>MU182977.1:181266-251005 GCA_016904865.1 Pissodes strobi | reverse complement strand
CCTACTAGAATAAACATACAGTCAAATACTTCAACCCTTATAGATGTTATTGTAACTAGCAACAATTTAGAATGTGTCAGCTCAGCGTCTACTTGCATATCTGAAACTAGCACCGATCATAATCTTGTACACGCCAAATTAAACTTGCCTAAATCGAGAAAAATGGAAAAGGTTATTAAATATCGCGACTATAATAGTATTAATACAACTTTGTTTGAAGTGGAAGCTCAGCAATTAAATTGGCGTAGTATTTATTACATTTCAGATATAAACGAAAAAGTTTCAATTTTAAACCAAAATATTTCATACATGATAAATAAGTACGCTCCTTTAAAATCTAAGGTTTTTAAAGAAAAGCCATTCACTCCTTGGATTACAAGTAATATTAAGTATTTAATCAAATTAAGGGATAAGGCACATAAAAAGTATACAAAACAAAAGAATCCAGCTAATTTATCATATTACAAGCAACTAAGGAATTTTACTAAACATGCAATCAAAAGAGAAAAAATAACATATTTCAAAGAAATGTCAAAAAAAGTGGGAAAAGAATTCTGGGATACTGCCAAAAAACTAAACTTTACAAAAAATAAAAAAAATTCTGTACCTGAAAATTTGAACAAAGCGGAGGAGTTAAATAATTTTTTTTCAAGTTCTATAAATAGTGTTAATTCAACATCTTATGATAAAATAAATTTTTATAATTCAAATAGAATACATAATAATGAATTTTCAATAAATTTAATTAATGTGCAAGATGTTTTAAACATTATAAATAAATTAAGATCAAACGCCATTGGTATGGATGGAATCTCTATTAAAGATCTAAAACTCTGCTTACCCTACTGCTTGTACCCTCTTCTTAATATTCTTAATACTTGTATTTTGGAAAACAAATTCCCAGTTGAATGGAAAAAAGCAATGCTCATTCCTTTGCCTAAAGTACCCTGTCCTAAAGAATATAAAGATATAAGACCGATCAGTATTTTACCATTAATCTCAAAAATTTTAGAGCGCCATATGTTTAATGAAATCAATAGTTATGTTTATAGTTTAAAAATAATTCCTAATTGCCAGTCAGGCTTCAGAAAATCATATAGTACTACTACTAGTCTTATTAGTATTGTTAATGATATAAGGGTTAAAGGGGATCTAAAACAGGTAACATGCTTAACATTGTTAGATTTTAGCAAAGCGTTTGATACGATCGATCATCAACTGCTCCTGGCAAAGTTACACTATTTTGGTTTTTCGAAAAGTACTGTAAATTTTTTGGGCTGCTACCTTAAAGACCGCCTACATTGTGTTCGGACAATCACTGACAATAACTTTAAATTTTCAAATTTTTTGCCTGTGTCCAAGGGTGTACCGCAGGGTTCAATTTTGGGGCCACTGCTATTTGCTATATACGTTGCAGATATGAATAACTGTCTTCAAGACGCAAAATTGCAGCAGTACGCCGATGACTCCCAAATTTATATTTCATTTAATGTCCCTGAATTGCCTATTGCTCAAGAAAAAATGAACTCAGACTTACAAAGAATTGCCTTATTCGCCGAAACTCATAACCTCAATTTAAATGCATCAAAATCGGCTGCCATTTTTTTTTCTCATAACAAAAACTTGCTTCAAAGATGTGCCGAAAATTTTAAAATAAATATTAACGGGTTTCAAGTGCCGGTATTTGGTGAAAAGCGAAATTTAGGAATAATTTTGGACTCAAATCTGAACTTTGCTCCACATATACAGGCTAAACTTAGAGTTGCTTATGCCCGTTTGAAACAACTTTATCAATTTAAACAAGATTTACCATCAAAGACCAAATACTTTCTTTGTAACTCTCTTGTGCTTTCACTATTAGACTATGGAGATATTGTGTATGGCGATTCTATATCGGCCGACTTGTCTAAAAAAATACAAAAATTGCAAAATAGTTGTATGCGCTTCTCATTTAACATTTCTTATAGAGATCACATTACGCCCTACTTAAATTCCAATTTTATTTTAAACATGAAAAATAGAAGAAAATATCATATGTATAATCTAATTTATAGAATAATTCAATCAGGTGAGCCCACTTATTTAAGTGATTTATTTTTTCATTTCAATCATATACATAACACTAGAAATCCACACCTTTTTAGAATACCAGCTCACAAAACATCATATTTTAAAAAATCTTTTCAATGTGTTGGCATCCATTTATGGAACAAATTACCAATTTGTATTAAAAATAGTTCTCGACAAAAATTTACTGCTTATATTAAAAAAATGCTGATAGATTCCCAGGCAATATAATATCTATAACTTGGAATTTACTTGGTTTTAGCCGAACTTGCAAGGATAATAATAATAATAATTGAATCAATGTCATTAGTTTTGGTATTTATTTCGCCTTTACCCAGTCGCGTCGCCTCCTCTCTTTACCGCTCTCTTTGCCGCTTGCTTTCTCGCTCTTTCTTTCTTTCATTTTTCTGTTTTTAAGTTGCATATATAAAAATGACTTAGTAAGTAATAATATATAAGCTTTAACGGGCTGTACACCACAGGTGAATTCGGTGAGTCCACTTGTGTTATCGGTTCTGTATAATCGCAGTGCAGTCCGATTACCTTATGAACATCTTATTTATTTTTATGTTTAATCGATTTATGTAAGTAATTAATATTGTTTGTATGGTAATAAAAGATTTTGAATTTGAATTTGAATTTGAATTTGAATACGAAAAAACCCTAACCCCCTTTTCAATATTAACTTTTGTCACTGATATCACATTTTTGCAATAATTTTTCGATGGAAATTATTTCCTTTGTAATTATGGAGTTCTAGATATATTACGTAGCTGCCAGCAGTTTTTGAAATAAAATGTTGATCATAGAATGTTTTCTACTCATCGGTAGCGTTAGGTACTAATTACTAATTACGTTTTGATTTTAAAACCAATAAAAATTATGGTATATTATCAAAAAATAGCCTCTGCGAGAACTCATTCGGTCACTTTCTTGAGATTCCACGGAATATTTCAAGTTTATCGTTATAAGGTTGATTAGATATACGCAAAACATACACGTTCAACTTTCAGCAAATTCACGTGCTACCACATCTTGTTATTCATTTTAAAATAGCAATTATTTAGTGAGCTATAAAATTTAAATCATTGCCCCAATTATTGAGTTCACGATGTGGTTCACAAAATCGAACACATTTGTCCTCACAACCGCCTTTCCGAAAAATTAAAATTATGTAAAGACAAAAATCATCAAAATCCGTCAATAAATACAAAGTTACCTAAATTAGTTATATGTATACAGTGCGTATTTATATATTATAGTAAATAATGTATCGTTACTTTTCCCGATTTTCTTTTCGTAAGTCTGTCTAAGGATTTAAACCAACTTCCATGTGTCGATCCCAATTTCTTTGGCATCTCTCTTGGTGGACTAGGCGTAGAAAGGCGCCTTCTGTTTCTGTAATCTGGAGCCTGAAAATTATAGATTTGACAATACTGAAGAAAAAATGTAGGTATTCACCCATAACAATTATTCAGTATAATTGTGTAATTTATTGTGATTATTCTAGATATACTAAGTTGAATATACTAACTTTTGCAATAATATATTCATTGATTTATGAGCCTTACCTACGTTCTAAAATATAAATTTCTAAAAATATTCGCGGACCAAACTTTAAATTTTAACGCAGATAAAATATTCATGAAAGAATTGAAAGTATACAAGAACATGTAACTACCTAGCTAACACATCCAATCAATCATCCTATGAAAATAAAAACTCAGGCGAAAGAGTGATACAGAATAAGTTATTAATATGTGTCGCAAAAGATGACAATTTTACGTCATTGATAGTCGTGAAGCGCTGGTATTAGCCATCAAAGAAGTCTAAAATGTTCGATGAACAGTTTGCCAATCTTGCAGCTGAAGGAATACAATAATGTAAACCTAATAGGTTGGTACAGGAGAAAAATTGCTAAAATATGTTAACAGATCTGGTATTCTAGGAGAACTTTCAACTGAAATAAGCAGAAGGACAATTAGCTATCTTTAAAGAAATTTATCTAAGCTCTGTTTAGTCCCCTCTCCGTTATATGCTTTAAAAGCAACGTTCTAAAAAAATGTTTATGTGGTACGTCTAAGTAGAAAAGACCGATAAGACATACCCAAGCAGAGTCCTAGTAAAACTGTAAGATAACAATCGTATGATGGAAACATTATTTTAAAATCCAAATTAACCAGCAGAACTGGCGCTGTAACCAAATCTGGATACATTGATAATTAGGTAGGTACACCACGATGCGTCTTAACTAGATTTTGTGTCAAACAGTATATTCAGTAATAATTATTTATATTTGTGTATAGGTCAGTTGTCTGACCCAGAGTGGGCGGCTGCAAACATCGACTGTTCCCCAGGTCAGGGGCGGCTGAACCAACACTCACCAAGACGTCTGGCCAACGTGGTGTTTTATGGCTAAACCCCTCTCATATGAAGGCACACCAAAAACAAAGGCCCCCAGTCCCCAGCGGCTCGAATGACTCTGGCCAAGGCGGCGGTCAGACCAGTCATAGAGCAGGGGGTGCTAAGAATCCCTGGGTTAAACAAGGCTGCTAACGTCACATTGCAACTTATAACGCTAGGTCAGTTGGAAACGAGGAAAGGCTAACGGAACTACAATACGAACTGGACAGAATAAACTGGGATATTCCGGGAATATCAGAAACAAGGAGAAGAGGTGAGGAATCCATTAGAGTAAGATCAGGACATATCCTATTTTGCAAAGGGTGATGGGAGTTTCATTATCAACAAACGAGTTTCCCCAAATCTTCAAATACTTATGTAACTCACAGAGTTGATGAAGTCACACAGAACCTCATAGAAAATAAAACAAAATACACGCTGATAATAGGAGACTTTAACGCAAGAATAGGAGAGCAGTGTAAGAGCTCGCAGTATGTTGGACAATTCGGTCTGGGGAAAAGAAATGAAAGAGGGATGATGCTTGCAAATTACCTGGAAAGAGAACAACTGTACATAATGAATACGTTTTTCAAAAAAAGACCTGACAGAAAATGGACCTGGGCCAGTCCGGATGGAAATACAAAAAATTAAATAAACACCAAATAAACATATCGTTCAAGATGTCGACGTTCTGAACTTCTTTACTACGGGCAGCGATCACAGATTAGTTCGATGCAAGATCGTAATAAACACAAAATTGGAAAGAACAAAAAAGTTCAACAGCACCCAATACCGTGTAGATCCTGGTACAATAAGAGACAATAAGTCAATATATAGCAAAAGGTTGACAGAACGGCTAACAAAGCAAACAACATCACCACACGAGAGCTTGGACGAAATAAACAGTAGACTGATAAAAACATTGAAAGAAACAACCGCAAGTTTAGTAACATCAAAAACTAAAAGAATAGAAAAGCTTACAACACAAACCAAACAGCTACTGGAAAAAAGGAGAGAGCTTATTAAAGACAACAAAAGGAATACAGTAGAGTATGCCGAACTAAACAAAACAGCAAAGAAAATGGCCTAGCAGGACATAAAACCAATTAAAAAATGGAAAGGCAGCAGGTGACGATAACATCATACCGGAAATGTTGAAGGAAGGTGGTAAGGGAGCTTAAATCACTGTTTAATACATGCCTAATCGAGGGGAAAATACCACAGGATTGGAACACCGCGATAGTCATACTGATATATAAGAAAGGTGATCCAAGCAACCTAGAAAACTATAGACCAATCAGCCTGCAATCACAGATCTACAAGTTATTTATGAGAATAATAACAAACCGCCTTGAATACAAACTTGACACACACCAACCCTATGAGCAGGCGGGCTTCAGAAAAGGCATGAGTACAATAGAACATCTCCACACCGTAAGGATACTGAACGAAAAAGCAACGGAATATAACATCCCAATATGGGTCGCCTTCATAGACTTTAGAAAGGCCATCGACACAGTTCAATTTTGGGCAATTATCAGGTCAATGAAAAATGCAAGAATAGACCAACGATATATTAACATTATACAGACACTAAATGACCGCTCAAAAATGAAAGTAAGGCTACATGAAGACACTGACGAAATCCTGATTAAAAGAGGCGTTAGACAAAGAGACATTGTGTCACCCAAATTGTTTACACTGGTGCTAGAGGATGTTTTCAAAAGCCTACACTGGGAAGACAGAGAAATTAATATATCGGGAGAAAAACTCACTAACCTAAGATTTGCTGCTGGCATTGTCATTTTTGCCCCAAACAGTGAAGAATTAGAACACATGCTTATAGAACTACAACAAGAAGCAAGAAAAGTAGGGCTAGAAATGAACATTTCTAAAACCAAATTCATGACAAACCAACGGACAAACATAGAGAGTATAAATGTGCTAGGACAACAAGTAGAGAAAGTGAACTCTTATTTCTACCTAGGTCAAGAAATAACATTGGGAAAAACTAATCAAGAACTTAAAATTAACCATAGATTACATCTAGGATGGGCGGCCTACGGGAAGATGCGACACGTCTTCAACTCCAACCTACCCCTCAAATTAAAAACCAAGGTTTACATGGAATGCATTCTCCCAGTAACAACCTACGGATGTGAAACATGGGTTCTAACAAAGAAAATCCTAAATAAATTAAAGATACACCAAAGATCAATAGAGCGAAAAATGCTAGGAATAACGCTTGAAGATCATAAAACCAATGAGTGGATAAGAAATAGAACCAAGGTCGAAGATATAGCGAGGCGAATAGGTAGTCTTAAATGGAACTGCGCCGGACATGTTGCCCGAAATACAACCAATTGGAGCGGAAAAACAACAAGATGGAGACCTTGGGGGAGAAAAGAAGCACCGGCAGACCACAACAAAGATGGTATGATGACATCAAAAGAACAGCCGGACTTAATTGGTACCAAGTGACACAGAACAGGGAAAACTGGAAAAATATGAGAGAGGCCTATATCCAAAGGATAGAAAATGGCTAGAAGGAGAAGAAGAAGAAATAGGTCAGTTTGTCTAAAATATTTAGATGACAAGAGCAGTGCGCAATAACATAGCCGAAGCGGCTCTATTTTCCAAAGAATTGTACATTTGAAGTGGAGAAAAAAACAAACATTTGTAAGATAAACATGAATCCTCCACAACAATATAGAACATATCTACATAGTTTTTTTACTCCTACTACCTGTACTTTAATGAGATACAGGTTTTTCATTAAGATACGATTTTATGGCCAATGAAAATGGTCAATATCAAAGATTGTCATCATTATAACTGTCGTAGAAAAAATAGTGTATGCAATTCACATTTAATGACTATCAAGATACTCGCATACAATACAACATGAGCCGTAGTATTCGTATTGTCATATTCGTGTGTTAATGGCTATCATTAAAGGCCCATTACATAATATACTATTAGCCAATAGAATCGCTTCTTTTTAAAGGTGCAGTGGGAATAGAAACATATCCTCCAGGGTACTTTAGAACGTAGTAACGTGTGATTTTGCAATATTCTAAACAAATGGTTGTAAATTAACATGTTTTAGCGATACAATGTATCGAAACGAATTTTCGTTTGTTTTAAATATTATAATACGCTGTTACTAGCTTATGTTATTTAAATTCAAGCATTAAAAGAATCGAATCGCAGCAATTAATAAGTTTTTCGACCGGATGAACTTCTCGCACGAAGTTCCCCTACGTTCTACAAAGGCACGCCTCCAAAGCCCAGGTCTACGACATATGCTTAGCAACATAATCTCGAGCCAAAGAGAACGGATATTACCAAAAAAGGAGATGCTTCCATCTCGTTTGCTGACGCCCTAGGCGTGGAAGGCCTAGAGCCTATAAATTCGTCTGCACATCCCAAAATAGACACTCTCTACTAGTGCACCAGTAAGAAGTTTTACGCCAGTCTCTCTCCGGTAAAATTCTAAGTTCTTATTCCAAAATACAGTTAAATTCTGCTGGTTTAAAGAATAAAGTAAAATCCAAGTTAATAATATTCTAAATCAAGCTAAAAGCGTAAGTAGGGGAGAGTCGGGTAGCACCGGACAGCGGGTATTATCGGACACGTGTCATTTTCGGTTATACTTATCTTTGCCGCTCCCATAAGATGTGCGAATGAGCAATACTAACGTACCCAATAACAACTAGTGGCTAGGTCGCGCCGGTCTAAAAACGTTCCCGATCAGAAGTATTATAATATTTCACTCACACGTGATCCTCCGCTCGCTACGGGGGCTCAATCAACAAGAACAAACCAAAACTAACCCAAGGCTAACCCAAAATTAAGAAAAAAAGATAAATTAATAAAAAACATAAACAAAACATCGATCTCTAGACGCTTGTGCTACGAGGGCTTAACAAACAAAAACTAACCCATGGCATACCCAAAATGAAGAAATAAAACTTTTTACGGACAAAAAAGTCTTGCAACCAACGGGAATCGAACCCTAGATGCCCGCATGACAGGCAAAGACGCTCTCCATGACACCACTACACCGCTTGGAAAATCTTATTATCTTTGCTGAATCGCCACGACATGGGTAATTGTCGTAACGTAGCGCCCCCTTTAGGTGGCCTTGCATAACGTCGCGTCGCAGGCAGTATTTCGTCACTGGGAACGATTTTAGACCGGCGCGACCTAGTCGCTAATCCAATAACATATCTTCAGTAAGTTGACGGGTATAGAAGTCTGGTTCAGTTTGTTGATATTTTGCTCGTACACGTGGAGACAGTGGAAAGTTTAGCTGGTTGTTTTTCCGAATTAGTAAGTGTTGCCTATTTCACATGCGTAAAATATCCCTCATAGATTTAGTCGTGAAAAGAAATCTGCTGGAAAAGACTTTTATTATTGATTTATTAAGCGTCACCCAGAGCTATCCCTAAGAAGTACAGAGCTAATAAGTTTACAGAGCGCAGTTGGCTTCAATCGACCACAGGTTGACAGATTTTTTGACAAGTTGGATGCAAAAACATAACTTTCGGTCTACAAAAATCTATAACGCTGACGAAACCTGTGTGTCAACGGTTCATGAATGTCAGCAGAAGGTAGTGTCAATAAATGAAAAAACAGGTGGGTAAAATGACTTCTGGGGAAAGGGGACGTTCTGTAACAGTATTGTTGTACCCCCTTTATTTGTTTTCCCGAGCAAAAAGGTAATCGACCGTCTAAAAATTGCACCCGAGAATTTAATGTTTGCTGCTCCAGACAACGGCTGGCACGATCTTCCTAAAATGGGTTCAAGAATTTGTAAAATATGCCCGCCTGCCTCAAGATGAACCCGTCGTCCTAATAGTCGATGACCATTGATTGCAGTCATAACTAGCTGGACGTCATCAGATTTGCCCGTGCCAACAACGTTCACATGTTAAGCTTGCCGCCTTATTGTACGCACAAGCTACAACCCTAAGATAGAACTGTGATGAAGCCGTTTAAAGATGCGTATAATGAGGCAGCCTCCCGATGAACGAGGCAGAACCCTTTCATGACGATAACTGATTATGAAATAGCAGGACTTGTAAACGAAGCCTTTACGAAAACTTGTAGGATGGAACTAGCCCCAGTTGGCTTTACTTGGCTGACGTACGGATCTTTTCTTTTGAGTCAAAAGAAAAGATCCGTATGTCTTAGATAGACTCGTACGTTATTTTTTACACTAGCCAAAAGATGTCTCTGTACCTGTTTTCTATTCTGGAGCACGTTCCGTTTTTATCAATTTTACATACTTATGACAATAGGTTTGTTCTAGCATGACATTTCGGACGGTTTGAAGCCATCCGGAGTTTGCGCACAGCGATATAAGCTTCGCTTTTATTGCTATGCGCAAACTCCGGATGGCTTCAAACCGTCCGAAATTTCATGCTAGAACAAACCTATTGTCATAAGTATGTAAAATTGATAAAAACGGAACGTGCTCCAGAATAGAAAACAGGTACAGAGACATCTTTTGGCTAGTGTAAAAAATAACGTACGAGTCTATCTAAGACGTACGGATCTTTTCTTTTGACCAGTGTTACCAGGTCTACTATTTTTATAGTAGATCTACTATTTTTGACCTTTGGATACTATTCTACTTTCTTAAAGGTAAATTCTACTATTATTTAGAGAAAAACAGAATACTTGATTAAATATCCTAAAACTACAACAAAAAATTCAAAAATTAAACAGAAATCTTAAAATTCTAACATATCATCTTAATTAATTTTGTGCAGTGCGATTACGTTGCTATTTTTGTGCAGTTTTTGAAATTGGCACCACCACCACAAGTTCTGTATATACATATAAGGGACTCACCGGCTCGTCCTTTGAATCGTTTAAACGTCATTGGCATTTTACTTACGACTTGTGAGTCTGCGTGTTTACTCAAAACCGACTGAATAATATTAAATAGTATCGTTTTTAGTTTTATTTGAAACCTAGACAGTGAATTTGTAATCTACTATTTTTTTTAATCAATCTACTATTTTTTACATCAATCTACTACCTAACTATAAAACTGACCTGGCAACACTGCTTTTGACGTCAGAAATTCTGACGTAACAGCGCAATAGCCTTGAATGGACTTTATATAGTTTTGTGCCGTATTCAGTATTTTATAATCCACCATGGAACTTTCGTATGTATTCCTATGTAACGTAACCCATTATAATTACATATATTTTGATTGTGTACCCGACACCCTATTTCATAATATATTATCGAATTGTATTACATATTTAATGTTAGTCGTTATTGATTTCAAGTTTCATATTAGTACTGCTATTCCAATTGTCATCAATTATATACGCATTTGTATATAACCCAGACTTCTGTACCATTGTACATGTTATATGAGGTCGATATGGCTACCAAAGCCGTATGGGTAATTTGTTAATATATTAGATTTATTTTATTTAACTAAACGTCTTTTTTTCGACCATAAAACGCAGAATTACGCTATCTTTAAAAACGAAAGGCTTACCCACAATAATTACTCTTGCCGCCTGCTTATAAAGCTCCCGTTTTCTTTTAATGAATAATATTATCATTACCAATTCCTATTTAGGCCTTGATAGCACTCGCAGGGTCCTAAATATTTAAACATCTAACCTTCCTTACTTCGGCTCGACAGGAAAGGCATATAAAAAAATCTGACAAATAAAAGCAGGTCGGGACAACGATAAGAAATTATTTTTAAAGTTTATTTCGCATTACATTAATTTATTATTTAGAAGTTTATTAGGGGACACGTTCTCCCGCCAATGATTGTATTTTCCCACCTTACAATTCCACCCACAGTGACTACGAAATTATGAAATATTTGATCTGAAAATAATTTAAAAATACTTACAGATACGTCTTTTGGGCTTTTATGTTCGTCATCGACTCCTTGCCTGGCGTGTAATGGTCTGGACTTTACTTTTTGTAGCGTGCTTGTTTTTTCTTTTTTTTTGTCCCTAGTAAATAAAGATTTCACCTAAAAAAAGCATTGCAATAAGAATAATGATTAATTGCGTCCTAATTAATTTTGCTAGTTGACACAAACCATACTAGTGAGTTTTCATCGCTTTAGAAATTACCATTTAATTTCTAGTAATACCTTAAAAACTGATACAATAACATAAGACATGGACAATAGAAAAATTCGGAATCTGAACATTTTTTTCGTCAATAGAAAAAATGTTAAAAGGAAAAAATTATTGATTGTACATACCTTTTCTAAACCACTCTTTTTCTCGGGTTTGGGAGGTTTCTTTTCTGTGGCCTTCATCACAGATCGGTCAATGTCTTTATCAAGTCTCGGGTCGTAATGTGATCCATCGTCTATACTTCGTTCTCGTGGAATATATTTATTCCTTGAAGGTCTACAGAATTCATCTCTCGAATTTATGTCGGAATCGTAATCTTTTCTGGATTTTCGTAAATTGATATTTTCAGTATGGTGCTTTTCGTTAGTAATGAGTAAAGAACTTGCAAATCCTACAAACAAATAAAATGTTTCCCAATAGGTAATTTTCCAAATCTGGATTAGTTTAATTTTATTTAATACCCTTGTATTTTCGTTTAAGATTTAACTTATTATAGATTTATTCATTAGGTAAGGCCGGATCTTTAGTCATTGGTGCAAATTTAAGTAAATATGCATTTTTATTTTTTTTTGTCGAATAAACTATTGGTTTATAAATCTCGTAATTACAACCGCATTCAATGGATATTTTATATCGAAAGGCCGAGTAACACCATGGCTGTGTCCAGAGTAAAAAGTTGTTTGCAAAAAAGTAAATAAAAAAATGAATCAATGTTTGTAACTTCAAGGTAAAAAAATATACCTAAATCTTTTTGAGCAAAATTGGAAAATCAACTAGAAATATGTCTCCGGAGAGGTTTAACAAGAGGAGAAATAGGCCTAGAAATATTTTTTTTTTTGAGAAAAAGTCGAGAGAAGGTTAATAAAAAGTTTTAGTTGTTAAAAAAAAAACATTTTAGGTTTATTCGCGGATTCATTGTATATTGGACCCCCCACCAAAAAAGGGACATCCTGGCTAATTCTCCACTTTGTACTTTCTCTTATTGCAATTTGGGTTAGATCTTTCTAATTAAAAGGTTAAATCATATTATATTTATTATCATTATTTCATTAGAGGGAACCCTGATATATTTTTGAATATTCCACGGGTCGAAAGAAATATTAATCAGATATTTGTAACCTATCTTGGATCTAAACCACAACATGATCCCGTATATAGTTCGAGAAACAAAATATTAAAATCACTGAAGAAACATAGGTTTAATAGTTTAACTTTGTTGCTTTCATTTTATTATTAATTATTTCGACTTCATGTATCATATTTTAAAGAAACGGTTTGATTTATAACTCGTAAGTACTTCTCCCAACATGAGTTATTAGCTTATTAACCCTCATTTATCCTACTGGATTTTAGTAAAAGACCATTATGTACTAAAAACCAATTCTCTGATAAAACTGCATACTTGATATCGTTTACAGATAATTATGCATTTATTCAAGCAAATAATAAATTTATTTTATTTTGTGGATTTGCAATAGCAAGCGTATTTGGGCAGTGTGGAATAGAACAACTAATTCTACGTCGCCAAGAAATAAAGCAAGTCTAAATTATAAAATAACAAAATCTCCAAGTAGTACCTCAAAAATGTCAAGACAACATAAACAAATCTGAAATCCCAACAAAATTCGAGAAAGTACTCTACAAATTGTTCTATTTTTCCAAAACAGATTCAACAAAATGTGAGGTATTGTGAGGTACTTTATATAACCTCGCCAAATTTGGGGCAAACGTCCTAGCAGTTGGCAGCAGCATTGACTAATTTGATCGAAAGTTCTTAAATACCTAATCGAGTTTACCTAATGCCTTATGCCACCAACTTTGTACGTTTAGTATTCTATTATCAAATTCAATTTCATCCCAAAGTCAATAAAAAATGAACAAAATTATTCTAAACCATATCTGGCAGAACATAGAATCGTAGGTATTACGTAAATTAAAATTATAATCTTACCTTCATCTTCGCTTTCGTTATAAAGATCAGGGTGAGTTCTTATAGGCCTAGCCGGTTGGTAATTTTCGCTACTATCCCGTCTGAGATCATTTTCTATTCCTGAGTCAACTAATCTATCGGTTCTTCTGTCACTTTCTTCACGGTTTAAAAATCTTTCCGATCTAAACCGTTGTGAACTACTGCTCTGAAATTTATCTTCCCTCGGCAACGAATTGTGATAAGAATCATACTGACTTCTACTCTTGGGATGGCTGTTACGAATTTCTGGTGTAGATTTGTACATGCTTTTATCCTTATGTAATTTTTGCTTTTCAGTGCGATACCGGCTAACCTTAGCCGTGTTATGACTAGATTCAAACTGATGATTCTCGGGCGATGATGGATAATCACTAATTTGATATTCTAAGCTTTTTGGTTCGTTATCTGAAAGTTCGTTATATTTGAAGTCTGCCCTGCCAATAGAATCAGTTGGATCACCAAAGAACTTTTTTGTTGTAGATTCAACAGGCCTATAAAAAATTATCTATTTGAATTTGTTATATGAGATTTATGTGCTATTAATTATAAGAAGTAACGTAAACCTCATTTTTCGAGCTTGATACTGTTTTTGTTTTATTTGCTTTTTATACCTTTTTGTGATACAATAACTAGTCTAACTTCTAGTTAGCCGTCATCTTGTGGTGTGGTAGGTGTAGTGATACGAGGAAATACATACAGAGAGTGCTCTTCCACCACACGTTAATTAAATGGAATGTAAAAAACATGAGTCGCGGCATACAGATAAGCTTACA
This sequence comes from Pissodes strobi, assembly GCA_016904865.1. Taxonomy (NCBI): domain Eukaryota; kingdom Metazoa; phylum Arthropoda; class Insecta; order Coleoptera; family Curculionidae; genus Pissodes; species Pissodes strobi. The sequence goes on along the minus strand of MU182977.1, from coordinate 236,657 downwards.
TTTCCTTGTTCAGCAGTTATAATATGTGGAGGCTATTAGCCGCTGAACAGCCCGTCCGTCTTTTAGTTAAGTGTAATCAGTATTTTACCACTACGACAAGATGCATAATGATTTCGGCGTCGACGTCAACATAGATTGAACCACGGTCGATTGTGCCAGCAGCGATGAAGAAAATTGCTTATTTAGTTGACAATATCATGTGTCGTTATATTAAGGTCAAAGTTCAGAATCGGCTAGCACCTTAGAGTAAAAGATTCTATCTTTAATCTAAGGTTAGCACCCTTCTTAATTTGTCTAGCAGGAATACCTACCGCAAATAATTTCATTAATATTTTCAAATGCAGTGATTTTGAAAAATCATACTAGAATTAAAACACATTTAATGTGCATCAAGATCCACAGAGATTTTCCACCACAAAAGTGGCCAGACTGAGGAAACACTCGGTGTGAACCACTAGAACCGTTATATATGACGAATCAGAACTCACTTGTCCATTTTTTCTTAGAGGCATTCGTTTTCCATTATTATAAGTAAGTGAATGAGGGACAATTTTTAAAATTTTGAGATTTTGAGATTTGTCTATAATTTTCGGACCGACATTTTCATTAATAAAAATATCATCTGTGGATAAAAATAGGCAATTCCATATAGATATATATTCGGACAAATGTTTCTTTCTGGAAATGGCTTCAATTTTACCCCATTGCAATTTAAGGTCATCCTTTTTAAAAATCCAAAATTGTTCAGCAGCAACTCTCGAAATTTCGTCTAATATGAGAGGAGTCAGGAAAATTCGATGCGAAACTCCGCATAAATTTGGAAAAAAATAGTATCATATAATAAGGCCCATTAATCCGTATACAAATCACCGCACGTATATACATGTTCGGGTTTAATGCTTTGTTGTATCATTGCTGTTCAAAGAACTATTCAAAAATAAAGAATTCGATTCATGGGGCCCGCAATTTAGTCTTGTCTTTCTTTCTGGACTGTTTTGACATGTTATTAGATAATTATAAAAATTATATTTTGTTTAGTTTCAATTAAATTGTTTCATATATAGTCTGTGAATAAAATTTTTTGATGTTCGTTGTTTTATGAAACTTTCTTTGCATAAAATTTTATGCCGTGCGGAGTTGCATGATTTTTTAATCTTCTCAGCTGACTGCTGAGTATTATAAGATCCTTTACACAAATAGTGCACTATATAAAAATCGGCCACTCCTATTGGTCGATCCGCATGGCCCTCCGCTCGCTTCGCTCGCTACGGGGGCTCAAGAAAAGAAAACTAACCAGGTGCTAACCCAAACTAACCCAAGACATACCCACAATCAAGAAAAAAACTGTTTAGAAACATAATCTTAAAAAATATAATAAAAGGAAGCAACGGGGTTTGAACCCGGGCCGTCTAGGTGACACCCAGCTATCTAAACCTCTACACCATGAGAGCTCTTGACAGGAATTGATTGCATCACGAAAACATATTGTAATACGAGAAGGATCGACCAATAGGAGAGGTCGAGTTTTACATAGTGCACTATTTGTGTAAAGGATCTTAAAATGCGAAACGAAGAAATGACCATTTAAGGATATATTCCGAAGACTGGAAGATAATTTAAAAACACACGGCTCTTTTACGAAGCCGAGATCAAAAACTTATAATAAAGAAAACAAGGAAAATGAAGAAATAAGCGTGTTAGGACTTGTAGAGGCCCATAATCAGGTAAAATGATATATCCTGTGATAGCTTTTTAGCTTTGAATAGTTTAAATAGTAGTAGTTCAACATTTATTGAAGTGAAAACTCCTCTCCTCATTTAGAACTTTCTTTTATCGTCTTGAATTTGAGATTTGCAGATGTTAGATTGTGAAAAGTTAACAGGGAATCTCGTCTTGGTGTAGTTTTCACTTTTGTCTTGTGGTCTTAAGCACACACCCTAATTTTATTCTCTAAAATCACTTTGAAATTTTAGAAAAAAAAATCTGTCCGTCAGAAACATAGAAACTGGAATTTCAAAATCTAAGGCGCAAAGAATTTTGACGTCCAATAAATATTTTCCCTATGTTGTTAATATTACCCAATATTTGCACCCTGGTGATGATGTGGGAAGATTGGAATTTTGTCACTGGGTTTTAAATAAATCTAAGGAGGATCGTTCTTTTTACAAAAAAAATAATTTGGTCAGATGAATGCCGAATTACAAATTGCGGTATTTTTAACCGACATAATGAAAGACATTGGAACTCCACAAATCCCCACATGGTAGGACCTGTTCGTCAACACGGTCGATTTGAGGTAAAGTTGTTTTTTGTTTCAAAATTATCTGGTGTATCGCTGTTTTAAAGAAAATTTAAATGAAAATAGATATCTGGATATACTCCAATCAAACCTTTTCGATATCCTTGATAATTTTCCTTTAAATGAAGTAATAGAGATTTACTTTCAACAAGATGGCGTCCCTACCAATAACGCTCTTCGAATAAGAGAGTATTTAAATACTCACTTTAGAAACTGTTGGATAGGAACACATTGACCTATAAGGCCACCCCTATCTCCGGATCTAACACCTTCAGATTTTTTTCTTTGGGGTAAGTTGGAAAATAAAATTTATAAAGATTCAAATTTTAATGACGTCTGGAATAGATGGCAAAGATATTCGACTGATTCCCAATTTGTACTGGCACTAATAGGATGAAGTCATTATCAAAAGAGAAGTGCGACAGGTCTGCATTCTGTCTCCCATGCTTTTCAATCTCTATTCGGAAGAGATATTCTTTAAAGCACTTGACGATGCCAGTGAAGAAATCAATATAAATGGAGTTAATGTTAATAATATAAGATACGCCGACGATACACTAATTGTAACGAACAACGAAGAAGATCTACAAAATGTAATGAATAAGATCTCTGCTACCTGTGCTCAATTTGGCTTAAAACTCAATGTCAAAAAACAAAATATATGGTCATCAGTAAAGCACAGGATATTATGGTCGATGGCGCACATCTGGAAGGGGTGCATAAATTGGTGTATCTAGGTAGCAACATCAAAGATCAATGGGACCCGAGCATTGAGATCAAAACCAGAATAGAGAAGGCCAGAGCCGCCTTTGTAAAAATGAAAAAAGTGCTAACCAGTCACGACCTAATTTTAAAATTGAAAATGAAAATGGTATGCTGCTATGTGTTTCCAGTTCTCTTGTATGGCATGGAGGCATGGACACTCACGGAAGTAATGCTTAAACGCCTCGAATCATTCGAAGTGTGGGTGTACCGACTATCACTAAAAATCAGTTGGATGGGCAAAGTCAACAACAATAGAGTTCTCAATCGCATGGAAAAGATATGGAAATGGTCAAAACTATCAAACGGCGAAAATTGAAATATTTTGGTCATATCGTAGCGGGGCCCAGGAAGAAGGAGAACATCGTGGTTAAAGAATTTGAGGTAGTGGTATGGGAAGTCTACAGTTCAGCTTTTCCGGACCGCTGTCAACAAGACAATCATCGTCAACATGGTAGCCATCATGATAACCAACGATTATTGAACGGTCATGGTACCAGAAGAAGAAAATGTTTTCAGCACTCTACCTTAGGCGTCCCCCAAGGCAAGGTTCTCCCCAACATATCGAACATCAACACTACCATGGCAGAAGTCAAGTTCCATCACCGTGATATTTGTAAAATCCTTAAAGAACAAGGTACGCAAAAGGCATCAGGACCGGACGGAATACCTGCCATCGTGTTAAAGAACTGCGCCAACGAACTAACACCCGCTTTTTCCAGGCTTTTTTTTCTGTCTTACGGAAAAGGGATTTACCCATCTTCTTGGAAAGTCGCTAGAGTGCAGCCTATTCCAAAAAAAGGCAAGAAAACCACGCCCTCAAACTATCGCCCAATTGCCTTGCTTCCAATAATCTCCAAAGTCATGGAACATGTAGTCAATCCGCAACTACTCAAGTACCTCGAGAACAACAGAATAGTCAGTGATAATCAATACGGCTTTCGCAAAGAGAGATCGACAGGAGATATATTGGTCTATGTCACTGATATATGGAATAGCTACAATTGAGAACCACGTATAGTCTCGAGCGATTGCGTTGGATATTTCGAAGGCATTCGACAGAGTTTGGCATGACGGACTGCTCAACACACTGCCGTCCTTCGGACTGCCAGCCTCTATCTGCAGCTGGCTTGCCAGTTTCCTTAGGAACCGATCTCTGCACGTTGCAGTTGATGGACACATCTCAGGCACATTCACCACTAACGCGGGCGTGCCTCAGGGCGCAATACTTTCACCAACTCTGTTCCTCATCTATATTAATGACCTGCTGACCGAAACAAATAATCTTGTTTACAGCTTTGCAGATGACAGTACCCTTGTCTCCAAATTTAGGTCAAAAAAACCTTTACCAGCGACTGAGACTTATCACCGCAGACAGGAGCAGATTACAGCAATTAATCAAGACCTGGAGAAAGTTCGAACTTGGGGCGACAGAAATTTGGTACAGTTCAATGCAGTAAAAACCCAAGCAGCCACGTTTACCAAGAAGGCCAATACGACGGGCCATGACATTATCATGTCAGGATCGACCATTCCTTTATCCTCGTCAATCGGACTGCTGGGTGTCGCATGACCTCGTTGGTAGCATCGCAAAATCAGCCTCCCAGAAGTTTGGTGCGCTATTTCGCAACAAAAACTGTATACATCGCAGCAGTTGCTCTTGCTCTACAAAGCGCAAATAAGAACGTGCTTAGAATATTGCTCACACATCTGGGGTGCATGCCGCACCAAAGCTCACCCTAAAGTTGCTGGATTCCAATCAGAAGAGAGCTGTGCGTCTTGTCGGCGACCCGTAGTTGACCCGGAATCTGGATAGTCTGGAACACCGGAGACATGTGGCCGAGATGTATCTATTTTACAGATACCTACTTTCGCGCCCCTGGCCTACGCCTGTCAAACAGTCACGACAGACGGCAAGAGCGCACCAGTTCGTCGTACAACTGGAAACACCTAGAACATCGCTTTACAAGAACTTCTTTGTCTGGCGCACTGCATCGCTGTGGAACTCTCTCCCACGACATCTGTTTCCCCCTAATTACAACCCACAACTATTCAAAAACCGTGTCAATCAACATCTTCGCACACACACCGCTCGTCGAGCGCCATAGGATCTCCCTTTAGTGTGTGTGCCAGTGCCATAAAAAAAAATCTAGGTATGACAGTCGAGAAATTGAACTTTAATAAACATACCTAAAAAGCTCAAAAACAAATTTTTAGAATATAAATATTAAGATATATTAATAAGAAATTCCGCTATTTGCAGACTAGTTTTAAAATATGGATCCATGTTATTCGCAAGAATGCAAAACTCCCAACCGTGAAAAAATTGTTAAAAAAATTCACCATCCAATAACCCAATGTTTAATCAACACAATGATATGCAAGATCGCGATGACAACCTCTTCTAGCACAAGAGCAAAATATAAATACCCGAGGCAGCATAGGCTACTCATGGGTAACCCAGCGCCTTGTAGGGTGAGGACCTTCTTGGCTCTGAAGAGGGGGGGACATGAAGTTTGTGACAGCGTTTCTGACAGGGCACTGTCGGTCGCTTGAACGGGCATTTACACTTGCCGCGGATCGTAGAATATCCGGAATGCAGGTGGTACTTGCAGGCTGACGAAGAATCCTCCACTCCTATTCTTGCCGACTGTCCAGCGTCGGCTATGATAAGAGAGGGGAGCTTCGGAAGCTGCGTGCTGAACACGGATGATATAAGAAAGATCCAGCCGAAGAAGCTGTGTGCCTTCGCTGGGCATAGAGAGACCAGGCTACCGGGCTGAATTGGTATGCCAGTGGGCGCCCAATAGGCAAAGGGATCTCCCGTCAGTACCACATAATACACTACAGCTAACAAGAGGCGAGCAATAAATTCGTTCATGAATGCTTTAAATCTGTTTTTGTTCATATATCCCAGTTTCGTCTAATTTCATTCAGTTGTTTTAGTTACAAATTTAGACAAATAGGTTATATTGACAAATGTATTGCAAATATTATAGGTTAAATGACTCTGAGAGATTACAACCCGATAAAAATCTTATAAATAAATAAGATATATGTGAGTTGCCCATAATATCGGTGAGGATTCACTTCTTGCTTTGGAATAGTTTATTTCAACAATTATTATTTTGCTAAGACGAAATTTTTACTTGTATTAAGCGGAAAGTATTTAAGTGATTTCTATTTCAGGACTCAGCATTTATGCAGTTTTAGTATTGAATTTTTTTTGGATATCATACTTAAAACATTTTTCTAATAACTTAGATGCCATACTTGAACTTACTACCAGGGTCAAGTTTATGAAACTTAAATTTGAGAACATAGAACTTAATTTAAATTTGTCTTAGTTTGAATTAACTTTTTCTCTGCTGTCACTATATAAAGCAAGGAATACTGTATAATTAAATTCAGCCTATTGTAATTTTTTTTTTGGAATATCCAATAAACAAACATCCTATTTTTGGCCACAGGTAAGTTGGAGATTTCGTAACTTCCTTTCCTCGGGATAAACAACTAAAGGTTTTTCATGATTATTAACTTACACAATTACAACAAATTTTACTGCATAAAGATAAATTAATATTATTAGTCATAAATTTCTTGGATTTGACTCGTAATTCGAATAGTTTGCAACAAGTAGAAAAATTTTAAAGGAAAACTTATGACAAACATCAATCCTTGTCGTTATACTCAATTATAAAGGTCGAATTACTATGGTCAATCTAATAATAGAGTTGTTCACTTCTCGAACAAATTGAAGATATTGAAATGTTTAATAAAACAAATTTTGTTTTACTTCGGTACATAATAAATACTTATGCATATGAATGCAATAACTTACCTTGCACCAAATGCATCCGTCTTAGGCTCTAATACGTATTTCTCTTTATAACCTGCGGGAATAGGAGAGCTGCTTTTATAGTATTTAGAGGATTTTTCCGAAACATAAAAATTAGTTCGAGGAACTTTTTTAGGATAGTACTCAGGTGATGGTGTCGTTTTATCACTAATTCTTCGATTGATTCTTGATTCTAAAAGGTCTCTTCTGGCAGATAAATCCACTCGATTATGAACAGACGAATTCAAAAAAGATTTTTCAGTTGATAAAATAAAATTGTCTGTCTCAGTCAAGCTCTCTCGTCGTTTAGCGTCCATACCATCACCACGGCCTCTTTCCATAATACCACTATAACTTGTGAATTCATTTAAATGTGAAGGGCTGCGGTATTTCGGTAATATAGGACTTTCAGCTTTGTATTTATCTATTTCGTCAAGTAACTTCTCTGTGTCACTGTGATAACTCTCAAACTGATCATCTCCGAAATGAGTAAAAGATTTCTCAGTACCATATTTCCTATTGAAACCTGAACTGTCTTCGCCACCCAAGCCTTCATCGGAGTCAGATTGTGGCTGCCTTCTTCCATTATATGCTGTGTGAATGGTCTGTTTTTCGTTATCTACAAAAAACGAAAACATACTAAATAAAAACATTGTTTGATATTCAAAATGCTCCATATATGTATTACAACGATGTAATGGACCAGATTTGTTGTTAAATTTTGAGATTTAATAGTTGTTTAGCTTTGGATCAACTTTAATAGCCTTTTTAACGAGTTCCAAATACTCGCGTGGATATTACCAAAATAAAATTGTTTATTACAACAATACATAAAGGGAAATAAATTTTCATTTGCTAATCTAAGTTCAAAACACCCTGTGAAATATTAACCAAAGTCCAATCTTTCTCAACAGATTCAATGCAGAATTCTTCATTTTGTAAAAGATCCCAGTTTTTAGAAAAACACTGATTATTTTATGTGGAAATTAGGCCATCCAAAACATTCGTCTGATATGAAACTATATTTTTTCAATTAGGCCACTGTGATGTCGTTTATTTGATATATGTTGGATTGGATTTTCTGTGGTATTTCAAAGGAGATTTGAACTCAAACATGATGCAGAACGAGCAATGGCTTTAGTAAAAGACGATTGATTGCAACATTTATTGTGCTAATGGCAGATCAGGTCTAGTGTTTAGAAAATAGTACCGCGTTTCATGAAATTGGTGGACACAACGGAGAAGATTTGGCAGAAGGACTTTAAATGCCGAAGACGGTCGTTTTTGGATGTGGAAGTGCTTTGCAGGATAGAAACACTTGCGATTTTCTGTTTTCTCCTGAGTCTAAATTTTGCCTTTGATCACCAGATGGTAATTAGAGAACGTATCTAGTGAGCGCAGGAGCGCTTTATTATAGGACATTTTTAAACGAGGTTAAGCTATAGTGACGGGTTTATAATGGTGTGGAGGGGTATTAACATAGAAGGCTTGGGGAAAAGTTGGTAGTGGTTGAGGGCGCAGCCATGACTAAACCGAGGACATCGTCGTGCTAAGAAATGACACCCCTTGCAACATATCTTATAAGGCAGTATGAGTCCACTCATACTCCGACAAACGTGGTTGGCTGTGACGGCCAGAAAGTTACTCATGGTCAGAAAGTTGTTTATGATAATCTACAGCAGCTAAGTGTGAAATTGCTAGCTTAACGGAAAGGGATTGACTAGAATTGCGTTCGGGCATTTAAATTGCCATCAAGATTTATAGATACTATAATTCGTGGAAGAAACACACGATACTAAGTGTTCAATTTTTTTTTCCTTTAAGTTAGATTGTAGAGTTTACTTTTCTAAACCTTGTAATTGAAATTCTCATTTCAATTCTATTTCGAGATGTGACAGGCGGATCTGCTGCCTTTCAATTGCCTCCTTTGATCATGTATAACTCTATAATATCAAATTTGGACATTGATACTATAGTAAAATAAAACCAACTAGTAGACTCTTTGAATCCGCTGAACTCTCTGTGACCCAGATCCATCGTATCTTGAAGCGATGCGAAATTTGGTGTTATTGATTAATATACGCATTAAAAGCACAGCAAAATTGAAAAAAGTGTTTATAACCTATTTACTGCGACAAAACTACAGTGTGTGTAGTATATATCACAATGAAATATGAGGATAATTAAGCCAGCATATTAGAACGAAAAATAGAGGAACGGTTAATTATAAGGGAAACCATCTTAGAACCATATCTTCAGCAACGCTGACAAGCTTTCCGTTTTCTCTTTAAGGGTTCTAGCCTCGCCTTTTTTTCGATGAAGCAGCATATTTCTCTAATACGATTTGCGTTTTGTCACCTACCACCATATTGAAAAAATTATGGCCAAACCACTTGAGCAAGTTAAACATAAAAAACATCCCGGATACACACTGTTGAAACCATCTTGATTATTTAGTTGGAATATGAAACAAACAATTGCCCTTCAGGCCTTTTCCTAGCATTTTATAAATTTGGTATAAAATACTTTGATTCGGTTTAAAACTAAAATAACCGATACACCAAATAAATGCCCTTGAACGCTTAACTGTTATCACTCATCCATCAATGTCATGTTCATGTTCCGCAAACGGTATATTCTTTTATCGTTGGTTGGTGAATTTTCGATAGAGTGCATGCTTTTTCTACTTGAGGAAAATGACAAAGACACTCTAGCTTTTCTACTTAATCGATAATGCTCTGAGTTTCTCATTGAAAGTGCATGGGAAGTAAGACTATAAATGCGGGATTATTTGTATTTTGCATCATATCATACTTTTCTATTTTATTAATCTATTCAATATAATGGGATTATTTTTGTAGTTAAATAAATAATTTTCATAACTTTTAACTTAGTTAGATATTTGTCTTCTGCATTTTTTATTGTATAAATTAAATAATTCTGATTTTTTACTTACATATTACTAATAAGTTAAATGATTACCCATCGACCGTATGCTTTCCCGAACGCTTACATTGTTGGCTGAAATGAACATGACAACAATGTGATAAATAAGAACAATAAAATCCTAACGTATTAACCGCATAGAATAAAATAGTTATTTGTGGTTTTAGAGCATAAAGTAACGGATTGCCGCTTGAGAAAGATGTTACCGCGCGACGCGTAACGGAGCTCGGCAAGCTTTTGAAAACGGCAATCTTACTTTGCGTTCGAAAAACACACAGAACTTTTTCCATATATTTTTTCCACATATTTTTACATATTACTAATAAGTTAAATGATTACGCATCGACCGTATGCTTTCCCGAACGCTTACATTGTTGCCTGAAATGAACATGACAATGTGATAAATAAGAAAACAATAAAACCCTAACGTATTAACCGCATAGAATAAAATAGTTATTTGTGTTTTAGAGCATAAAGTAACTAATTGCTGATTGAGAAAGAATGTTACCGCGCGACGCGTAACGGAGCGCGGTAAGCTTTTGCAAACGACAATCTTTGCGTTCGAAAAACACACAGAACTTTTTCCACAGCCGCATTTTTAAAAACTAAATGCCCATTTTTCTCTATTATACTTATTCTCAAATTTGCAAATCACTGTCATTTTTAACATAATATATTCGGGCATACATAGAACAGGAGTGCCAGCAACAACTGTAACAAACGCACGACTGTCATTCATTTATTTTCGGTTGCATTGACTATTCATAGCACACTCGATGGAAAAAGTGATAATTTTCTTTTCCATGTACGCTTTAGAGCGCAAAATACGGATCCGCGGCATTCGTCGATTTTGCGATTTCCTGTGAATAAGTTATTTTGCGCGCGGCTATAGAAAAATATATGTATATGGTATGCTTTAGGTTCTAAAAATTGCCTTATAGTATCAACAAGTTCTCATTTAATTTTGTTTTGAATTTAGCTCCTTTTTAGCTCTTTATCCAATCCGTTTTAACCCCGACTCATCCTTGGGGTTGGCAACACTGAGGGATATTGACCGCTGTCATAAATTTTTAACAGAAACAGGGTTGACAGTTTGCCAGATATTAGGTTTATTCTAGCAGCGATTTCAAACCAAAGCCAAGCCATCCGGAGTTTGCGCATTGCAATATAAGCGACACTTAAATCGCTATGCGCAAACTCCGGATGGCTTGGATTTGGTTTGGGTTTTGGTTTGATTCGCTGCTAGAACAAACCTATTATGTGTCACGTCAAGAATTACAGATATGCTATACACTCGTTATACCTTTTTAAATTATGTTGTATAAATAGTTAATCAATTAACTTAACGTTAAAACCTCGCCACAAAAAGATATCAATTTGTCGCGTACTACTGCATTGTTCGTTACGATTATTTTAATCTCCACACCTGAGACCAGTGAGATATTTAATGGACGTCCTTTACTTGTTCAAACGCAATGTATAAAATAAGAGAGATAGCTATGTATAAAACGAAAATATCGGTATTACAAACCTATATATGTATGTCTCTGTTCGTTCTAATCAATCGCCGTGCAAGTGTGATTTCATGGAAAACAGTGAAAATGTTATTTAAATATTTTATCTTTACCAGATGGGTGACAAACAGTTTGAATACAAAATGGTACAAGAGAATAAGTTTGAAAAGTTTACCACAATTTATGATTTCACAAATTAATAAGATATTGATTAAATGGAAGGCAAGTATCGTTTCGAAACGCTTACTTAAACGGTATTTCCTATTTGATTATCCTAGAGTAGGAAATTCGAGGATAACAAGTTCCTTTGTCGATTTAGTATTACCAATTCAATAATTCTACTAGCACCGAAAAAGAGGAACTGACTGAACATTATTCAGATCAAGGGCTGAAATAGTTGAATCAATTCCTCTAGTTATCAAATCTTGACATACGCTGTATACTGATCTAATTATTAAAAAAGTTATATCAACTTGAAAGAATTATAGCATCATAGCCAAGAACTAATTTGTTGTATCAAATCTTTTGTGAGTCTTACATTGATTATGTTATTATATAAGATTTTTTCTAATTATATATTTGAATGTGGCTAACAATCAATGTCAATGTGATACTTACTTCTACCTTGACCCCCGCAGACGACTTGAGCATAGATGACTGGTTTAGTTATATTAGGCATATCTCGAGGCAAGTCCTCATTTGATCTGTATTTGTCTGGACTTATGCCCCTCGTATATGAAAATGGCTGATTGTTATTATGCTGAATCGACAGATTTGGCATGATGAGTACATTAGTTCTTGTAGGAGGAGGAGAAGAGCAAGAATCACTACTTAATCGTTTGACCATTGAGTTAACCGTTTTGCCTGAAAAGTTAATAAGCACTTATGGAAAAGCAAATTCTTTTATAAAAAGCAGATTAATATTCGACGATTTAATTTTAATGCAAATATATTAACTTTCCACTCAAGTCCAGAGTTCTACCATATAAATAGGGAATAAAACTTATATTAACAGCAATAGGGGTACGTGCATGCTCTTTGTTTTCAAGATACAGTGTGTTTCTCTTATGGGATAATCGTAACTTGTATTTTGTTAAACAATAAACAAATTAATGATGTTAACTTAATATACTTATGGCTTTATACCCACTTATATTTAATGGCAGCTTAAAACTTATAAATGTAGTAGTAAATTTTAATAGAGCGTCATGCATCTCCGCACCCGAACCCAATAGCGTTTCAACACAACAAATTCAAGCGATGCAGGTTAATCACCCATTTTTCCATAGACAGAGGTACGATATATCCGTCTATTGGTAACTTTACCAAGGACATAAATCCCATGGAAACCAATGTTGGAACAATTGTTTCTATGACAATTATCTTTGGTAAGGTTACCAAGAAATGGATACATCGGGCCATAAACAATTTTAAGTTCGTCTACTTCAACTTTACTATTTTTAAAACCCAATTTAAGGCGCGTTTTCACGGGTCGATCTGAGTTGAACGATTTGGGTAGATTATTATTGAATCGACAGAAAATTGAATATGTAAACCACCTTTCGGCTTGGCCGTTCGGCGGAGTGAGTCGATTCGAAGGAAGTAGAAAGACTGTCTACTTTTGGTCGGCGATTGCCGCCGAATCGATGTCGAACAACTAGAATGGAATGTGTAAACTTCTCGTCGTACAGATGTATATCGTTTCTTCGAATTATTCCAATAGTTTTTCTAAACGTTCTTCAAAATGTGCATTATCCATTCTTAGATGATTCCTATAAGCCTCGGGATCTTCCACATCCAATTATTCTCAAAGCACTACACTACGTTCGTTATAGGTTGTTTTTTAACATTGACCGAACATGAAATTTTAGAATATTCATAACTGTGTTAGATTTATTTCTTTCATAACTAATTATTGGTTTACCCGAGTTTAATTATGCTCGTTTCAACGATGTTCAATGTTACACAACATATATTGTTGTGGTAATTAAGTATTCATTCATTAGTTTATAGTTGTTTTTCTTTAAGCTTCAACCATGCCAAAAAGGTGTACTCCTTGTACAGCGAGGAAGCTGTCCAAGATGCCCTGAACGAGATTCAATCACAACAATTAGTAGTAAATGCAGCATCTCTGAAGTACAAAATTCTCAAAGGTACTCTTTTTAATAAACATAAAAACCGGCATTCTTTAAAAGTTGGCAAACCTTTTGTCTTTACAGACAAAGAGAAACAAATATTCGTAAAACATATTGTAACAAATAGCGAATGGTGTTTCCCATTCGCTTTAAAAGACCTAAGATAGTTCATAAAAACTTACCTAGATAAGACACGAAAAGGAATTTTAAGATTTAAAAATAATATCCCTCACCGTGACTGGGCGAGAAAATTTATAAGGTGCATTAAAAGCAAGCTTACTCACCGAACTTGTCAAAATATAAAGATAAGCAAAGCTGACCTTAAGCCCAAAGATATTAAGGAATATTTTGAAAACTTTAAAGCCAATTTTGTCGAAACAGATGGAACCCCAGTACAACCGCATAAAATCTTCAACTACGGCGAAACTAATCTGTCAGACGATCCTGGTGTAAAAAAGTATATATTCGAACGAGTGCTGAACTGTACTGGAAGAATTCGCGATTCGACCTAGTCCAGTATATTCATAATATTTTGTGGTTCGGCCACAGGATCATTTATTGCACCTTATGTTGCCTACAAGACCGAGCACTTGTGGCAGGCATGGATTAAACATGGACCTGAGAAAGGCGGATACAATAGGCGTCGGAGCGGGTGGTTTGACGCCACAATATTTGCGGATTTAATTTTAAATGTTTATGGTGTCTACAAGGCCCAGCACTTGTGGCAGGCATGGATTGATCCAAAATCGATGATGCAGAAACTTCCATAGGTCCTCATGGTTATGGTGGAAGAAATAGTAGAGGAGACGAACTTTTAAATTTTATGCTCCATCATGGACTCTACGCTATAAACTCGTTCTTCCAAAAAGCACCCCAACGAAAGTGGACCTGGATAGATTCCGATGGCACAACAAAAAATTAGATTGATTTTCTAATTTCTGACAAAATGAATGTTGTCCAAATTTTTTATAGGCAGTGACCATCGGCTAGTTAGGGTAAGAATAAAAGTGAATATTGGGAGGTGGGGGGGGGGGGAGAGCAAAAATGGTATGAGCCTCCTCAGGCAGAAAAAGGACATCTATCAAAGATAAAGAGGCATACGAAAGGGAAATAACTTCAAATCTTAAGAGCTTGGAAGACCTAAAGGGGGAGGAGATCAGCGTAGACGATCTAAATAAACAAATAAGTCAACAAAAAATAATAAAATCTTTGGATCAAATAGCTCAGAATTATAAAAGAACTTTAGGTAGACTTAACCAGGTAGCAGTATTCAGCATATACTACATACACATACTAAAACTAAAACATGTTTTCTCATTCGTTAAATTTGTATTATTTTATATTATTATAAAGTTCAATACTTAAATATATTTGCGTTTTAATTAATTGAGTGAAATTATAAAGCCTCGTATACCTAATGGGAAAATGAAAATTAAACAGTCTTTTCTTTAGTGTTAGTAATTATTATCTATTTTCTACTCAATTGACTTAATGAAAAATATCCTATAATTATTATCAAGGTAAATTAATTAAATTAAATACTTACATAATACCTATATCATTTCCGTAGAAACGAAACTGAATTATTAGGACCTTTATTATAGTCTAGTATATGAGTAAAATGTGTTCTCGCAGTTTTTTGTGCACACGATGGTATAGTACGTGTGTTTGAATGAAAAGAATATTAGACACCCTTCAATTGCATCACAACGCTCCATAAAAAAAATAAAAAAATCAAACCATCATATTGATATTTAGAACAATTGCTTGAAAGTATAGTATTTATGTAAATACTGAAATGCTCCGAGGTCTAATTAAATTAACTGCTGGCCATTTGCTTTCAAGGAAAATTTGGCCTAAATTTAAAACTAAATATTTTCATAACCAGATATGATATCGACCTCCGGTTTTCCATGGTTAATACAATTATCCCTTAGGAAAAAATTTACAATGCTGCATTTTTTAAAACTATTCCATTTTTTTATACAGGGTATGAAAGAAATAAGCGTTTAAACCTCGCGACACGCAGGTGGGTACCGTAAAATCAGATTTGAGTTGACTAATAACAATAACAGCACAATATTGACTTGTATCTTACTGTTGCTCCCCGATCGGATTTAAATACAAATACTACCTGTAAATAATTGTTTGTGTGAATCGTTGTTGGAAAAGATGTAAGATTGGATTGTCGCACTGCATCTTTTTTTATTTTTTTTCCTGATTTTGGGCATGCCTTGGGTTAGTTTTGGTTAGTTCCTGTTTGATGAGCCCCCGTAGCAAGCGAAGCGAGCGTAGGGCCATGCGTGAAGTGAAATATTAGTTTAATGATAAAAAAATTTGGGTTAAGAGCCGTATTATAGTGGATATACAGCAGCTTCCACGTGTTTCCGCGAATATATTCCATTTCCCACCATTCAAAACATATTACAACAATACGCAATTGGTCGGTACCAACCTGTATGTCGCGAGGTTTAAACGCTTGTATCAAAGAACACAATGACTTTTACTTCAAATTCAATAGCATGTAACTTTCATAATAATTTTTCTTGTTTTTGTCACTGTACGTCATTTGAATCATTGGTCAATAGCAAAGAAATTCTTCTGTAAAATTTTTGATATCTGCTATATTTTTAGATAACAATTTCTTTTTGTAAAACCTTGCTTTTTCAACTTTTGGATCCTGCAAACTTTGTAAGTGATTATTATACCTTACGAAAAGCTTGTTTATGTTCAGTAAAAAATTGTACTCTAAATGTTTGTGATGTACAGTGGCGTACTTATAATCACTTAAGTATATGTATGGTTTATGACTATCTCACAATTTTTCTCGGTTGTTTTGTATATTTGTACAATTATTTTACTGAACATAAACAAGCTTTATATCGGACAGTGGAGTCTAGCTACCCAAAACATTGAAAAAAGCAAGGTTTTACAAAAAAAATCTCTATCTCTAAAAATTTAGCAGATATCAAAAATTTGACAGACCACTTTCTTTGCTATGGACCTGTGATGTAATTGACATACAGCGACAAAATTAAAAAATATATTATTGAAGTTACATGCTATTGAAATTGGAGCAAAATCATCGTGTTGTACCTGTATATACAAAAATTTGTCAATTTAAAAAAAATCCAACATTGAGTTTTGTTTATAAGGGATAAATCCATTGACCATTAAAAACCGGAGGTCGATATCATGTCTGGTTAAGAAAATATTTTGCGTTAAATTTTCCTTGCTTGAAAGCAAATGACCAGCAGTGTATTTAACAAAGGCATTCAAAATCAAATAGGGAATATTTAGAACCGCACTGAATAAAATCCACCGTGCATTGCTGAAATTATAAAGAGTAACCCCAAATCTTACCTTTAGTACGTGGTGGTATATCCACAGGTTTTTGACTGCTGTGTATCATGACTGGGGAATCTCTACTAGGCTTCTGTATCTCCTGAACTGTAGATTGAATGGTCGGGGGCACCAGAACTGTTGGTTTGTTTGTTTCTTCGCTCTTATTTCGAAAATTTAGTTGTAGCGTGTTACTGCCTTTACCATTTTTGGCGGCTGATGCTTCTCTGATGCCATTTCTTTGATTATTTTCGTTTGTTTTCGACTTTTTTTGTGTAAGGGATTTAAGTTTTTTTCCCAGGCCGAAATTGAATTTGTGTTGCTTATTACTAGATATATTTTCAGCTTTATCCAAATCAATGATAATGGGTTTAAGAGCTTTTTTTGGCGGTGGAGTCGTAATTCTAATTCCAGTCTCTTTATATAATGCTTCGTCAACTTCTTCTATGTAGTTTTTAAGTTGTTCAGTTACACTTTCTGATCTTTTTTGTTCTTTTGGTGTAAATACCTGAAATATTGATATATGTAATATATTGGAAATATAGTCTAATAACTGTATGATATTTTACTTCCATAAGCTTCTACTGAAGTTCATAAAATAAGTATATTTAAAGAATCTGCCCAATATGCATTCTCACAGATTAGAAAAGTATTCTTTAGATGGGACAATATACTTTTTAATCAAACTAATATATGGATTATTTCGTACAAACCACTTTTTCACTAGTGTTGCATGTGCTAAAAAATATTTTCACAATAAGAATGACGTCAGATTTATCCACGAATATATTGCCCGTTAGTCAATATATGTCGAAAAGTCGAAACTATGTTGGCTTGTATAGATATTTCGTGGTAGTGATAGAAAGTCAAAACGAAATGAAGTTTTGTATAATTTTATCGATGGTCCATATCTAATTTTAAACATGTTTTACATCCATGGTTCTTAATATAAACATGAGGAAGTGAATAATATTTTAATTTAATTCTAAATAAATTACTATTTTAATTACATCTGTTTAAGTCGTCGTTGCTGCTGCCAATTTCTAAAAGTCTTTAGGATAGAAAATTATCTGAATATAGTGAAAATTTAAATAAATGCCTTTACCTTTCACCATGTATGCTGATTTAATTTACTCATCAAGCACCAGTGTATATTATTGTGAATCGAAAATGAACTAACATTGTTTAGGTTAAATTACGTGTTTGGAGTTTGGGCTGACAATATTATCAAAACATATTTTTTGGATGTAGATACTTTTTCAATTTGGCCCTAGTTTTTTTATGTCTATGGCCGATAAGCCTAATACAAGCTTATACACGAGTCATAGCCTACAATTTTCAGGTTGAGCTATAGCAAGAGAATAATTATAAAAAAATGGCTCATTTAAGAATCTAATTTATTTAAAATCTTTCATTAATTTTGTTCCGCTACTGGATTGTGATGTAAAACCTTGGCGTAGCGACAAGCATAGTAGCACAGCATATTCATATACACACAATAAGCTGTGATATTAGCACAGCTAATAAGCTGTGAAGCTGTGATATTAGGCTGTACCTTTCTTTAAGCTGTCGGGCTCTACGCTGTAATTTCAGAGTTAAATTAATACATTTGCATAAAAGTAAACTATATATTTCGATGCTATCATAGATTTATCTTCACTTTACTTAGCACCACATTCTTAAAACCCAAATTTCGAACCTGAAAACACTGTATTTTTTTTACTGAGAATAGAATATTTAAATTTGATACTTAAAGAGCACAAAGGGAAATCTAGCCAAAAGTCAAAAAAGACTTGAATTTTTCAGGTCTAGTGTTTTAATGCCGATTTAATTTATTATGTGTATTGCGTCCTAC
Organism: Pissodes strobi; assembly: GCA_016904865.1. Classification (NCBI taxonomy): domain Eukaryota; kingdom Metazoa; phylum Arthropoda; class Insecta; order Coleoptera; family Curculionidae; genus Pissodes; species Pissodes strobi. The sequence continues at coordinate 217,966 of MU182977.1, read as the reverse complement.
ATTCACAAAAGGCAATCGAAAATAACTGCAATTAAATATTGACATTCAAGGCCAAGTATTAAGACTGTGAGGTGTAATAGCTATGGCTGATGAAGAATGATTTTTTTTTATTATGAAAACACCATCTTTTAAAATTCGGAATCAGAACCGCGCAGTCACTCTCTCGCTTTAACTAGCCAATCTATAACACATATATTTATATTAGGAGTATAAGCTTTAAAATACGTTGCAATTCAACGGATACTTTATAATTCATATCATGGTGCGGTAATTTGCATAATTGAAATAATGAATGTAATTACCTCTGGAATTTTAATATTTTCTTTGTTATCTGTAGCAAAATAATCCTCACGTTGAGCAACTTCTATAATTGGTGATAACTGCTTCTTGCTGTTTGATTTCCTAGTACTTTCTTCGCTATCGCTATCAGCTCGTTTCCTTATTCTTGGGTTTGAATCGATAGGGCCAAATGCTTTAGATCTTAAAGATGATGCATCACTGACACTTCTCCGTAGATTGGATTTTTCAGGTCTAGTGTTCTTCTCTGACTTTTTAAATATCTCAAAAATTGATGGTTTTTTAGAGTTTGTGTTTGAGCCTGAAATTGTTACAAATGTGCGAGGTGGTTTTTTTGGAGGCTCAGGTTCTAAATGGCCGCGTCGTTTGTTCGACAGTCTATCTAAGGAATTAAATTCATACTCCTTTTGATGTAATTTGCTTCGTTTTCTATTGGGAAGAGTATAGAACTTTTCTGGGATGGTACCTAGAAAGTAATAATATACAAATAAGAATGTTACATAAAGTGACATTTTGAGGATACCATATTGTGATCTTAGTCTTTTATCAAATGTTATTTATCTAAGAAACTCAAATATGCATCTGCGTGTATTATTTGATGTTTAAGATAATTAAAGTATGTAAGCAGTAATTGGATCAAAATGCATACAGACAAACGTTAAAGAATTTGACAAATATATGTTCCAAGTACCAGTGACTATTGGCTCAGTCTCAATAAATTATGTGGAAGCATCGAATAATTTCTTGTTTCTGTAGAACTTATTGATAGTTTCGTACTTTTATTAATATTAAAAAAATTGTTTTGTATTGATGTTTTGTAAAATAGTTTTGTAATGATGTTTGGCCTGAGAGATGCACCAGTGAAAAACCATTTCGAATGAACTGCAATCGCCTTCCGCAAGAATGTCAGTATATTTTATTTGCATAGATCCCCTCTGGTAACATGGAATACTTTTGGAATATTAATAAGTAGGCATTCGCATATTATAATAACTGGTGACTTGGACTTTGATTTTTCTAACGCAAATAATTTAAATACAATGGAACTGGAGTATGATATATTTCAATGGTTCTGTCAATAAGTTGTTGAAGAACCAACTCATACCGCTTCCTATGAAAATAAGGCAAGTTCGAGCATAATTGACTATGTTACTAAATATTTGAATTGGAAATATAAATCTCTGACGTCCTCGAGTAAGGATCCTCTGATCACTTGGACAGATGTTTCACGGGCAATTCTCCGAGGTGGGCACCTATTACGATGTTCAACCAATTATTGTCAGAAAGAACACTTTGATGAAATTGATATAGCAAATTTCTACGAAAATAAGGTAAATGTAATGTCAGTTAAGTACCCTAAATAGGCATTCACTTAGAAATATAGAAATTTGAAGAAGCAGGTAAATTGGAACATTCGACATGAGAAACAAACAATTTATAGTAACAAATTATGCAACTCAAATAATAAGACAAAAATGCTTTGGAATAATCAATAATCGGCACTACAAACCTTATATATTTGAAACTTAAACATCTGTTGGCAAGCTACTCAAAATCGACTCAATAACAATAGGAGTTATTGAGCTACCGCAAACTCATTACTTAACTGCATAATGTTAAGGATAGTATAAAATGTTTCCCCGATATATTTTATTTCATATAGGTATTATGACAATCGAAAATAAAATGCAATACTGATATTAAAATTAAATGAACAAGAAATTATGCATATCTCATTACATGTTAATATGTTTGAATACTTTAAGAATGCTCGGAAAATATTGAAAATTTGATTGCTCAGAAATAATATTTATATCTAAAACTGAAAATCTTTGGCTATGACTCTTCTATGAATGAGTCATGGCCTAAAATTTTCAAATTCAAATAGCAAGAGAAATAATTATCGTTCGAAATAAAAAGTTACTTATTTAAATTATTGTTTCCACATTCTAATTTATTCACAATACTTAATTCGTTTCGCTCCGGTACTGACCGTGGCGTCAAACTTTCGGGCAGCGATAAGCTAATACAAATACAAAATATTTATTTATGTTAACATACAAACAGTATTCACACACGTCAATAAAGCAAATAATATAAATCGTGCGATTTGGGTTACATTAATAGAATTCTTACAATTAGCTAAAATAAGTTAAAATGTCAATAGATACCTACTACAAATATTAAAAACATAAAAGGGACAAAGACTAAGATTTAAAATCTATAGTTTAAAAACACTTCCCAACTATAAAATGAGTTGTTTAATCTACTTCTTAGGAGGTTTTTTACATTGAGTAAAAGGACATTAAAAATTTTTGTTAGGTATCCCGGGCCATTCTGAAACTTGCCCAGGCTGCAATTTGCAGGCACCAAGTTATCTTTGTACTAAGTGTCGTAGCTGTGAACAATACTACGTATCCTGATAGTCCCTAACATACAATAGGTTCTCGAGAATATACTGAGATGGAAGATTTAGAATTCCAAGCTTTGCAAACCCGAACTTCAGCTGCATGCCCCCAAGTTAGAATTGCATACGTCATCAGTCATCACTGAGTGGAATAGGGCATGATATGCCGTTTTTAGGACTTCACTGACTTCAGCTGAAACACTATTCGCCAGCCCTCGCAGAACAAACAGTGCACTGCCTAGCCTCCTCGACACCTGCTCAATATGGGCATCCCACCTTAGGACAGGGTCAATATACACCCATAGGAATTTTGCACACGACACGTCGTCATTGATGCTTTTTGTGTCCCGCAGTGAAAACAATACCACAGATTAAATTTAGTCTGTGACAATACCCCTTTAGTTTTCTACCTAAATGCGTTTGTGTCGGGGATAATGTAGCCGCCTACGTTAAAAACATTTAATTCCATTTCTGCGACACTACTCAGTTGAGTAGTTACTCAACCGATCATTATGAAATTTTGTACAGATATTTTCAAGAGTATAGTAAAGGACATATGACCCTTTTAGCTTTTACCCGCGACTTCGCTCGCGTTGATTTTTACGGTTAGATTTAATCCTATTTTCACGCGTAAACTACTCAACCGATCATCATGAAATTTTGTACAGATATTTTCAAGAGTATAAGTAAAGGGCATATGTCACTTTTAGATTTTATCCGCGGCTTCGCTCGCGTTCATTTTTATGGTTAGTTTTAATCCTATTGTCAACGCGTAAACTACTCAACCGATCATCATGACATTTTTTACAGATATTTTCAAGAGTATAGTAAAGGACATAGGACAGTTTTTACCTGCGGTTTCGCTCGCGTTGATGTACTTAAATAACTACCAAAGACCATTAAAAAGTAAGATATGATGAAATTTTGTACAGATATTTTCAAGAGTATAGTAAAGGACATAGGACACTTTTAGCTTTTACACGCGGCTTAGCTCGCGTTGTTTTTACGGTTAGTTTGAATCCTATTTTCCATGCGTAAACTACTCAACCGATTATCATGAAATTTTTCACAGCTATATTAAAGGACATAGGACAGTTTTACCCGCGGCTTCGCTCGCGTTGATGTACCTAAATAACTGTCAAAGATCATTAAACAGTAAGATATCTTGAAATTGTGTACAGATATTTTCAAGAGTATAGTAAAGGACATAGGAAAATGTAGCCGCGGCTTCGTCCGCGTTGATGTACATAAAATAACGGTCAAAGATCGTTAAAAAGTATAATATCATGAAATTTTCTGCAGATATTTTCAAGCGTATATTGTGAACAATGTATACGGGGGTTTTGTTACTATAGAAGCGTAATGTTGTGATTGATCATTAAGTCTCAAAACTTTGGCGTTTAAGTGTTTTTCGTGTTAGAGTGCCGAAAAATTGTGGAGTTTTCGTAAAGTTGTGGCCGCAAGTGTTTAAAACTGTTAAAAAAATAAACAAAAAACAAAAAAGCAATTCAAATAAAAAATATATATACGATTTTTTCTGTTGTTTTAATCCTATTTTCCGTGTATTTATTTCCATTTTTCTGTTACCTTTAAACAAAAGTGAATATGTTTCTATTTTTGAGGTTAGGTCTCTACATCTGTTTATTTTCTTAATTCTTACTCTTTTTTCAGGTTTTTCAACGCGGGCGATGCCGCGGGTAAAAGCTAGTATTATATAAAATATTAAATATCGAAATACTTAACCATTTAAACATCAAATACTAAACACCAAATATTAAACCAGTGTGTAAAATGCTCAAAATTAAGTATCAATAAAAAAGCGTTTACTGCGCATAAGCCTCTCCGTGTAAGCGTGATCTCACAGTCTGCGAAATGCGGGAATAGTATATTATTTTATATGGAGGAAAAGTGATACTTTTCATGGCGCGCTCGTGTTTAACAGCCGAACGGAGTGAGGCTGGTAATAGAGAGCAAGCCATGAAAAGTAACTTTTCCTCCACATAAAATATGCTGTTTTTTCTTCAAATGTCGACAAATTAATGCAAAAATATCTCTTTTTAATAGTAATAATAATAATTATTATCAAAGATAAGTTGGTTTGCAAGGCGGCTTAGACCGGTATCGGTGAATAGGCACAGGTCGTTGCTATAGTACTGTAACATAAAGCTGTCAGTGGACACTGCCAACAATAATTATTTTTTTAAAATTGCGTCTCCGATTGCGTTTTAATTCCGTATTGATAAGCAATTATTGAGTAAGTTCGATTAAGTTAATAACCAATTTGTTCCTAAATTAGTGATTTTTATAAATGCAGTGCACAAATTGAGTGATAAATACAAATTTTAGTTTAATAATTCTTGAGTTGTTGACGCTTGCTTTGTTGTTTGTTTGTATCTATGTTGCTATGGTAACACTTTTACTTCCGCCGGGGGAAAAGTGAAAAGTAGAGCTCCGGCGGAGGAAAAATGAAACTTTACGGCCGCCTACACAGTCGAGTAATGACGGATTTACTGACGTTTGAAGAAAAAATATGTTATTGAGTTCATTTCAAATGGCAGATAATTGAGCATTTTCTGCATTGTACATCATAGAGCTTTTAACTAACTCTGAGCGTGGGATTGGCAGATGTGTGTTGTGATGTGTTGTGTGATGGCCTTTCTGAAATAGCAGATACGTGCCTGCGAATTAAGCAAACTGATTCAAATATGAATAAGGAAGGAAGAGTTAATATTTTAAATCTTTTAAATAAATCCTGGCGATGAGTTCTACTGTTTAGTCTCAATGAGTATCGAACAACTCTCTTTTGTAATTTGAAAATACTCTCAAATTGAGTCGCACAACACGTACTCCAGAATGGAAGGGCGTATCGGAGATGCGACTCATTAAGGGCATAAAAGACTGTTCTAGCAGTTGACAACTTAAGTTCCTTGGAAACCGTTCTTAGCGCAACACAGGCAGAAGTCCCACTTTAAATGGTTGTCCACTACAAGCCCCAAGTATTTCACAGATTCAACGACGTCAATAGTGGTGTTATTAAGTACAAAATATTGCAACGTACTTTCATATGACAAAACTTTAGTTTTAGAAACGTTGAGGCACAGGAGATTAGAATCGCACCATGATTAATTCACTAGATACAATTCTGTGAAGCGCCGTGATATTTGGGTTGCTCCAAGTGAAACTAGTATCGTCCGCAAAGAGAGAGACTTTACCGCTAATACCCAGACAAGCCATGTCGTTGATAAACAGCAGAAACAAAATAGGGCCTAGTACTGAACCCTGGGGCTTGCAAGAAGACATCGACGTATCAACCCTCACAAGCTAACTTCTGTTGTTAAGATACGATTCAAACCATTCAAGAGGTACTCCTCTGAATTCGTAGTACTGCAATTTGTTAATTAAGATATTATGATTTGCACAATCGAAAGCTTTAGAGAAACCACAGTAAATTGTTGCTATAGAGTGATGGTTGTTCAGGTTGGAGTATACATAATTAAAGAGGGAAAACATAGCATCATTTGTGCATTCGTTATTTAAAAATCCAAATTGATGGGTAGTAAGTATTTTATATTTAGTGAGAAAAGATAGAAGCTTTTTTTTAACCAATCTTTCAATGATCTTTGATAATGTGGGAAGCAGTGCAATTGGGCGATAATTCGAAGCTTGGTCTTTATCTCCTCCTTTATGCAAAGGAATAATGATTGCCGTCTTAAGACAGTTTGGAAAAAACCCATTTTGGAATGACTTGTTAATTAGAGTAGTAAGATGCTTTAATGTGCACTCCGGCAGGTTTGAGAACATTTTCCGGATAAGCCCATCAGTCCCAGATGAGGATTTGATTTTAATGTCTTTAATTGTACTGCGAAGCTCAGCAAATGTTACAGGCGTAAAGAAGAAACTATGTAAACTCACACTAGCATTAGAGAGATATGGAAGTGGATCATGAAAAAGAGTTATGGTGTTCATTAAATCTTTAGCCACATTTACAAAGTAATGGTTTAGGTTCTCAAATGAAGCGATTGTGCTAGACGAAGAAGTCCACAATAGACCATGATTCTTTAGCAACGTTACCGGATTTAACCAGCCTCTCCTTATAATAAATGTCCTTGGCAGCTTTTATAGTCTTATCACAGATTAAATTATATAATATATATTATTTAATATGTGGTCTTATGATAGACTTTTCTGTAAAATTTCACGTAATCATGGAATAAGATGCTGTCCGAGTATTTTTTTTAGGTGAGATAATGAACGTATGTTCTTTGCAGATGTGCGTGCCTTTAGTTGACCAGGGTTTATGTTGTTTAATTTTGATAGGCCTAAGAGGAAAGGATTTGAACGCCAGAGTAGTTTTTATAAATCTAGAGAATTCGGTATCGACACATTAGATAGGACAACCCAGTCAGTTGTTAGACACAGATGCTTGAAATTTAGAAAACTTTTGTCCGAAAAAATACGGCATAATTTGCGTGAAGCAATTTTGCATTTGGATTTTACCGAAAATTCTGTTAATACTGCCTCATGATCAGAGAAACCCGAGTTAAAGACAGCACAGTCAACGAATTCTGGGTCAAAAGATGGCACGACACAGTCCATAGTACCAGAACTAGTATTAGTTATTCTAGTTGGTGAGTTAATATGCATGATTATACCAAGAGTCGAAAATGGACCGAAGAGATTCTTGAGCAGCACACACACTGGAAAAGTCAATATTAAGGTCGCCACACCAAAATAATTTGCTTTCTAAAAGCAAGGACTCAAGCAAGCTCAGTAATCTCTGATTGAATAAATGCATGTCAGCGTCAGGTGTTCTGGAAATACAAACAAGATAGACGATGGAAAATTCAAATACTTTCTCAGACAATACATTATCGAACTTAGTCACTGCCGAAAAGTCGTTGTTAGTAGACATTATCATAGTATCTTCATGAGATAAATTACTTCTATTAAATCTAGTTACTGTAAAATAATTTTTGACACATGCACATCAACATTTAACCAATGTTCAGTTATGGCAATGATTTCGGAGTGTGAACAGTCCTTATTCTTCAGCATTGGAAAGCATCGGATAAAGTCAGTAGTTCCAAGTGTTTCTTTGGCATAGTGTGCAGTATAAGGAGGTAGTTTGCTGTATAAGGAGAAGGGATCTTGGCCACTACCACATAATGCCAGTCTTCTTAATAATAACATGTCATGGAAACATAAATCAAACCCATAACAATGACTTTTACAAATAAGGTAGCTTAGGTCACGTTTTAAAAATGTTTCGCAATTTTGCCGAAGATTTCATTTACAAAAATGTGGAACAGAAGAAAGAACATTTTTACGAACTGAATTTTTGAAATTTGGTTCCGCAAAAAAACACACACTACATCAAGGAAAACCGGTGAGTCAAATACCTGAACACCACATAAAAACGGCAATGAAAAATTATTTCGAAATACTGCATAAAAATTAACCTATTTGCCATAACCCAATTTACGGCAGCAAGACCACCATAAACCATGACGGCAGAAGATTTTGCTTGGAGAAGAAGAAGTAGCTACAGCTAAACTATCATTAATAATACAGTAATTGTAAATAAAAGTATTATCTCCACAAATTAATTTATTCAAAGGGAATCGGTTTCGACTGTTAATGAGTCACAGTTATCATCAGCCCGTGCTTAAAATTAGAACTTATAGACATAAAATTCGTTTTCAAGAACACCTAAGGTGCATCCGTAATTATTCTAAAGAATCTTTATTTGCGAAGCATGTTCTTGAGTCTAATCATGATTTTAATATTGAGAGGGAAATTGATATTTTACAATTGCAGGGTTCAAGGTTGAATAATCTGGAGGCTCTGGAGATAGAGCGACATCTCAGGAGTCCAGGCGAGGTGTCACTCAATAGCCAGGCCAGCTTGGTGACGACTGTGACCCATTAACACCCATTACTTTATTATTACCTGCTATCCACATGGCTTTATCGATCAGAGGAATAAACTATCATTCTTGAAAAAGGACGTCAACAATCAGAAAAAAAAAGCTAGACATAATTGAGCACATCTCTGTTTCTACAAATATCGCGCAGGGTGGAGCAAAGCAGTAGCTTCATCAAAATGGCTGGAGGCAATCCTTCCATGTGTTCAGTAAGATTACCCAATATGGTTAAATAAATACAGTTACCATTAGAGCGTAAGAAATAATTGTTTGTTTCTAACCGTTACTCCCTTCCGGAAATGGTCAGTGGTTTAAAAATAAGTTTGCTAGTCATACTAAGATTGAAAATTGGACTAAAAAGCAGGCAAACTAAGACTGGTTCACTTTATAAAAGTGAAATTTACGTGAAAAAGTTAATAACAATAACTGGATATTCCAGCTGAGAATCCGTTTCTGGCTACCTTCATGTCAATCGTTGAAGAAAAATGAAACCAGAAAAACCCAGCACGGAACTTGCTAAAGAATTTTTCTGCCCAGCAGAAGTTTTTGAGATAATGAGGAAATAACATACAACAAATAATGTCAATATGTTACAAATTATAGTAATAGTAACATATTAATAACTTTTGGTCGGTATAAACTATTAATTTTAAATCATATATGATCACAAATGAGGGGGTGGTAATTAACTTTATAATTGACCACTTTAATTAGCGAACTGTATTACGATAGGATGGTGGGATTTTATTCATAGGGTGTGAATTGAAATAAGTACCTATTATAATTTTAGGTATTCTTCTTATTGTGCCCTGTCAGTTCCCCCTGACGTTGGTAATCACGATGGTGAGCTGATCCCTGTCTTTAGCCACTCTAAACAATTGTTCGACACTATGTATGTCTGTCCATTCCCGGATGTTCTTTAACCAGGAGATTTGTTTTCTTCCTACGCCCCTGCGGCCCTCTATTTTGCCCTTCATCCGGATCCGGTAACGATTTCCTCTGAGAACATGGCCGAGGTATGCCAGCTTTCGGCATTTAACTGTTGTCAAAAGTTCACGAACTGTCTTTGCCCTGTCTAAGACTGCTTCATTTCTTTGCAAAGCCACCCATGGTATTCTTAGCATTCGTCTATGTAACCACATTTCAAATGCATCTAGACGGTTGATTGTGGCAGCTTTCAGTGTCCAGACTTCAGCTCCATACAACAGCACAGACCAAATGTAACATTTAATCATTCTTTGTCTCAGCTTTAGGTTCAGGCTGTCGTTACAAAACAGTGATCTCATCTTCTGGAACATTGTACGGGCTGAATCAATCCTGTATCTAATTTCCCTATCCGGGTCGAGTTTTGCTCGGTGATGTCCATTTACCTGCAGTGACGTGTTGAGGTATGGCTGACGGCTAAAGACCATAAACTTTGTCTTAGCAACATTTATATTCAGTCCGATTTCCTGTCCCACTGCACTAACAGAATTTATGATATTTTGGAGACCCTGAAGATCATCGCATAAAATAGCCGTATCGTCAGCATAGCGAATGGTGTTAATCAGCTCGCCGTTGATTTTGACCCCGAATTCTTTTTCATATAAAGCCTCTTTAAAGACTTTGTCAGAATATAGATTAAGCAACAGTGAAGACAGGACACATCCTTGTCGAACGCCTATTAGTATGTGACCGTTGCACCTCCTGGCTTGTTGTTTTTTGGGAATTGTTATAAATACAGATTTCAGCCATTCTTCTGGTATTTCTCCCGTGTTGTATATATCATTAAAAAGTTTAACTTAAATATCAATGTTTTTCTCGTTGAAAATTTGAAGGAGTTTTACTGGAATGTCATCAGGTCCCGTTGCTTTTTTGTTTTTGCAGATTTTATATTAAATAGGACTTCAGATTTTAAGACTTCAGGTCCTTCGTTGTCGTCTATAACAGTCATCGTGGTCGGTCTATTGTCTTCGAATAGATCATCTATGTATTGGCTCCATGCATTAAGAACTTCTTCTTCGTCGAAAATGGTATTATTATACTTTAATAATGCAAGATTTAACTTGCATTAAATATGATCAATATATAAAATGTTTTCTTACTATTTATACGCATTCATCCTTTCACACATAAAACTAAATATTTTACATCAGATTAACTATTAATAAATATCTAACAAAACTTCTTGATTATTTAATTTAACATGAACTTCTTTCTTTGCTGAATTTAATCAAAATTTCTTATATTCAAACTATCTGCTTTTCCGTTCACACGAAATACCTTGTTACTTTTCTTCTTCTACAATTCTCTCAACCAGGGATATAGATAAGAGTTCGAACATTTAATTCGAATCTCGAGTACAGGAACAGATTTGTCTTACCTATCTTACTACAATTTTCCAACTGCCATTTTACCTTCCTGAATCTTCATCAACAGGAGAGACGCTACAGCCTTTCAGTATGAGAAGCTGCGTATAAAACGCCCAAAGGAGTCCCTTACCCAAGCTTGAAAAGGGGGAACAGAGTGCACGAAATATTTTCTAAATATCTGTGCAAGCAAATGAGAAAATGACTAAATATCTTGGCATCAAACAGAGCTACGACTTGGTAGATCTTCTTGGCGCCAAATTCAAGCAGCGCGGCGACAGAAGGCCGATGCTTCACGGGTGAGTGCTTGTAAGGCACTAAAATCAAAATTTAAATTCGGCAGATGTGGATACAAAAGCGGGAACTGCCGGACGATTCCATTTCGCAGTTGGGAGGGTAAAAAAAGGTTCTTTCTTTATTTGACATATTGTTGTTCACACAACATTGACGAAGACAAAGAAATATTAAATCTAAACGTTTAAAACCGGTTTCTTTCATGGAGAGTGACAACTTGCTTTCCAGCGACTGTCTCATATAATGGAATCTATTCTACTGACAATCCAGGTTCGGACTAAGAAATAACTGAAATACAATGCTTTAAATGCACAAATTACCGTTTACCTGGGATGAAATAAATTTATTTGGGTTTTAATTATGACTCAATCATACTGCGGACATACAGGGTGTTATCACCAAACTATACGGTGAAAACGATAAGTTAATACACATGTTGGGGTGTTTCCCCAATAACTTTTATAAAAATGTGTTCATCCTTTTTATTCTGGAAATTCTTCACCGAATAGGTTCATGCATAAAAATTAAATAAAAAAGATCTGGATTGCTTGCTGAAAACTGTATTGGAAAACTTTTTCTTCGTAGCCGGGCTATTTTAGCTCTGAACTAACGTAGTCCTCCGAATTTTTAATAATTTTCAAATACTTGTGGTATTATATCCGACAATGTATGAATAAATATCCTTTTAGTTTTTAGCCATTAAAGAACGAATAAAACACTATTTTTCCTTTATTAAACATTTTCGTCAAATATTTTTTCGCCAGAGTATTTTTTAAGGACTAACATTTTAATGTAAATATTGCAAACTTGGGTGATGGGGATATAGGGGATATACCAAACATTTATTTAGGAGGAATTATTATTTAGAATGACCCATTAACTATCATAAATTAACCTATACTTAATTTCTTAAACATTTGCGCTAGAAAGACATTAAATAGTGTAATAAGACAGTAGATGCCATTATGTAGTTGTACTTCCATCTTAATCTGTGGTTGTACTTTAATAATGTTTGTTGTTTTTTCTTACCTTTTTGATTTGCAATACATCCTACCCTATCGGCCTGACTTATAACCTTGGAAGCTTCATCAGCAAGCTCCTTTTTGGACCGTTTTAAACGTTGTTTTCGAATAGGCGATGTTAGTACCGTCTCCCTATCAATGCCGGTAACTGCACTTGGTACTCTTGAACTTTCCCGTGGCACTAAAATAAAAACAAAGTTGTTAATGTAAGAAGAATTGGGAATAATATAATTTCTAATTTCTAATTATTAAAATGGATTGAAAGATAATATTCATATTTAAGTTCTAGATTTCTTTAGCCTCTGCCGCAACATTTAAATATAATATTGCATAGGTTGCGACTGTCGTATTACCAGAGCGACGTAATCACTTTGATTATTATGAAGGTAGAAGGAGCCTTGACAGCCTCAACATTTAATTTTTTTTATACCCATAATCGGTTTTCACATTATCTATCACGTCCTTATGCTACAAAAGCCTTGTTCCAATATTCCAAAAAGCTTTCAATTTATCGTCATTCACTCGATTTTGGAAACAGGGTCATACATTCGCAAAAATATATTTTATTTGATAAAATTTTCAACTCTACTTTCATATCCACCTTTGAATCATAGTCAAGGTGGATATGGATGGACTATCTTCGTATTATCACACTTTTTTTACTATTAGTCAAATTTATGCCCGCTTTGTCGTGTAATCTTGCTCATGAACGAATGGCACCACTACCTCCAAAATCTTCTTAAATTATGTCAGATTTGGATTAGAGTTAACCTGATTTATCCGCATAACATGGTTGAGAGAAGATGTTCGGTTTTATTATCTTAATAAGTATTACTTGACATTATTTTTAACAGATGCCGTTTAAATTCTTTATGATCAAATATTTTAAATGGTGCGGAAAAAAAGTTGTTAAGATTAGCTAATGGGTGAGTCTTAGATTTTAAGTATGTTTAGTATAATAGGATTAGAAATAAGTTACTTATTAGTCCTAAACTAGATTCAAGGTTGTAACAATATTTAATCAAAACGACCAGTACAGTACTTTAACTCCTCTATTTAAAACGAAATTATCGAACTGCAAAGTACATCAGCAAGTGAACGTATAAATTATATTCAATATAATGATTTAGGTTTTATTAAAATTTGAATTAAAACGAACCCAATCGTCTATTACTTTAAATAGTGTTTCCACGAATAAAAAATAATATTTTCATTATGTTCAATGCTATACAATATTCACTACTTTGAATAATGATTTCATTATTTACTGCTTATAATCAACTAGTAATTAGTGAAATCTTGTTATCAAAACAGTAACACATATGGTATCTTTGTTATAAAACATTTTGAAATGGATGGCGTATCCATAAACGCTCGTAGTGCTGGCAAAAACCGTGAAAAGTTGAAACCGGTTATTCGGTTTTCTTAAAAACCGGTTTCGGATAAAACCGGGTATTCGAATAATAGTGAAAACCGGGTATCCGGATAACCGGTTAACCGGTTAATCGGATAGCCGGTTAATCGGATAACCGGTTAATCGGTTAATACACAGTCATCATAGGCTAAACATAATTTATAATTTGTTCTTAAGCATACTTCCATTAGTTCAGTTTCCCTGCCGATTAGGGCACAATCATTAAATTCTAGTAAACCAAGTTTATTCCAGTTTTTGGTCGTTATTGAAATAAACCCCAAGGTAATAATTAAATTAAAAATATTGTTTATTACAAATTACAATCGATATAAATTCTGAGCAGAAAAAATATTACAATTTTTTAAAACTTAAATAAATATAAAGGTATTCTATTAAAGGTAGATATTATTTTTCAATCGCCCTCTAAAAGCATTTCCAAATATAATCTCCGTCCAGTAGGTATGTGGTATGTTACCTCCAAATACCTAGTTTTTACTTTACTTTCTATCTTTTTTACCATTACTTGAGAACCCGGTGGCCCAGTGCCATGTAACTAGATAATCGAATAATCGATTAATCGGTTAGCCGAGAAGCCGGTTATTCGGTTAATCGATTAACCGGTTAAACGAGAAATCGCGTAATCGGTTAACCGAGTATCCGGTTAACCGGTTTCGGTTTTTTGAAAAACCGCGGATTATCCGAAACCGGTTAACCGACTATCCGAAAAACCGTCTTCGGTTGCCAGCACTATTGAATAGGCCAAGCCATGTCACTGCTGAAATAATTTTAGAATTTTGCAAAAGTGTTGAAAGTTTGAAAGTCCTAGTTTTTAAACGAGGAGATTTTAGCACGAGGCAGCCTTACGTACTTTCACACCAGTACTATTTTTCCTACGACCACCTATGAAACTAACACAAGCACTCCTTAGTTTCTTAATAAAATGATTAATATCATCACGCGCGTCTTAAAATCTACTTTTCACACTAGAATTACTTATTGCGTCATTTTCATTTGTTAAGTCACGGTGTCAAATCAAATATTTTGTTAAATTGACAACATCTGTCATCTGTGTTGAATATACTTTTTCCTACGACCAATTATAGAAGAAAAGCACAGTTAACTTGGCTAGAAAATGCCTTATATCACACACGTGTATTGAAAAATCTTTCAATACATGTTTTGAAAAGTATTGTCAACAAGACTCTATTTGAACAGGTTTAATACTATATTTTTACCTTGGTGGAAATCCACCAAGGTTGAAAACGTACTTTCATATGAGTACTGAAAGTAACACAAAAAGCACTCCTTATATTCTTGGGAAAAGCTATAGTCACGCATGTTGAAATCAACTTGTGAAGTTAAAAAGTACACTGGTATGCTATTCAACACGTATATCGAAAACATTTTTAACACGTGTTTGATAAATAGCTACTTTCCTAACAAGTGCGAGTGCGAGGCACTTTCGTACGGGAAATTTCGTCCTGCAATTGTTAGGAACAATATTTTTCCTACTACCATTTATGAAAATGAGAAAAAAAAACACATTTGCGGCAATATTTCTGCGATAAATCTAAGATTTGTTCGGATAAAAAGAATAAAATAAAGACGAAAAGTGGAAGGTAAAATTGAAACCCTCGTTTGATGATTAATGTATTTTATGTCATTGTTGATAGACTTAAGCTGCATTTACATTCAATTTGAAGTAAAATTCAAGCTTAAATTTGCCTGCTTGTCATATGGTGACAGCACGTACCATTTACATGGGACAAAATTGGAAGTTGACTTTGAAGTGCACTTTTAATTTTGTTAAGCTGCTTGACAAAAGCAAGCGGAAAATAAATTTCTAGGTTAGATTATTTTTGTTTATCTTAATGATGTTAATGTTGCTTTGTTCAGGTTAGGTTTAATTTATCTATGGGTTAGGTAAATTTCAAATTTGTGTTACAATAAATTAACATTTGTATCAAAAAATTCGCACACATGTAAAATGGACTTTGAAGGGCCCCACTTTGATGAAAATTATTTTTTTGAAGGTACTGTAATTGAAGAAAACGATTTCAACGAGGGATTGTTTTTAAAAATGATTTGTAATTATCTTGCAATTTACAACACGCAAAATAAAACATTCCATACGTATAATTACGTAACCTAAAAATTCGTTCAACGTAAATGACATATTTGCGAATTGCACTTTGACTTGGACTTCAGATTAAATGTAAATGCAGCTTTAGTCATGTATTCCTCGAATGCTTATGACTATGACGAATTTTGAATTTTTAGTCATTTAGATATGCGTTTTAATTGACGACATTATTAGTGAAATTCCAGATACATAATAGACTATTATCCCAAGGACTAGTTGATTCGATGAATAAGGAGCTGCTACATTTTCATCTCTTAATTGGTGTAATTAATCGTAAGATATCTATTTTCAAATACTGCCATTGCTTTACGTATGATTGATGTAGCTTTGTTACAGTCCTGAAACAAATTCTTTAGCAATTTTATGCAGACGCCACTAAAACTCACCGGATCCTGGCCTATCAGGTGATGGGTCCGCCCACCCCACCTGACGTCACACTTTGACTTTAGAGGTTAGCGGTAAAAACAAAAACAACGTTTTTGTTTACATTTGGTCAAGATGTGTAATTTTAACGATTTCTCCGTGAATTTGCATTATTTATGAATATTTTTAGATAGATACTTTCTATATAGAGTATAGATACATATTTATTTAGTGTGTTCAAGTGTTCTCCGAGTAATAGGACTCAAGGAAATACTATTACATCGAGAATAATTTAAGACTGTTTTGGTAAGTTCATTTCTAATGTATAGATTATAGATTTGTTTTCAGATTTAATGCTATTAAAGTAATATTTCAAAATAATTTCAACTACTTACTTAAAAGTTTGTTCGAGTTAATTTATAGTAGGTAATAAGTCTACTAATAGTACTGTTTTTTTTTGATTTGCAGGTACAAAGTGGATATAATCTCATATTCTTCACTGCTTGAAGCGATACATAAAGATGGATATCTTGAAAAAATATGTCTTAGGTATACCTAGATCCATATAATATCAAAGAAGACTGTTCTGACAGAATTTCCACCCAGATTGTAATTTATTTAGACCATACAAAGAGACAGGCTCATACAAAAAGGGCATATAGGTACAATGGAGGGAATGAAAGCAAGTATCGAAGCTACTTCTCGGAGTCTAGTCTGCTTGTGAAGAAAGCAGCTGTAGTCATTGACATCTTACATTTTAGTATCTATATATACTTGGAAAGGTAACTAACATTGTTATAATTTATACTTATACATAATCAGAAAATATTTTTGTTACACCTATGTGCTTTGACGAGTTATTTTTTGTATGTATTCTTAAGTAGAATGTATGTATACAGTATTAATTTATTTCAGGATATGCACTTACAGAGATGATATAACCCATAGAACCATCCATAGCAGCACAAATAAATTTTACAAATGAGAAAAAAACATTTGAAATTCCTGTTTTTCACAGAGACGAGGAGGAGTAAAATGTCCCTCCAGAAAGAAGCACTCTTTTGCAAGATCTGAGATAAGTAACTTACATGAAGAGAAATTGTTTTTATATAGGTGTACTCTCTTTAATATTGTTAAGAAACTATTTATTTTTGTAAGACTTGATACTTGATTTTTTCATATTATGTAATAAAACATATATTGTGATAATATTGTTAATTATTTTGACATCAAATTATTATGCACTCTAATAAGCATTTGCTCATAACATTTTTTTTAATGAATGGAATGATAATCTAGAGAATATCATTATTGTTTCACGCATATTTTACATGGCACACAGGCGTGGCATAAAATATACCTACCTAGGTAAATCATTATGGAAAAAATAGACTAGATATTTTGAAAGTCCAATTTAATTTAAGAAATCTGCAGTTTCGATTACAGCTCATAAGAAGAAACTGCAAAAAACTTACGAGTGATGTTATATCAAATTATCACATATTTTTTAAACTAAGGAAGGTACAATATTTACTTAAAGACTATAAATGTAACTAACTATCTCTATGATAAGTATCTCTACAGTATTACCATTTAGAATCTATACACAATTAATATGTTAAAACTGCATACATGTAAGTGGTTGCTTTGTTTACTTGCTCCATTATTGTACCAAATTGTTTCATGCACCTTAAAATAAATATAAAATGTCATTTTATAAAAAACATAATATAATAACTTATTATAAGAAACATTATAATAATATTCACCTTTTGAAGACTTTACCTGAAATTCTCCAAATCCTACCTGTTTTACCTAAGTTTTGTTCATTGTTTCTGCAATTTTGTGTGCTCCTCCTCGTCTCTGTGAAAAACAGGAATTTCAAATGTTTTTTTTCCCACTTGTAAAATTTATTTGTGCTGCTGTGGATGGTTCTATGGGTTATATTAGCTCTGTAAGTGTATATTCTGAAATAAATTAATACTGTATAAAATACAATAAATACATTCTACTTAATAAGAATACATACAAAAATGAACTCGTCAGAGCACATAGGTGTAACAAAAATATTTTCTGATTATGTATAAGTATTAAATTACAACAATGTTAGTTACCTTTCCAAGTATATATAGATACTAAAATGTAAGATGTCAACGACTGCAGCTGCTTTCCTCACAAGCATACTGATTATAAGCTTTGATACTTGTTTTCATTTGCTCCATTGTACCTATATGCCCTCTTTGTATGAGACCATCTCTTTGTATGGTCTAAATACATTACAATGTGGGTGCAAATTCTGTCAGAACAGTCTTCGTTTGATATAATATGGATCTAGGTATGACCAAGACATATTTTTCAAGATATCCATCTTTATCTCTCGCCTCAAGCACTAAAGAATATAAGATTATATCCACTTTGTACCTGCAAATCAGAAAAAAAAACAGTACTATGAGTAGACTTAATAGTATTAAATCTGAAAACAAATCTATAATCTATACATTAGAAATGAAAACTTACCAAAACAGTCTTAAATTATTCTCGATGTGATGTAATAGTATTTCCTTGAGTCATATTTCTCGGAGAATACTTGAATACACTAAATAAATATGTCTAGAAAGTAACTAGACTAAAAATATTCATAAATAATGCAAATTCAGGGAGAAATCGTTGAAATTAAACACCTTACACGTCTTGACAAAATGTAAACATCGTTGTTTTTTTTACCGCTAACCTCTAAAAGTTAAACTGTCACGTCGCGTGGGCGGACCCATCACCCGATTGGCCAGGATCCGGTGAGTTTTAGTGGCGTCTCATATTTTATGCAGACAGCCTGAACTGTTACGTTATATTATTTACAACCAGTGTTGCCATTTAGGGCGACATGTCGCCAAAATGACGACTTTTTGCCTTGATTAAAGCGTGGCGACGATTTATTAAAAAAATGGAATTTTTGACGACTTTTTCATATCAGGAAATTTTTAGTTATCAAATGGAATAATTAAAAGAATCAGTATAATATTATTATTAATACATACGCTTTATAACTCATTCCTGTCCTATCCTGATTGTCTTATATCTGAACGCACCATGGTGTGCTTTGGACTGTCAAATTTCGGGGCTTTCCCGAAGCACGACGCGCCGCGGCGCATAAAATATTTTCGTTTTCACGCAACAGCAATCCAACCTGTTATTGCTTATTGCAGCATTATACAATATTCATTTGCATCTTATCTTATTATTTTTATTTTTAATTAAGTGCTATCCTGCTACCTCTCTGTGTCAGTTACTGGTTACACTAAAAAGAATGATATTACGAAATACGAAAATATTGTTTAACTTTTATTTATTTATTTATTTTTTCAATATTAATAAAGTTAAGAAATAAAGCTTGTTTTGGTTTGTTCTTCAAAAAACGATACGAATGTACTTAATATTGACAGTTTACTGCCTTGAAAATATCAAAGAAGATATGACGGCAAAATGACGACTTTTCATACCAGTCTGTGGCGACTTTTTACTTTGTTACTCTGGCAACACTGTTTACAACGACTTATTGTAATTGATAACTATGCTGAAGAATGTACATCGCAAGCTTTTGCAGGTTATAGGTGAAAACAAGTAAAAATATTGATTTTTTATGTTTTCATACCTACAGTAAAAACATTATTATTTATATTATATTATTATATTATCATCATTTTCCTGTCTTGAGTTTTTCTTTAATTTTTAGAGAGATCGGTGAATAAAGCTTTTGTTTTTGTTTTATTAGTTCATAATACATTATTAGTTACATATAAACCTATTACATTATTTTCCATTTTTGTTCCTTTATATCGCTGTATTATTAAGTTGCACCTTGTAAGAATTATTTTGGTTTAAAAGTTATGAAAAAAGTGTATGTATTTTTTGGAATGCATCTAAGTTCCAAAAATTTTAGAGATCCTAGTAGAGGGAAGAAGGCGCCGTAAAATGTCTTTAGCGTAGGGCGACCCTAAAAATGGGTTGCAGTTGCAGAAAAAAAGTACTATTACTTCAAACGACAACATGATTATCTATTTTACATTGGTGGCGTAATATTAAATTAAAAAAAAAACAAAATGGGCACCAATCAGCGACAATAACTACCTTAAATAATAGTATGTTTAAAAAAAATTCTTGTATCAGTGTCAATTTAAATCACCTTAAATCTGCTGAAATCACTTAAATTTCTTTAAATCTTCTTAAATCATATTAAATTACATTAAATCGATAAAAAAAAAAAATCTATTACGTCGGCAACTTCCGATGTAATAGATTTTAATCGGGGGTTGATTTTTATATAAGAGCGAACATATTAGCTATGTATTACTTTATTCAAGGAATATCTTCAAACGCCGGCGCCGGCCGCGCCGATTTGCTTTGTTCATTCTCGACCGAGTTCTCGTCTTTGTTGGTGACAAAGTGAAATAATGACATTTTCACTTCGCTTCTTTATAACAAAGAGGATTTTTTTCTCTTCAAGGTAAAATAACTAGATCAATATTTTACTTAAAAATACCATTTGAAGTGATATATTTATATGATATTATTTTTTTTGGATTAAGATGTATTTGTTTTAATATTTTTGAATTTTTTTTTTGAAGTTGTTTTATTTTCTGTTTTAAATTAGTTCTCCTTCTCTATGTATTTCAGATATGTTTAATAAAGACCTCGACCAAACCATAACTGTAGTGGTAGTAATATTTCTATCTGACTTTAAATAGGATGTAGGTATATTTTTAGCGGTTCGTATTTTATTTTGTTTTTTCAATATACGTATGGAGTATTAACTTGCAATATAGAATAATTAAAGTAATCCTGCATATGAAATTGCAAAACACATGGTACTACAAATTCGAATCAATGCATGCGCATCTAGAAAACGGTAACAGATAGATATAAAAAAAAATTAGAGTTCAGTAGTGGTTTTAAGTTCAAATTCTCAAATATGATGTTTACCTCATAACATTTATATTTCCGGAAGCCACCCTTTTCTTCCTTTAATAATAGATTTTGAATCCGAAGTTGCTTATATATTCAAAACTGACGGAACCGAATTTAACTCACGAATACTTAGGGGAGACAATGAAACAAAGATTTTTTTCTTCAAACGTCAGTAAATCCGTCATGACTCGACTGTGTAGGCGGCCGTGAAGTTTCGTTTTTCCTCCGCCGGAGCTTTACTTTTCACTTTTCCGCCGGCGGAGGTAAAAGTGTTGTCATAGCAACATAGATACAATACAAACAGACAACAAAATATAAGCGTCAACAACTCAATATTTATTGAACTACAATTTGTATTTATCACTCAATTTGTGACTGCATTTCTAAAAATCACTAATTTAGGAACAAATTGGTTATTTTTTAATCGAATTTACTCAATAACTGCTTATCAGTACGGAATTAAAACGCAATCGGAGACGCAATACTAAAAAAATTATTATTGTTGACAGTCTCCACTGACAGCTTTATGTTACATTACTATAGCAACAACCTGTGCCTATTCACCAAGACCGGTCTAAGCCGCCTTGCGAACCCACTTATCTTTACTAATAATTAGATATTTTTACTAGTGCTGGCAACCGAAGACGGTTTTTCGGATAGTCGGTTAACCGGTTTCGGATTATCCGCGGTTTTTCAAAAAACCGAACCCGGTTAACCGGATACTCGGTTAACCGATTACCCGATTTCTCGTTTAACCAAATAACCGGTTTCTCGGTTAACCGAATAATCGATTATTCGGTTATCTAGCTACATGGCACTGGGCCATCGAGTTCTCAAGTAATGGTAAAAAAGATAGAAAGTAAATTAAAAACTGGGTATTTGGAATCGTAACATACCACATACCTACTGGACGGTGATTATATTTGGACATGTTTTTAGAGGGGGATTGAAAATAATATCTACCTTTAATAGAATACCTTTATATTTATTTAAGTTTTATATTATATTTATATATTATATTTATATTATATTTTTTCTGCTCAGAATTTATATCGATTGTAATTTGTAATAAACAATATTTTTAATTAATTTGGGGTTTATTTCAATAACGACCAAAAACTGGAATTAATTTGGTTCACTAGAATTTAATGATTGTGCCCTAATCGGCCGGGAAACTGAACTAATGGAAATATGCTTAAGAACAAATTATAAATTATGATTAGCCTATGATAACTGTGTATTAACCAATTAACCGGTTATCCGATTAACCGGCTATCCGGTTAACCCGTTAACCGGTTATCCGGATACCCGGTTTTCACTATTATTCCAATACCCGGTTTTATCCGAAACCGGTTTTTAAGAAAACCGAATAACCGGTTTCAACTTTTCACGGTTTTTGCCAGCACTAATTTTTACTATTAAAAAGAGATGTTTTTGCATTAATTTGTCGACATTTGAAGAAAAAAACAGCATATTTTATTTGGAGGAAAAGTTACTTTTCATGGTTTGCTCTCTTGTACCAGCCTCACTCCGTTCGGCTGTTAAAGACGAGCGCGCCGTGAAAAGTATCACTTTTCCTCCATATAAAATAATATACTATCATATGAGGTGAATCAGATAAGCTCACTCCTTCTTTGTCTCACATGGTCTTTATAACTGATTCTGGAAAAACGAGAGCGTCTGAGAAACGTATTAAAACAAATGTTACTCGGGCACAGAAGAAACTCCTGCTTCAAAATTTAACTTACAAAGTCATCTTGTAGGAGAGAAAAGGTGAAGGCAATAGTTAAACTTATTTAACTTGAATCAAAGCCAGAGAAAAACGGATGACAAATTCAAGATGAAGAAAGCGGGTAGAGTAGAAGGTATATTTTTACAACGGCTTGCATCATTGAAAAAAATATTATATTATATTATAAAGATGAAAAGCGCATAATTTTTTTTGGGAGCGAATGCAAAATAGCTAATAAAAAACACTTGTAGTGCGTATGATATATATTATTTTTTTCTTCAACCAAATTAAAATTAATACATTTAGTTTGGGTTATTTAAATAATTTGGTAATAAATTTGAATATTATAACAGCGATGGCAAATAGGTAGTTATGGATATAGGTGATTGTCAAATAGATATACACTTACAATCGAGCGTATAATTTCTTCAGTAGTTTTGCAAATATATGAACTTGCATATCAGCGATTGATTGGTGTAAAGAAAAAAAAATGTGCAAACGAATGCGGAGAGTGTTCTAATAGCTTATTTTTCAAATTTATCGAAGAGTGTCAAGCCATCTATTCTTTGGTCACAGTATTCGATGTTGAGATCCACGCTAGATATTAAGAATGGTGTAGATATCAGCAAATATTCAAAAATACGAGCATTTTTAAAAAGGCAAAATGATAGTTATATACCTAAAAAAATCTAAGGTTTTTATAAAGAAAGAAGTGGATCGGTTCCTGGATACGGCCTCTGGTAATGTATATTTGATAATAAAAGTTGTTCTAGTATTAGAAATTGCATGCGTTGTGACGTATTAGTCAATTTGAAAATTGATGATGTTGAAGATGTGGGCTCAACCTCGTTCGTTTACCATTATAGGCGAATATTATTTGCGTCTAATTCGAAAGTATGTTGCCTCACAGCCATCAAATTTAAAGAAACGTCGTTTATGTGAGTATGTTAATAGAAAATGTTAAAGAATGGTTGTTGGTATTCACAATATTAGTGCTGTGCCTCAAGAAATCGTAAAATTTTTAAAGTTAGAGAACTGGAAGGAGTATTATACTGGACATTCGTTGAGAAGAACGTCTGCTACACTTCTTGTTGACGCTGATGGTGACCTCACTTGTCTTAAAAGACATGGTGGTTGGCAGCCGAGTACCGTAGCAAACGGATATATTCTAGGATATATTGAAGAATAAGGTATTAACAAAGAGAATACTGCCAGAAAAATATTGCAGCCTGACAAAGAAAATACAAATTTCTGTTCAGATATTTCAGCAACTCTTACGGAGAATGTTTTAAATTAATTAAAATCTTTTGAATTGCTCCAAAATTGATAGTGATAGTTTCAGTGCGGTCAATATAAACAAATAAATATAGATGCCGAATTAATCGCCTTTACTATGTTTGGAAGAGGTAATGTTTTTTCTTCAAATTTTAATTTAAGAGATCAAATGCAACTACTTTTAATCCTAGGATTAAGAGTAGAACATTTAAGTCTAGGATTAAAAGTGTTGCTTAGCAACGAGCACGTTCTTGTCCAGTAAGAGAATTGTTAGCTTTTACACCTGAAAATAGCACAAAAGTTGTTCTTGAGCACTTCTTAATTTCGGTTTCATCTCTTTCAAGTATTTTCATTAAATTTTCTAAACTTGCAACATATTGGTCTCCATACATTTTATAAATTGTTCGCATAACGTCCTGTTAATCACGGTCTAACTTTCTGACAACTCCAGCATCACTTCTTTTATTGCGTTCTAAAATGGGCCTTTGCGTAACTTTAACATCGTGGAAAAAGGTTTCCTTGTAAATAAAGCTGTTTCCTCTACACCTTTTTTAAGGCACAAATTACCGTGCTTCATTAAAGTTAGAAAAACGTTCTTAATAATTTCTTTAGCATCTGTTGATAAATGCACATTTCGATTGGTTTCACCTTCACAAATCTCACGAGAGCTCCAAGGACGCCACATGTCTAAATAATTATTACTGTGTACAAAATGACCACATGTAAAATACTATGACTAAAGACACAATTTAAACTGGCTATTTATGTTCATATCAAATGTAATTTCTGAAATTTTACCTGAATTCGCAAAGTAATGCGGGCCTGTGCGGACAAGTGTCATCATCCCTCCCGTAAATTTATACCTGCCCGACATTTTTTGTGAGTTTCTAATATTTCTGACTAGACTTTACATTAAGCCTCATCAAAATGAGATTTCACTGCCGGCATTCCTTTTTGAAAAAACTGTGAAGTTTTGACAAACTCAGTTTCACTACTCTTCAGTATGGATTTTATTTCATCTCCTATTTTCCTTTTTTTTAAATTCAAATCAATTTATTCAAAGATTTAAGCATTAAGAACGAACAGCGTCACGAAATAAAACTGAATCAGAACAGTATGTAATTGACTTGTTTTGATATGTACAGGGTGTTCACTCATAATGCCCCCCCCCCCCCCCTCACCTTTTTTAATTTTTTAAGCTACAAAAAAAAATAAAAACTAAAATTGTAGGGTTTTTTATGTAGTTTTTGCACAGGTAAATAAAAAACAAAAAATTGTACAGTATACAGGGTAGATCAAAAAGAAACATTGTTTTTACGTGTGCAAAAACTACATTAAAAGACTTACAATTTTTTTTTATTTTTTTTGTAGCTTAAAAATGAACAAAGTTTCAAAGTTAATGGGTGAACACCCTGTACCTGGATGTCTAGTGAAATGATTAGAATTAAACGGATATTGTATAAACAAATAATATGAGTTGTTTTTTATTTAATTTTATCATGTAAGTATTAAAAATAGTATATTAGAAACTATATAACATATTTAAAAAATAATAATGCAAAAGTGCTATAGTAGTAGAACTACTGGTTACCATTTTCAGTTTAAATACTCTAATTGCAAATATCCTTAAGAATATTAAAAGAAAGATAAGTTTGATTAACTTCTTGACTACAATAATAAATTACCAATATGGAGATATTTTAGGCACCGTTCGGTAATAATAATGATGGGTGAAGTGCAAGTATACAAGAAAAGGTCGCCTAAACTGATAATGCTCTTCAAATTCTTCACAACTGCGACGTCAATTATTTTTCAAATAATTACGCGTCTTAAAATTCTTTCTACATTTACTATTCCTAAAGCATCCGGCGAAAGGAGTTTCTCGACCCATAGGCTTCTAAAAACTTACCGAAGGTTAACAATGCCGCCTTAACGGTTCTGTTTTATTATAACCATGGAAATATAGATTTAGACATACACAAAACCATCAATTGATTTTTAAATAAAAAGATAAGCTTGATTTTGTCATTTAAGATAAATATAAGTATGGATTAGTAAAAAGCCGTACATTCCCAACATTTCCATCTTTGAGGGAAATCTTTTCTGATGATGTCATATTTGTTACTATTTTAGTAAGTTATTTAGAAAGGTTATGCTCTAGCTTATTCTGTGACGTATTTAACAATAATAATTGTCTTACTTCTTTTTTGTTGTAACATATTTTGTGACTTTCTGAATAAATAGAAACACCTACCTGGCGATTTTAAATTCATGCCAGTTAGTAGATATAATTTTTATATTTATCTCAACAAATCTCTGCAGTGTACCCCTCTGCCTCCTCGGGAAGAATCCTGAATTTAAAAAAATGTATAAACAAGTTCTATATCTTCCATTTCTATTCCTCTAGCACATTGCTCAAATACACATATTCTCATTAATATGAATAAATAATATTTAAGCTCTTAAAATATTGTGTATTTCTATTTTATCAAATACCATAATTATAAGTGAAGACATGTTCTATATAGTTTTGGCTAATTCATCTTTCTGTACCAAATAGTACATTATTTTGTCTCTATTAGAATCTTAAATGGATAGGACTTTTCGGTCTAAAGATACGAACCCACAGTGTAAATAGGCAATTTAGTCACCATAACGAAGCTGAAAAACGTATACGTTTCGCGGGCAAATCTTTCCCTGTTTTAAAAGAAAGAAATCTAAAAATGAAAGTGATTAACTATGTGCATGAAATTACGAAGTAGAGTAACAAGTTTTTGCATACTCAATTTTTGAAAGTGACAAATTAATATAATATTATTGTCAGATTTTTACTCGGAACATAAAGTTTTTTTAGGTTTCTCAGCTTCATGAGGGTTACTAACTGGATTTCTGCTAATTTACTCTCTATAATCTTGACCGAAGAGGTACTAGCCATATAAACTTCTAGTGACATAAGAGGCAAGTATCTGGTACAGAATTAGAAAAAATGTTGCTCAGAATAGCTGGAAATTATTGGAAATGGACAAAGTAGAGTATATTTTATTCGCATATAATGACTATTAATTAATTACTGAATATAGTCATAACTAAATACTCAATGAATAATAAATATACTATTCGAAACATATATTCTCGATTTTGTATACTGACACTGCTTTCTATAAAATAAAATATATACCAAAATTGAAAACAATTTATTGCCGACAGTTATAGTAATTCTAATTAAAAACATAGTCACATGTGGGCCTATTGCAGAAGATTAATTAATTACTACTACTTATGACATATTCCAAATAACCACGCCTACAGTTATTACAATCATGTATGCTAGTTGTTTTGATCCTGAGCATACATTAATAAGACATGCCTAAAGATGATTGGCGGAACTTGTCATCGCTAATATGGTGCCTAACATCATGGTTCACCTTGACCATGGCCTTCGCACTATTTACATCCTACGTAGTCACAAAACTTCAACCAGTGGGTTTTTCCTGCAGGTATATTTAAGCGATAAAATTATATTTTCTTTTCGGTGACCGCATATAGGGTCAAATGGTATATCTGCAGTATTAGCCAAGGGGATTATAACAAAACCCTCAAACTGGTGTTTTCAGAATTTTTAACTCAGCCGTTACTTTTTGTTTTACTCACACTAAAACTAGCGTACATTAGAACAAAAATCTGAAAAATATTTGCGTTTTTTAAAGTCTTAATTACCTCTGGATAATGCGTTATTCGTTAGTCAAAGGGGCATCAACTGCAATATTAAGTCCTGGTGTTTAGGAGATAACAATTTAGTCTCGTTAACCATTTCTTAATAAACTTTATATTTTCAATTTACGTCGTCGTGCCTTATTATTTTAGGAACTAACACTCTTAACCACTTAATTAAGTAGGTCTTCTTGAAACTACATTTTGAACATGAGGATTTGGCTCCCTGTTGTCATCATCATTTAATTTTTGAACTAGACCTAAATATCTCTCTTGTTTATCATCATCACTAATCCAAATCCATGGTAAGAATATTTCTATATAATCATCAAACATTTGAAAGGAATTTTACATGCATTTCTGAAACCACCTTATATGCATATCGATATCATCCTAAGTATTCCATTTAAGGCGGTTCGTAACGACGACGTAACCTTTGTCCTTTAAGGGATAAAAATCGGTGCGATATACAAAATTCTGAAAGAGCAGCATTTTTACAAAAAAAAATTCTTGTCGCACCTGTTTCTCCCAACAATTTAGTTGCTTATTTTATTTAAAAACTTTAAGGTGGTCAGACACATAGATAGATAATTAACCGGTAATAGCCACACCTTGTGTGTATATCACGATTAATGGCGTTTATAATGCAAGGTATTTTACTAACTATATTCCTTTTTATATTTAGAATACAGGTAGCATTTACATTCTACTAGCGTTCACGCAGAGTAACCTTGTAATTCTATACCAAACTAATGTTTCGTAAAAAAAACATTGCTGGCAATGCTTTGTTGTCCTAGAACCAAATGCAAAATCTATTATAATTTTTAGACACCTGTATGCATTAAACTGTACGTTTTATTTTTAAAATTGTTATGTAATGTTGATATATGGCAAATTTTTCTCAGTATACGAAATGGTTACAATGAAATATTTTCTCTTTAAAAGAGTTATCGCGCGCCTAAAATAGATTCGTTTTTAACGCTCAACTCGATAACTCTTACTTCAAACACGAATTAACATAGGGACCAAAATGAGAAAACAATCGAAAGAGACCCTTGGTTCGTTTGGCTTCCATGTTATATTTTTGAAGTGAAACTTCTTCAGGCGCGCTTTACATGGAGACTAAGCTGGTGAACGAGTTACGAAAATTTTATAAAAAGGCGAACGTTACAAAATATATGATACGGCCTGCGAGGTGATCGAAAGTCAAAGAAATATAAAAAAATAGACAGATTTGTTTACTAAATATGGAAACGCCATCATCGCTTCCCTTCTTCTTTTTCCTCTTTATACGCAAGCCGTACTATTACTTACCGCTTCTGCGGCGCTGTTGCGGATGACACCTAAGAGTATATCTGTATCATAGAAAATCGGCAGCTCGTTTTTAATGTGATAGAAAAATTACATTTACTAGAAAATAGAGCATGTAAAAATATAAATTTTTCGCTTTAAAGTATACCGTGTAGATTATAATACTAATATAAAAACATCATTTATAATACAAAACTTGAATCAAAATGGAAACACACAAAAATACGAAATGTTATATCTATTTTCCCCTGGAAACTTTAGGTAAACTGGGCTCTATGTCACTACTTCACTACTTCACATTGTTCAAGAAATCAGCACGAAACTCTCTCTTGCCGCACACATCGACAACGTCGCGTAGCCGGCACTCGTCTAGAAGGAACTGGCCGCCATATTCATGAAAATAGAGTATCCAATCATTTGAACCCAAATATTACATTCCATGCGTAAGTAAATAAACTCATAATAACTAACCCGAACTCTGCGAACATTATTTTAGAAAAGTAAGTACCTATTTTAACTATTTCTTGTTTGTAATTACATGTTTAAAGTGTCGTGAGTTAATAGAATCCGATGTTCCTTTGTCAAAATAATTAGTTGCCAAACGTTATGGAAAATTAATTAACGCTTCAAATTTAGTTGTTTGATATATGTCATGCAGCAGAAGAATAGGTGATCCTTAACAATCCTGCTATCAAAATTACTCAACAGAATTATTCAATATATTAAGAGGAACCTATTTCAAGTTGATTTACGAAAAAAATGCGGAATATTAATTTTGTTTCATAATATTAATATATCAATCTGAAAATATTTTTCGGCGTGCCTATTTTCTATTGGTAGTATACAGTCGCTCTTCGCTCTCACTGGTCAGCGGTATAGCGTGATTGACATTCCACCGTCCGTTTATCAACATTTTCTACTCTGCGACTTCGGTTCGTTTCGTTTGTATGTGTATTGTTGATTGTCTTTATTTTGGAAATTAATTCATATTTTGGGTTAGTTTAGTTTTTGTTGGTTGCACCCCCGAAGCGAGCGGAGGTCCAGTCATGAAGTGCTCAAATATTTCAAGACAAAACGTAACGAGAGATCCTGTACATACACTCGATACAAATATGTTTCAGGTTTCAGGTAAAAAAAAACAACAAAAATAGTTATTTATGCAACAAGTGTGTAAAGTGACCATTTTTTTTTATAAATGGGAATATTGTCAATCCCATGAATAAAAAAAGGGTACTTTACACATGAGTAGCGTACAAAATTTTTTCTACTACCGAAAAATATATGAAAAAACAAAAATATTATTATTTATTAAAATAAATTATTTTACGCACTAGTGCGTAAAATATATTATTTTATGCACTGCCCTAAATGTCAAAAATGTGTCAGATTTACGTTACGCACTAGTGCGTAAAATAACTTACGAACTGCACATTAAAAAGGCCTATTTTACGACTCTTAGAGAGTGCGTAAACTGAGTATTTTACGCACGGTAGTAGAAAAAAGAATTTTTCTGCATTTTTTCCGTTAGAAAACTAATATAGAATACCTAATTTCTTGCTATTTTTGAGAAAAATTGTTATTTTTGATAGCGCTGTTGTTAGCTGGACCAGAAAAATACTTACTAATTTTTTCATAAAACAACAAATACTTTTAACACAAATAAAAAATGTGTGTGCAATATACTAATATATGACTATTTTGGCGACCAACGTTTTGAAGAATCGTGCACCGATGGTCATTGCCATGAATTAATAAAACTCGTCTTGAGACAATACTTCAAGATAAGAATTCATCATGAGGTAACCGAAAGAAAGCAGGCATTGCATCAAAACAGAATACGAAGTATGAACACCAAATTAATTTTATTTCGTAATAAATGAAATTTGTTTCTCCTTCGTTTCTTTATATAACAAATTATTCTTTTATGTCTAGTCATTTTCATTTTTATAATGACTTATTATTTTCTGCTTGACAGCAGGCTTATTTCAATGTTACCTGACTTTAAACAGGTGTCCCCTAAAATGTTACGCCTATGATACACCGCCGGGAGAAATATGACGCCGGCGCGTCGTTGTGGCCGTACATGGATAAAATTTTTGACTCGCTTCGGCCGCCATGTTCATTATTTTCATTCATTATTTATCCCCTCTTCACGTTATTATATCTAATGTTGGCATGTCAACATTTGGTAATTTATGAATGACCTGCTCTGTCTATTGTTTTTTATGTCTTTATTGAAAGCAGAGAGACTCGCCCACAATTTAAATAAGGCATGGGGTCACTATCTTTTATCTTCTTCTCTTCCACGTCATCTACGCCGAACTCGTCTAGCTCTCTCTGGCATGAATCGATCGATGAACGAGCCGCATATACAGTAACAGCACCCGTGCTAGCCCGCGCCATAGGACGACTGTAATATAAATGTTCATTAAATGTACATGCTTTTCATGCGTTGTGCTAGTTTTCGTTAGTTTTTGTTGGTTGCGCCTTCGCAGGGAGGAAACCCTTCCTCGCTTCGGGGGCGCAGTCAACAAAAACTAACGAAAATTAACCCAATGCATGAAAAGCATGTACATTTAATGAACATTTATATTACATTCGTCCTATGGCGTATAGCTAGCACGGGTGCTGTTGTTACTGTAGGTACAAGCGAAGGGATGGATGGATGCCGGGGTTGGATGCATGTTCTACCATTCATGTCAGCGAAGTTGCACATAATATAAATGTATAGTATTCTCCATCATTCGTGTTAGCGAATTTGCATAAAATAAACGTATTATTTTATTATTTAACAGAAAACATGTGGTAAAAATTCGCCATATACTTAATACACTGTGCAGGCCTGTAGGCTATTATTTGTTTATATTTTGTACGGATGAGGTTTCACTTCTGGTGTGTCCACAAACACACTCCATTTATTATGAAACGAGTTTTTGTAATTTGTATCAAATCGATATGATTTTGGTATCATTGCATATTTAAAAGATAGGCGCACTTCCTTCGTGTCACCGATTTTTAATATTACTCCCTAATTATAAAGAAAGCATTTTTAGACTTGTCGATTTTATTTTCCTCGTTTTTGTTTTTCATCTGGGCCGTTGTTCAGTTTATTAGTTTTGAAATAAATGTTATGAGCCGAGCGTTAAAAGAGAGTCTATAACATAATCATAACATTCTTGTGTCAAACATAGACGTAGCGTAAATGAATCTTGAACTATCGAATGTTTGGATTATAAATGGGCTTTTGAGCTTGTGTCACTGAAAATAATCAGCTGTTTTTTTATTTACCTTAAAATTACAAATTTCATAATTTTGTCTAAATTCCTTAGAAAAGTGTATTGTAGTGTAAACTAAACGATACAAACTATAGTTCTTCTGCTTTATAAAATTGTCTACTTCTGTATATACGGCCTAACGGAAATGTACCACATTCTATTGGTTCTTCTCATTATCTTACAGTTTTTGGACGTTGTTAAGACAACGTTCGAAAACTGTAAAGGAAGTTACGAAGATGATTACATACACAGCTAAAATTTCAAAATATATCATATATTTTATTAAACTGGTGTATATTAATGAGTAAAAGCAAAAACTATGATATAATATGCGCAAACTTTTTAAAACAGTGTATGAAAAAGAAAACTACGTAGTTTAATGAGCATTAAACTGACGTATATCGAATACAACTTATTGGCAAAAGTAAGCAGACAAAATCGATTTAGCTTACCATACGCCCGGGAAAGTCGCGTTTCGAACGATGTATTGGTTTGGCGTTATGCTCAATGTTTCATTAATTAAAAAAAAAAGATTTGTCTTGTGATATTAATATGTATTTTCAATATTTTTGAAGCCTTGTTCTCGCATTCAGATATTTGATTTTGTTTTTTTTTAATCAACTTTATTAATTAAATATTCTAACAAATATTTTTTTGTAACCTCCAACCAGTGCTTTAAGCTCTGGCCTCGAGACTTAAATAACTTAAAATAAACAGGACTTTACAAGTTGGTAAGTTGTACAAAATATCAAATAATTTTAATATGACATTATAGATTTTTTCAATTAATATTTAGATAGTTTTTACATTTTCTAACAAAAAGTGGCTATGAATTGGTAAATCTAATGTCAAGGCCCAAACTATTAAAACATTAAGATGCAAGCTGAACAGGATTATTTAGATTAGGTTAGTTTGGCTTTGTATAGTCTGTAAACCGAGCGTTGATCGTTACGTCATAAATCCTGACGTCAGATCAGTTTTGAAGCATGTCCTGAATTGATTCACAAGAGTCTTGGGAGGAGCATAACTTACGCTTCGCGCATGATCCATTTCGTGTCGGTAAAATAGACGGCTATTGTCGATCTCGAATGTGAGGTTAGATAGGACGCTGAATTCAAAACCAAAACAATAACAAACAACATGTCATGCTCATGAACTCGCGATTGATAGATTTAATTTAAAGAAACTAACCGATAAACATGTCTTTTTTCACTCAGGTAAGATAATATTTGGATCTCCAATATGAATATTTTAATTTTATGCAATCTACTTTGTTTTAGGTGAAGAAAAAAGTCTTGTGAGGTTTGCAATAGGAACTTAAATTAACAACACAATACAAACAGAAATATTCTAGTGTTCTAGTAAAATTCCAGCAGAAATTCTTAGATATACAGGGGTCGTGTTATCTTGTGTGAATGAAAACATCTAAAACCTGCGAAATTTCGAATAATAAGTGGAATCTTTGCTATGAGAAAAGTTTTATGCATGTGATATGTGGTTAATTGAAGAAACATTCAATTCAATTCAAACGCAATGTACTGTGAAACAAACTTGGTCGTGAGAATAGTGTATAAAAAATCACAAAGACATTTTTAATATCAGATATGCAACTGAAACGTGATTTGGACCTTTTCTTTACCAATTAATTTCTATTTGTCATACGATTGTGAACTTGTAAGCATCTGTAAAGAGATATTTACCATTGCAGTAAACTTTGGCATACATTTAAATTTGACTGTAAATGCAATTTTATTCTTCGGTTAGCTACGGTTTTTGTTGTCTTATCATTTAATTAATCATTTCACATTATAGCAGTGTTCTGTAGTTAATAAAATTGAAAGACCTCAAACATGTAGCTTTTCTTTAGTTTTATATATGTAGGTAAGTAAGTTTTGTTTATTTGTGTTTTGCAATAGTTCAAACGCTTAGATTCGTAAAAGTTTATTTCATTTTTGTACAAGTTTTGCTTATTATGTAGCTGTAAATATCACCATTACGGCCTTAGTTCAAACTTTTAATAATATTTATGCTATTTTTAACATAGGACATCTCGTATAAAATATATTAAATGGGTGACAGTATAGCATAATATTGTATTTGAGTCTGTTGTACTTCAGTTATAACCAAAACTAACTAAAGTAACTTAAACAAAGTAGAGTAGATTGATACCATAAAATAAAATTCAAGGATGAAAGAAAACGAAAACAATGCTAATTTATTTCCAAAGAATGCCCAAATGTTTATGAAATGAAAAACAAAACATTTTATATAACTTAAAGTGTGCTATAACATGATTCATATACAACAACAGTAAAGGTTTGGCATATATGTGTTTACTTTAACAATTTAAAATCATATTTTTCTTTATACAAACACAAATGACAGACAAGACAAAAGATAATAAAACTATAATTCAACTCATCATTAGAAACAATAATTCACTCATTATAAAAAAAAACCACATCACACAATCCATGGAAAGAGATGTTGTAATTTAAGGGTCATAGTATCTTCTGTGCTTATGAGCACACTGTTTCCTGCTCATCGCTAAAATAATACACATCATCATCATCCGAGTGACAGGAATTGAGATCGATAATGACCGGTAATATATCCGAAGCATCTCTCCTTTTTCCAGTCCTCGTTAATTGTATTATAGCATTTCTGTGATGAACATAATTTCTCCATTTTTTTGGTGTAATCTAAAACATATTCTCTTATAAAATAGCAGTATCTAAAAGTTGGACTAGATTCTTACCTTTTGAAGTGCTTCATTCCACAAATTTAAAACAGTTTCGCTTGTGACAGGATGTATCGAACTGATACATCCGCTTGTGACAGGATGTATCGAACTGATACAAGCCTCGTAGTAAAGCTTACGTTCTGACCTTACCATCTCAATAGGATTATATTAGCAGATCAGTGGATATCTGCACTATGTCAATATTCATCAGATTCGTTTGCAATGAACGCAGTGTGAGATGTTCGCCTACAATAAAACCGAAATAATTAATAAATTATTTAAAATAATGAAAAATTAAATGCAGATTACCTTTCTCATACATAGCATATATGCTCTCCTTATAATATGGCCATGAACTTTGTGAAGAGGCTCTCCATGAGAGGAAATAATAGCAACATTTGCCTTGGTTTTAAAGTCAACATGTTTCTAGACTGCCTTTCAATGTATTCTTTACCCAGTGGCTGACGATATTCCTAAAGAACTCATCAGAAACTCTCTACAACAAATAATCCTACTCTTTATATATTGTTAAAACTGCACTTTTGTATCAACTTACATTAGGTATATACTGCACTCACGGTTAAAAGCGTTTTTCCTGCTGCTTTTTCGCGATTAAAATAGTCTATTAGTTTTAAAATGAGGACTTGCTCATTTTCAGTGTACCGATGTCCAGGCATTTTCAACTGCGATAAAAATCACAAATAAAACAGAAAAATACGTTGGACCAACTTGAAATAAAATAAATAAATATATATTTGACACTGACAGATGAGGAATTTCATTAATTGCATCTGATATCCTAGCATGCGCAGCTAAACGTACGTCCGTGACGTCAAATTTCTGTCACCCCCGTTTTACGGTGGTGTGAGAGAGAAAGACAAGGTATGACGTAACGATCAACGCTCGGTTTACAAACTATACTAGGTATACATTTGAGTGCGATCTTGTACTGGGTTTGTGAATTTCGCTAACGGATTGCAAATTTCTACTTGATTTTTGTAGGTTATTAAGCACTAAAACAGAGTTTTATCCACAATACCGAAACATAATATTTGCACTCGACGCGCGTTTCGCTAACCATGTTAGCATCATCAGGAGATGATTAAAACTAAAATTAAAATCTACCTAACTCCCTTTTATACTACTGTTTGCTTAATCAAGCGGAACTAGAAAGAACCAATCCTGGGATCCCGCTAGTCACGCTTGATCAACCAATACAATGGACTATACGGAATAGGCCCTCTATCTCTATTTAAACTATTCTTACATCTAATAATTTCCATACTTTCATATGCGTCTAATAATCTCCTATCAGTTATATTATGAATTAATTTTAAATTTTTAATTGTTATCCTATGATTATTATCAAAAGCATGCTCGGCAACACCTGATTTTTCTGTTCTACCATACTTTAAATGAGCTATATGCTCTTTGAATCTCGTCTGTATAGATCTTCTAGTTTGCCCAACATATTTTTGGT
>MU182977.1:164681-176266 GCA_016904865.1 Pissodes strobi | reverse complement strand
AAAATAATAATATGCTTTTTATCATCTAAAATCCGTTTAAAAACGATTTTAAATGGCAAAATTGTATAAAAATCCGAAAATTCGGACTTTTTTAGGCCAATAGCCATGGCTTCGGACGAATTTGTCGTTGATTTTGAAGCGAAAATTCATTTTAAATTCAACCGTCTATTAAAAATAAGCTATGGATCCAAATACACTGCGAATATAATAATTAAAAAATAATAATTTTGACGGTTTTTTTAATTTAAAATATGATTTTTTATCGTCTAAAATCCATTTAAAACGATTTTAAATGGCAAAATTTTATATAATACCGCCCTAGCGGCTAGAATTGGTTTGCGCATTTCCGTCTCATTTGCCGAGATTTGTCCTCATATCGCCGCGTAAGATATTTACACATCAAAAATACATTTTTTCTAGAGATATAATTTTTTAGTATTATCAAATAAATAAAAAACAAATATTACTTCCATTGTGCACAGCTTTCCAGGGTAAAAGTGGCGGCCTACCAGCATCTTTTTCACGTGTGAAATAATGCACTAATTTTAAAATTAAAGCTTGCTCTTTCTCACTGAACCGGTGGGGCATCTCAAAACGATTTTTATTAGCAATTATTAGCGTAAACAATAAATGAATTAAATCTGTTATTTTCGTTATGATATTTTGATATTGACGCAAATCGATGTCAAAGATTCCAATTTGGCGGACCAATTTAGTACATAAGTTCATTGCATAAAGAAAGATGGAATGATATGACGTAACAGCGCAATAGACTTGAACGGACTTTACCTACATACATATGCATGCCTATTATAATTATTGCAAAATGCCCTATTCTAGCCTAATAAATTAGCAGAAGCAAAACATATTCTAATAAAAATGCAAAAGAGAAATGACAAACACACATAATATTTCAACATCGCACAAACACAATACATCACAAACCAGGCCAAATACGAGGTCGCATAAATGTAATATTTTTTAAACCAATTGTACCAAAAAGTATATTTTAAAGCTGTACTTGAAACGATTTTTTTGTCTTAGCATTCTTATTTGAAATGGAATTTTATTATACAATTTTCTGCCCAGATGTTAGATAACAAAATGTTGCCCAGTGTTATTTCTACACAATGCTACAGTAAACAGACCATTATGAATGTCTCTAGTGCCATACTGATTGGAGATAAAATTATTTTCATATTTTTTATGATCATGAATAAAGTTACATACTGTAAAAAGATATAAACTTTTTAGATTGAGAATTTGATTTGTAAACAAAAGGATCGTTGGAAGCAGCCTGGGTTTTCTTAGAACGATTTTAACAATATAATTGTGTACCCTTTTTAGTTGGCCCCAGATGGACACCACATACCCCCCCCCCCCCAACCACGATTGCATAACTGAATAACGGCTCGACAAGGCCCCTTGTATAACAAAAAATTTGTAAATTACAGATCTAATTTATTGCTAACATACAAAATGTGTTCATTCCATTTAAGGTGTTTATCTATAAAGACTCCCAGATATCGCGTTTTACTGCATTCAACCAGAGGTTCAGGAATGTTGTACAGGAACCTCCGGTCAAAATCTGGGCGGTTTGCTTCAGTTAGCAGTTAGAGAGAATGCTATATATTGTGTTTTATTAATATTGCAGCGAAGCTTGAAGGTGTCCAGACAGTTTTTGACCTTGACAAAACCAGACCTCAACCTTTCCCTCACGCCCCCTCAGGTACTACATGAGAAGATTATGACGGTGTCATCCGCGTATGCAATTATCCTTTCCCGCACTTCCAAACCGCAAAGAGCGTTTACATAAATTATGAAAAGGAATAGGTCGAGCACAGTGCCCTGAAGCACTCCGTGCTCAACCACCCCCGCTCACTGATTACACTCTCGATCCTGGTACGTTGGGGAAGTTCCCGCAGATAGCTGGCAAATACATTTAAAGCGGTACCCCTCACCCCGTATCTCTCGAGTACACCCAACAGCATGGAGCGCGATACCGTGTCGAACGCCTTCGCCAGGTCTATAAATAGAGCTATACAATACAATACAATACAATACAAAGTGCCTTTATTCAGAGAAAAAAATCTTATTACATTACAGGTAAAATGGCGGCGAGATCTAGCAGTGCTACTCATCTAACCGCCAGCTATACATTTCTGGTCATTATTTAGGCACTCGCCAACCTCATCAACAAACTCATATATTATGGGACTAGAAGTGCTGGCTCCTTCGATGAATCCAAACTGATTTTTGGAAAGTACGCCATTTATGTTGAAAAAATCATTTACCCTTGTTTTAAGGCATTTTTCATAAATGTTTGCCAAATTAAAGATTAGACTTATAGGGCCGTAATTACTTATGTCGGCTTTATCGCCAGACTTATAGACTGGAGTAACAACTGATATTTTAAAACAAATAGGGACGATCCCGGTTTTGAAATTTTGGTAATTTTTAATATGCACAAGTGGTTGTGTAAGTTCTTTATGTAAAAATATAATGGTTTTTGAAGATATTTGATCAAATCCAGGAGAACAGTTATTTTTTAAACTAGCTATAATTCTGATTCCTTCCTTTTGTAGGTTTGAAATACATAAGTGAGGAAGATTTAATTGACTTCAGTTTAAAAGGATTAGTAGGAATATCAATGCTATCTGACATAGATTTATCTATATTTATAAAATATTCATTGCAAATATCAGCTATTTCTTTTTGATTTGTTATATTTTGGCTATTATGTTGTATTTTGTCAGTGGTAGCTTTGTTTTGTTTTCGTTTGTAGCTTCGTTCACAAGTTTATACACCCTTTTAATATCTCCTGTACTGCTTCTTATTTTGTCTCTATTGTAATTGTTTTTGGTATCATTTATTAGTTTTTTTTAATGCATTCCTGTAATTTTTATAAACTTGAATTTTGTTTGTTGTTGAATTATTTGTCAATCCTTTTTTTATTTTGTCT
This sequence comes from Pissodes strobi, assembly GCA_016904865.1. Lineage (NCBI taxonomy): Eukaryota > Metazoa > Arthropoda > Insecta > Coleoptera > Curculionidae > Pissodes > Pissodes strobi. The sequence goes on along the minus strand of MU182977.1, from coordinate 173,304 downwards.
CTGTGTTTATAGATTTTATTATACCATATAAAGAAACTTTCGTAGCCTCTCACCGTCTTAAGCCACTTTCTTGTGGCAGCTGACAGACATTTTCTCAATGAACAAAGGAGAAACTTTCTGCACTTGAAAATTTAACTTTGCTGGAATACCGCATTGGAAAGTGACACTATCTTCCGAACTAGTAGTCATGAACACGAAATGAATAATTTACTTCAGGTCACTGAACCTTATGAAAAACTACGTAGTGATCCACCTAATTATTATCAAAGTAAAGATAACACAGTAGATAAAATTTCTCTGCTATCTAAAAGGCTATATCCTCTTAGGCCAATTATTGTCTCAAGCATTCAATCATCGTTTAACAAACTTTCAAAATATCTATGCAACCGTCTCTCAAAAAAAAACTGTTAACAGAAACTATTATATAAGAAGCTTTTTCAGTTTCAAACATTTCATTGATACCTTAAGATACCAACTAATTTGAGACAATTGTTTCGTCACGTATTTATGCACATATATTCCAAATGACTTTTAGCTAAAGTAATTAACATAGCGTGGAACTCGATAAGAATACACTAACTTAAGTCTAAACACCTTTATGGAATCAGTGAATTTAATTTTAAATAATAATTATTGCCAATATAAAAATACTAGCGACAAATAAATGGCTGCGCAATGGGATCACCAATCTCACAAGCCATAGCAGAACTAGTTGTGGAACATCTAGAAGACACTATTAATCAAAACAACTTAATTTACCAGTGGCTTTTTCCAAAAAATACGTTGATGATTGTCTCATTTAGTATACCTACACGGAAATGAAATACAAACTGATCTAAGCGTTTAGAACAACTTTCACAACAAGCTTCAACTTATAGCAAAAATAGAACAAATTGGAAAAGTTATAATTTTCTTGACTTAATTTTAAAAATAATAATATTCAAACTAAAACATACGTGGTCTACACTATATCTAAATTACAATCATCATCCAAAAACCCTCAACATCCATGGAATTCTGGCCAGAAAACATTTAGAAGGATAAGAGAAATGTTAAAATAAATTAATTTCCAAGAGATACAATGTAAAAAATTATTCAATTTAATGTGGAATATAATATGTTACCCTGGATTACCCACCTTCCCCATTTACGTCACTGCCCTTCTTGCTTTTAAAATTTACTTCTCTTCGAGATCATTAAGGTAGCTGTAATAACATCTGAATTATAAAGTTGTTCATTAAAGAAACGTCTGATATAGAGATTACCAATTTTTCACTTGGCTGCTTATGGTAATTATAAAGCAGAAGTTCGCTGATTAACAAATATGGTTTGAATCGTTTTATTTCATAATATAAGACAATAAAAGAGTGGAAAATAATTCAATGAGCACTAAACGATTTGAGGTTAAGTCCATATCGTTTAAGATATTTAAGAAGATAAATTCAAAGAGAAAATATATACTTTATCCTAATCATTTATATAATAAGACAATATGGTCATATATCAACATTACATAACAATACTAAATATAAAGCATACAAATCTAAGCATATAGGTGTCTAAAAAATGACCGATTTTGCACTTACTAGTAATCCTATGCTTTCTTTTTTACAACGTTGCTATGCGTAAACCATAGCAATATTAAAATGATATTTGTGCTCTAAATATAAAACCCAATATAGCCAAAAACATATTTATGAGCACCATGCTAAATTATTTAAATGAGGATGATCTAAAATAACTACGTCACAAATAATGCATAGGTCAAGGATTATGATAATTCGAAAAGAGAAACAGTTAATACAAGTAAATAAAACAACTGAATCGATTTTTACAGAATTTCTAATATTTTCTGTAAAGTAAACATCGCACGCGACGCTCTTGGTTTTCCCTCTACAACCCCTACCGAGGGAAGCCATGTCATAACCCCGAAACCTAGCTTTTCTATCCATACCCACTATTCCCGTCAAACCCCACGTGAGTAGAGCTACAGGCTCAAAATCTCACACTGGCTTACTGCCAGTCAAAAAAAAACAAGAAATCAACCCTCATATTGGAGGAACGGCCATCATGATATATAGAAGGATTAAACACCTTGTTACCAAAACTCATGCAATCTCAGACAGAGTCATATATATCACGATGCAGCTTAACAAGATGCATAACGTGCAAATAATCCAAGCATATGCTCCGACCAGCCAGTCTACGGAAGAAGAATGTGAACAATTTTATGAAGATATATCACTAGCAATGAACTCTGAAAGAACAAAATCTGAGATAATATTAGGAGATTTTAATGCGAAGCTAGGTCGACGAAATGCATCAGACCCGCATAACATCGGAAATTTCGGGCTGGGAGAGCGAAATCATAGGTCAAGTAATGCTAGACTTCCTCTGTCGCGAAAATCTCTATTGCTTGAACACCTTTTTCTAAAAGCCTCCTCAAAGAAGATGGAAGTGGAAAACCCCACATGGCACGGTAAAGAACGAAATCGATTATATTCCTTCAACGAACAAGAATATCGGTCTGGATGTTTCTGCACTAAACCACTTTAACACAGACAGTGACCACTGATTGGTCGGAGCCAAGTTCAGGATCAACACTTGATTGGAACGCAAAAGGCGAATAGAAAAGAGCATGCACCCATCGATAATAGAGCTCGCAGATAAGAGAGAAGAATATAACACTATCATCGAGAACAATCTAGAGCTAACAGAAAACCTAAGAGAATTAAACCTAGACGATCTCCCAAAGAAAATAACAGGAAGTATCCAAACAGCAAAAAAAATTATAGAAACAAAAATAAAGACACAAAAATTAGTAAAGAAACCAACATCCTCATTGAGCTACGCAGAAAACAGACAGGGATTCTCCAACGTATGAGGAGCTAAATAAAAGAGTCAAGAAGGAAATCAGAAAAGACTCAGGAAGATATAACACTCGCCAATTGAAAAATTGATCGAATAACATGAACATGAAGGTGCTTAAGTCGAAGAGAAACAGAGGAAAACTTCAGATCGCGAAATTGAGGGATGGCCAAGGAAATCTTCTATGTGGGAGCAAGCGATATCGCTAAAGTAATGCAGGCTTTCTTTCAAGACCTATATAACCAGACTATATAACCACCAATAGCCGACATAAGAAGACATACCCCGTCATAAATGTTGGATCCGAAGAACTACCTGAAATAAATACAAATGAAATAAGAAACGCAATAGGCCAGCTGAAAAACGGAAAGGCCCCAGGAGATCCTCTCCTGGGGCCTTTCCGTTTTTCAGGATCAACACTCGATCCATACGAGCATAACATAAGCTTATGCTTATGCTTACGAGCGAAATGCTTAAAATCAGAGGAAAGACATTGGAAGAGACCATCCTCATACTATTAAAAAAATGTCTCAAAGAAGAAAAAATCCCGGAAGCCTGGCAAAACGCTAAAGCTATTATTCAATTCAAGAAGGGAGACGCCACTAACCTAGAGAATTACCGCCCTATGATTGCTGTCTATCTTATATAAATTGCTTACGAAAGTACTTACAAACAGATTAAACACTAAATTTGAGTTTTTACCAGCCAATTGAGCAAGCAGGTTTCTGAAAGGGCTTCAGCACGATTGATCACATACAGAATGTACGAACATTGATCGAGAAGTACACAGAATACAACATTCCTTTGCATCTGGCATTTGTCGATTACCACAAGGCGTTTGACTCTGATGAGACACAGGGCTATGTTGAGGGCGATGCATAATGCGAGGATCGATTTTAGATACACCAGAATAATAGGTCATATGGAAATGCCACAATGCAAGTAAGGATCGACGATGAAGGGACCACCGATAAAATTTCAATAAATAGGGGAGTCAGGCAGGGGGACACGATCTCCTCTAAGCTGTTTACATTGGCCCTAGAGGACATATTTAAAAAGCTGCCATGGCTGGATAAGGACATCTCAATCGATGGAAAACACCTGAGCCATCTAAAATTTGCCGACGACATCGAGCTCATCAGTAATCATTCTGAAGAATTTTCCACTATGATAAAAGAACTGCAAAACAAGCATCCAAAGCAATAGGACTGACAATGAATATATATCTTATAATGCGCCTCTATAGGCGCACAAAGTAGTTAGCAATAATTGTAAAAAACTGGACTAATTTTAACAAAAAAAAATCATATTTCGGAAACTAATCATTTCTACAGAAACCGGTGCACATTTTTGAATTCAGCAGATTCGAAAGTATAAGTATCGGATCAGAAAATGTTATTTTTCCATAAAATTTAAAAAATCGATTTGTCGATATAAACGTTTCGTTACCTTCCTTCAAAAAAAAAAACGAAAAATTTTGAAGTCGGTGAAAACGTGTTTACTAACTAATTTGCTAGTGTAGATGACGAAGAAATCATTAGTTTTTTTTTAACGATCGGGATTTGCAAATTTTTCCAAAAGTTCAAAACCCCAGAACCGTTTCTACAGAAAACGGTAATTATTTTCGAATTCAGCAGGTTCGAAAGTATAGGTATCAAATCAGACGATATCCAGAAAATTTATTTCTGTTTTCGTTTCTTTTAAATTTTAATATCGATGAAAATATGTTTACCAACTAACTTGCTACTTTTATTAGTTTTTCTCTAGTCTATCTGGATTTCCATTTTTTCACAAATATTTCGCAAAGGAAAAGTTCAAAACTGCAGACCCTCAAAAAATCGGTAGTCAAAAAAAAATATAACCAAATACCATAGGAAATTGTGGTTTTCACCGTTCAATAGAGCAGAAATGACTATAAATCTTGAAATTACCAGGTTCTTATAGCATAATAATTTATGGCTTCTATAGCGTTCAAAGTTGAGATGAAATTGTAAAAAGTCGTACTATATTTTTTTAAATTTCGAAAACTACCAATTCTACAGAAAACGATGATCAGTTACGAATCCAGCAGGTTCGAAAGTATAAGTGTCGGATCAGAAAATGTTATTTTTCCAGAAAATTTAAAAAATCGATCCGTTGATATAAAATCGAAAATTTTTAAAATTTTTACTAACTTGTTAGCATGGATGACGAAAAAATTAACAGTTTTCCTTTAGTCGATTTGAATTTCCAGTTTTTCACAAAAATTCCGTGAAAAAAAAGTTCAAAACAGCAGATCCCCTCTTTGAATTGGCGAATTTTTCAACTAACAAAAAATTCGAATTTAGATTAGTTGAATATTCGAATATTTGAATTATTCGAATACAATTCCGAGCCCTCGTTTACATATGGCAATGAAATCAATCATCATAATATGATCAAAGCAATCTAGTGTGCATCAGTTCATGATCGTTATCTTGGTTGCACAGTTTCAAATGAAAAATATAGCTATACACATTCTCTCTGGAAAAATTAATACGCGATTTAACAATCACAACAAATCTGAAAATATACGCAATGTTATTTGAACTTTGTTTATGTTTATACGAATACGAATAATATGGTTTTTTAAATTAATCTTGGTACATATTTAAAACATGATTGATCCAAATAAGGACGTAATTGTTTCATTACTTCTTGGTTCGTCATTGAAATCGCTCTAATGAAAAATCGCGAAACAATTTAATTTTAAACTCTGAAGGAGGATAATTATTCCTTAATTATTAATATACAATGATTCATATTTCTTTTAGAAAAAAAGGAATATTGCTGTAAATTAATTAGTATAAGTAAGCTACTTACACTCACTTTTAGAATCTAATCCAGTATTGTCAATGCAGAGAACTACTCTCCATTTGTCTCGTTATTGTGATTAACCAACCAGATTAAAATTTAAACCAATTACGTCTTACTTCATTAAAGTCACCTTCACAAATATTTACCATCCCGACAGACTAGAAGCACAAGAATATCGCGATTATTTTTTAACCAACATAGAAATTTGCATTTGTCGTCATCGCGACGAACGAAAAGAGAACCTCGGGGTCGTCCTTGTTTGCTGCTTAAGTTGAGATATTCATGAAGCAGGTTATTCAGATATTATATCGGCTGTAGGTGTTTATAAGGAGTAAAATATATGCTCGAAACCAGCTGACATTTAAATAATATAAATAATCAACTACGCCTACCCTGAATTTCTATAACAGACGCCCCAGTGTTTTCGTTTTAGTATTCCTATTTGCTCCAATGCGTGTTTTTCGTTAATGATTTTTTTGTTATCTCATATTCGTAACACTTTTGTGAGTGGCGCAGTCAGGTATCTTGACTTATACACCGGAAGAACTTTAGAAAAGAACGGAATAAGTAACGGGGTATCGATCTGCGAAAACAAGTCAATCCTACTTTATTAGAGAAAAACAAACTTTTATTTAATAAGTGGTATTATTGTTTGTTATAAAATTGCAAAATCGAACTTTATCAGCATAGAAATCAAAATAACTTACTGTTTAACAATACTTAATTAAATAATACAGTTTTGATTAGTTATTCAAGAACCTAACCCAGATGACTCCGAAGAAATATAATATCTAGTTTAACAAAGTGTGGGTGGTTGTGTTTCAGTCGACAATTAATCATCAAAATAAGGTCTGAACATTAAAGCAAGAAGTATATGCTTCAGTTTCCATTTGCTTATAAATCGTCTTATATTGCAACAAATTATTGAGAATGGAATAATATGGCGCAGCTTTGAACACCTTTGAAGAAGCGGATGAAAAAATCCTGTGGGTACATATTATGTATATATAAATGCAGGGTTTCAATTTAATACTCCGGTCTTCGATTCCAACTTGATCACTAATTCAGTGAAAATTTTTATTGACGTTATGAGGATAAAGGGGCTACCGTCTAAAAATAATTTGGCTTACCAGAGTGTTCCAAAAAAGCAAAATTATGCTCCATAATTTATTATTAATGTTATATATTTTTAAATGGAATGACCTACTTATTTTTATTGGAATTAGTGTCCGATCTGATTTGTTATTCAACCCTAAAATATTGTTGCTCTAAAATGCCACGTTGCCAAGGTATTGAATTTTTAATGATTTTTTTGTCGAAATCACTACTTTACTTACGTTTTAATCCCCCTGTTATTTTTCATTTATTTTAAGTGAAAATTTCTAAAAAGTCTAAAGTGGTATCATTTTATCCTACAAGAGTGCAATGGCTTGTGTCCCATATACATGGTGTCCAAGATTATTACCATGTATCGATAGCGTACTAATTTATCCTTAAAATGATACTAACATGTATACCTATATTTGCCTCTTTTTTTAATTGCAAAAATTGCAAAAGACACCTATTCAAAAAATCAAATCAAAAAAAGTGTTATATCTAGGTGGCCATGCTTTTTTTTATGGCTTCAAATAAGTAGGTGTATGTCAATGTTGACGTATACTAAGAGGTCATTAAGTTGCTCCTCATTAAGAGAACGCAAGTTGAAACAAAATGAATTACCCTCGGCAAGAATTAGCAAATATGATTTACGTTATTGGTCGTTGTTTTGGAATCATATTTTTCGTTCTATGCGCAAATCATACAAACAACTGATGAAATAATACTGCCACTATCCCAAACACTAAAAGAAGATACGAACGTACTAGAAGCGTAGCTTACAAAAAGAATACCAGAACAAAACAGGTTTTAAATGAAGACAATCGTTTGACGATTTTCCTCTCAGTTGTAGAGTATCCAGAAATTAGCGTAAAGCATTTAAGTAAGGATTTAGAATTAAAGAAATCGTCCGCGGAAAAATATGTTCAGCAAAATAAGTTCCATCCCAATAATGTTCAACTGCATCATAACTTACTGAAAACGATTTTGAAAAACGAATTACATTGTGTCGATGGGCACAACAACAAGCAGCCGGAAACGAGGATTTTTTAAAATTTGTGCTATCTACAGACGAGTGTACATTTCATAAAATGCTTTTGTGAACAGGTATTATTTTCATTTTTGTGACACCAACAATTCCCATAAAATGCATATTAGTAGTTATCAACACAAATGGAGTAGCAATGTTTGGGGTGGAGTAGAGCATGATTTCGTGGTTGGTCCTCTTCTTTTTGAAAATCGTGTACCTAACCGGAGAAGTTTTCCTAAATTTCTTAAGAGACGATTTTCCACGTTTAACCGAACTTCTTCCCGACTTTGTAACACAGCAGATGCTGCTTCAACTGGATGGTTCATCAGCTGACTTCAGCGTGAACGGCAGGGAACATATCTCAGAACAATTTCCGAAGAGGCAAAGTTTGTCATATTTAGTAATAACTAACCTTTATTGGTTTTATTGAATTTTCTACTTCTACGCCCTACTGCGTGGTCCCCCAGATCGCCGGGCTTAGCCATAATGGACTTTTTTGTGTGAGGAACCGTTAAATCCAATGTGTATCGTTTTAAAACCACAACCAGAGAAAACATGGTTGAACGTATACAGCAGTCGTTCAGGCGTATTAAGCTTGCTATGCTTCGAGAAGTTACATCTCCTTCACATAGGTTTAATCTGTATTTGCAGCAAAAAGGTAGACATTTTGAGCTTTTGTTGCGTTAAAGATTTGTTTTTCTTCAAAAATTATTATTTTATATTCTCACAACGTTTATTACTCATATATTTAAAGGACCCCGCACCCGACAAAGAGAGAATTTCGGAACCATACGA
>MU182977.1:86615-139681 GCA_016904865.1 Pissodes strobi | reverse complement strand
TTATTATTATTATTATTATTATTATTATTATTATTATTATTATTATTGTCATTATTATTATTGCGGCGAGACATTTAATCACACAATTGTAGATGCCATGGAATTTTTTTTTACGTAATAACGAACATGGTTACTAGCTTTCTTCAATTTAGATTTGTCAAGCATCAACAATTATTATTGTACAAAGAATTCCAATATTTGCATATAAATAGTTTATATTATTTATATTTATAGTTACCGGAAAATTATGTAAAAAATTCACTGGAAAACTAGTAATCTTTCAGAAATTGTAGGAGACAATTTAAATAAAAGTCAATGTATTTTGCTTTCAAATGTCATAAAACCTTCTAAGAAGAATTTCGATGTAAAGGAAAACGACGTATTAGATTAGAATCCAACATAGTACAGAATGGTTATCCATATTTTGACCCATTTTGATCTTAAACAACTCGTAAACGAAAAAAGCTATTGAATTGCGGTTTTCACTGAATAATTTCATTTTGCTGAAAGTTTTTTTGAGGTATATGTAAGCAACGACTACTCGACGATGCAATTCAGCAGAATATTTTAGCCAAAATCTATGAAACTATGACACTGGTCTGTCTGAGAGTAGCTCTCCAATACTAAATCCGCCTCAAATACGTTTACTGATATTTAGTTTAGGGTAAAATTCCTTAGCAACTGTTGAAAATATCCAACCAGTCCAAACATATTTTCTAGCTACCAATAAGGAAGTACCTCTTAAATTTCATAGTGACGCAATCCAAGTTAAATTCCCATTTCTCATCTTTTAAGTGGATTTAAAGACGATCATGGATGAATTTGAAACTCAATGCGACTATTTTCTTGGCAATAATACATCAGAGAACTACAATATACACGTGAAAAATTGCTCTCAAATGCAACATGTTGATAAAACTCCATTTTATTCATACTCATTTGAATTTCAGTTCCAAAAATTTAGGAGCAGTATCAGATGAGCACCGAAACCAAGACATTACCTCGTAAGGCGTTGAATAAAGAAGATCCTTTCTTAAATGTAAAAGAGAAGTGGAGGCTACTGGGTTTATAAAGTGGGAGGGCGCAGGGGTAGAAGGCGCGTAAAAGCCCGCCGCGCCGCAGGCGCCGGTAGAGGAAAATCCGCCTTAGGCAGAAAATTGTCCGGGTGCCACGCCCAATTTTCGCCCAAAAGTCGTTAAAATCGTAAAAAAAAACAAAAAGGTCGTGGGGCCTCTTGTGACCAATATATTTATATTTACGAATAAGAAGAATATAAGAAAAACGAATACAAAACATACCCATAACGATGAATGTTATTTACATAAATCAAACCAGTTTTTCCATAGATATAAAGGTTTGAGTTAAAAATTCTACTTATGTAATTGTAATAAGCATATAGTTATTTCATTTTTAAATATAAATATATAAAATATTTTAATTGTTTTCTACTAAATTTTTAATAATTAACAACAAGCACGACGAACAGAATTAACAGCATCCTTCCCCGCTTGACCCTCTGTTATTAATAATTATATAAATCCGCAAAACGGCAAACGTAAATCGAACCGAATATTGAACTACTTGACTGATCCAAAATACCCAAATAAAGTGCATTCTTTATTCTTTGCCACCCGTCGGTCAGCATCGACAATTTGTCCAATAGGAAGCCACACATCCACGAAAACTTATCATATGCATTTTCCCGTTTAAAATATCTATTAAGTTCCCTTGTTTTTCCCATACAATTTTTTTTATAACTAAATCAGAAGTAGGCCTCCATAGAATTTGTCCATCAGAAGTTGTCCTCATAAATTAGAGGTCTGTCTTTTTAAAATATTGCCACTTGCCACTGAATTTATTTAATTTGCGGTAAATTTCTATTAAACACTAAACAAAAATAAAATGGTTCAAAGTATTCGGAATTACGTACTTAGTTCTTAGTTTATCACAGAAAACATTCACATATCCACAAAATTCTTGATAAAACTAATGCTTAACTAAGTTTAATTTTAAAAAATGCGCCAGCATATTCACTGTTATATTTCTCTAACCGAAAAAATTTCAATCAAAACTCCAGTCAAGACAATCGCGAAAAGCGGTGAAAATTACAGAGCAAAGGAATACCGACAAGTGGATGCAATAAGAATGTGCACCAATCGGCCTTTTCAGGCTGAACAGCCATTGCCATAGGAACCGCGTAAACAAAATAGAATACAAGGTGCTCTATGTTATTAATTTGCTCTAGTACTTTACTAGATAATTGGATAATGGTAATGCTAAATATGCTGAAAATTTTACAAATAATTATTAATATTATTATTGGCATAATAAGAATAGGTGTCTAATAGGTATATTATTTTCTGATTTTTTTATGGAATTTTTGGGGGGCACGAGCTCTTCTGCCCCACGGCTCTGAAAAACAGACATCTCCATGTATAACTGAGACAAATATTAAAGAGGAAACTTTTGTTAGACTGCAAATTAGACAAAAAGTTTTCATGATGTAAACTATTATGACACCTTTAAATGACACTGAAAGACGCTGTTTGCAACTATTTTCTTGGGAATAATAAATCAGAGAACTACCACGCAAACGCGAAAAAATTATTTTCGATCTACCATATTTTTGGATGCAACATGTCGCTAAAACTCCCTTTTCTCCAATCTCATTTGGATTTCTATCCTTAAATTTTAAGTGCAGTATGAAATGAGCATGGAGATATATTTCATCAACACACTGCATTGATCGAGAAAAGGTATACCGAAAAATGGAGTAGAAACATGCTCACCGACTACCGTTGGAGTCTAATACGGGTTTTTATAAAAGAAAGGTCAAAAAAAGCAAATATTCAGGGCATTAATTTAAAATGAATATAAGTTTCTAATTGTTTAAAGCCAATAAATTAGACATAAATGGCGATGTTTGCGTTTTTCTAAATGCGAAAATGTTTCCACATTCCTCTTCTGATGATATCAAATTTTTGAGCTGGATTCTGCAGACCAAAACGAACCAAAAATCTCCCAGGGAAAAAACAGGGCTTTCGAAATGCTGGGCAGTATAATTATGTGCTTTTCATAAAATGCTCCTCACCACTGATTTTATCAGTCATTAAATCACAGAATTCTAGGCGTCTATCACAGTCATCTAAAAATACAAGTAGTATAACTGATTCACTGATTCAATTTATGGAGCGATGAAATTGTATAGGGTTGGAACTTGTTTAATTTAATGCCTTGTGTATGGTAACGATTGACATAAATAGAAACATTTTAATCGGTTTGCTTCGTTTGAATTCTAAATATTCAGAAAATTAATTTTAATTGTTTTTAAGCTTCTACTTCTTTAAAGCTAATAAATTAGATATAAATGGCGTTTTTTGGCTTTTTCTTAATGCTACAATATTTCCACTTTCCTCATCACTGAAGGCTGATATCAAAATTCTGAACTAAATTCTACAGACCAAAATGAACAAAAATCTTCCAAGAAAAAAAAAAGAACCTTCGAAATGCTGGGCAGTGAAATTATGTGGTGTTCACAAAACGCTCTTCACCGCTGATTTTATCAGTCATTAAATCACAGAATTATATTCGTCTATCACCGTCATCTAAAAATGCAAGTAGTATAACTGATGCATGCAGTTTATGGAGCGATTAAAATGTATAGGGTTGGAACTCTTTTAATTTAATATCTTATGTGTATAGTAACGATTGACATAAATAGAAACATTTTAATCGGTTTGCTCTTAATTGCTTCGTTTGGAGTCTGAATATTCAAAAAATTGATTTAAATTGTTTATAAGTTTCCACTTGTTTAAAGCCAATAAATTAGACATAAATGGCGATTTTTGCGTTTTTCTTAATGCTCAAATATTTTCACTTTCCTCATCATTGAAGGCTGATATAAAAATTCGGAGCTAGATTTTGCAGACCAAAGCGAACCAAAAATCTTTCAGCGTTAAAAAGGAAGTTTCGAAATGCTGGGCAGTGTAACCATGTGATTTTGATCGCTCCTCACCGCTGATTTTATCAGTCATTAAATCACAGAATTCTATTCGTCTATCACAGTCACCTAAAAATGCAAGTAGTATAACTGATGCATGCAATTTATGGAGCGATTAAATTGTATAGGATTGGAACTTGTTTAATTTAATGCCTTGTGTATAGTAACGATTGACATAAATAGAAACATTTTAATCGGTTTGCTCATAGTTGCTTCGTTTGGAGTCTGTGGCCTGTCAAAAAACGACAAAAACGTATTTAATATCTAGAAAATAGCAATTCAATTTAGTCGTCTATTATATCACTTATATTCGAAATACAAGTATTTAGATTATAACATTTTCTGGCTGTCCACCAGAAAGGGTACAGCTCTCTTAATTTTATCTTGGTACTATTTACTACTTGCTTCTTCAATCATTGCAATCTCCTCCGTCTTAGCGATGCCAATTCAAAATAATTTAAATATACAATTTTCAGTGTTTTATATACTCAACAATTCAAATGTTAAAAAATAGTTATTATTAATCAGGTTATTCTAAATAATACTAAAGTGTTATTATTTCTAGAAAGGCCCAGTACTTTAAAGACAGTTGATAAATAGATATTGTTGAATTGATATGCTTTATTTTAATTTTTTTAGGTTTCATAAATTAGTTTTAAAGTATGGGGCCTAAGAGTATTAGATCATTAATGTTTTAATTGCAATTAACAAAGTGTTGTGTTAGAAGGTTTAATTGGGATAGTTAGATTCGTTAGGAAGAAAATACTGCATTCGTACCGATACGTTTGACGTGTACATCCCTATTAAAGGACACCCTCGGCCTTTGTGATGCATCCGACCTATTAGAGTCGGAACGAGTGACCTCTGCACTTGGCATTTTAGTCTGTGTATCATGGGTCAGTTCGATCTAAAATCCGCCATTTCCTTACTAGTTCATTGTTGTTCCTTTGTAGGTGCGTCTGAAAGTGTAACTAAATGGTCAATTGATAACGAATTATTTGTAAATGTTAACTGAAGTTTAGGTGTATGCATATCCACTTTTTAACTCCTTAATTTACTTTAAAATACCGTTTAACCAATAAAGTGTTCCAATTTTGAATCTGTATGAAATGGATCGTCTGAATTCCGCTATACATATTTTGAAAACTAGGTATCGTGCATATGTCAAAATCTATCGAACGATGTTCGTTTTCCTATTTGCATTCTGTTGATATTCGGTGTTTTCAGATTTTATAAACAATAGCCTTATATTACCCAAATCAAATTTTAAAATGACAGAATAGATAACGGAATCTTTTTATATGCTAAACAACGCATTGAAAACGTCACCTATTTGATATCTTAGCGATTTTATTTTACCTATTTAGCTTTTCGGTTTTAATGTTAACTCTTTTACATGTACTAAAAACAGACTATCACAAGGGTTGCAATCAGCTTTGGGACTATAGTAAAAAGTTAACATCCTCTAGCTTTGCCAGAATACTCATTAGATTTAATGAATAGCCCTACTCGAATTGTAATTTCACTATTCATAGTTGATGCGTTGTCGCAACCCTGTCTTCCCATATTATGTAAAAACAATACCATTTTATCCACTATGCCTGTACATTTAGCGATAGAGAAAAACCTAAAAGACTTTCACCCATTTCAAGCTATTCTGAATTTTAAACATCACTAGAATAATACTGTAGTGTTTAATCTGTGATACTATTATTGACATTCCGTTTACAGAGGCAATATAAAACGATAAAGCATCTGATAATTCGTGAATAAAAGCGAAACGGGCAAATTCTGCATATCGAAAAAAACAATTCATCAAGGTGTCGCTCGTATTTGGGCCAAGAACCATATTCTCCGAAGCAATGGGAAAACATCCGGACATATTCCAGGCGGAAATTAAGGCCATAGGAAGATGTGCGCAGTTCAACCTTGACAGAAACTATAGGAAGAAAGAGATTGTCACATTCTCAGACAGTCAAGCAGCAATCAAAGCGCTGAGCTCACCAACAATCAGCTCCAGAATGGTATGGGAATGCCTAGATAGGCTAAACGAACTAGGCAAGAATAACAAACTATCTCTTCAATGAATACCAGGACACGCTGGGATAGAAGGCAACGAAAAAGCAGACCAATTGGCAAAAGTAGGATGCACACCTACAAGGACGGGTTCAGTAAAGAAGAGCGAACCAAATGGATCAGTCTATGGGAACGTCTTTCAGGGTTAAGGCCATCAAGGATGTTTCTAGGGCCCCCTCATCCAGGAAGATCAAAAAACCTTATAACATTGGTAAGAACAATCTCCGCATCCTCACCGGCTTTCTTACGGGCCACTGTCGGTTGAGAAGGCACCTGGAGAGAATAAAAATTGACTATGAGGACAGTTGCCGGTAGGAGGGGGAGGAAACCCCTGAACACCTTCTCAAGTAGTACGAGGTGTTCGTGAACAGGCTAATGGCCTGCTTCGGATGCTGCATCGTCGAACAGGAGGAACTTCCATCCATAGAACCTCCCGGACTCCTTGCTTTTATTAAAGCACTGATGCTCGATGAGATACTCTGATTTAGAATCACATCAACGGAAGTATCAAGGAAGGGGGACAGAATAGATCTATACAGGTCGCAGTGTACTAATACTTCCCAAGACCATTCATTCATTCAAGACGTCAGTCGACTCTTCTTTCTATTGACATTTTAATGATTCAAGTTTCATACATAAACAAATGATTATTCTAGTTTTCCTTTTAGATTACAAAAACAATTCCGAGTTCATTCATATATTATTAAGTTCTTGACAATATTGCTTACTGCAGGTTTTCCAATTACTCATAAATTACAATAACCATATCAAGAAACATAAATTATTAAAAATATTAGTTGCCGTAGATATTCCTTCAAGGGATCTGTGTCTAGGACGACTAATCGTGTACGTAGTTTTTTGGGATCGACAAAATGACGTCAATGATCAAACTGGTATTTTATTTCAAATGGTCCAATATAAATTGAAATATTTTTTGCGAAAGTCAATACCAACACTATAAAGTTTACATTAACTTGCATCAAATAGGCTATGCGGTTTGCTCCTTTTCTAAAACAAATCCCCTCAAATACTTATAAATATCGGTAAAATGTACATGTACATACATAAAACCTTTGCCGAATTATACACGATACCCTGGATATACGAGTATTCAATTTACTATATGTATAGAAAAGAGACAATGAAAAAAAAATCAAAGCAATCGAACTACATCCTTAAACTTCAGTTAAGCGCTTGTAGATAATATCATGACATGGTATTAATATGGAGATGAAAATGGAATTAGTTCAGGGAAAAATGCACACGAAGAAGGAACATTTAAATAGCTGACATATAACGATAGATATGTTTTCTTCCTCGTGAAGTATACCTTCCGGTGTTTAAGCATTGCTATATCACCCTCGCCCCTTGGATTCTTTGACTCCATGAAATATTTGGACGTATATAAAATGCATACAATATTTTTCATATTTCTAAAACATATCTTTCAAAGTTCAATATTATAATTATAACCCGACTGTTATCAGATTGACGATAATTATTACAACTTATCAGCACACTCTAATGATATGGTCTTACTTGAATATACACATTTATAATCTTTTGTTTACTTATTAGACAACATTTCTTTAAGTCGGGACATAGGAGTAAATTTTTAACCGCATGTTAGAACCCCTTTATTGCATTGATACAGCTGAAATTTGGAACAGGTAAAGTTTAGGGTCTGGGGTTTTAGGGAAACTTTACCATTACACCAAAACTCTCTAGCCCTATTATTTATTCGTTAAAAAAATTGACTTTTGTTTACCTCGTAACTTTTGTCTGTCCGATTCACATTGACACAAAATAATTTTTTAATTGGTGCATTGAATTTGTCCGAAATTTCTTCAAAATGTCGATTCCTAACAGTACAAAGGAACATATGCAGATGCTCTTAGACTAGCTTGTGTCGTTTTTATTTTAACTGGCTAATCTGGTCCAGAACAACAGTACAGCAACGGCTCCATAGAAAAGGTGTATCCATTGGATGTATCGTGAACTTTCTCACGCAGAGGTAAGGAAATACAACTGTAGTAAACGAAGAACTCGAAAAGGAAGGCCGTTGAGAGAATACAATAAAATAAAACCGACTTATTAACAAGTAGAGGTGTTATTGAATCCAACCACCACTTCAAAACAACTAAAAGAGAAAAATACAAGTCTTTTAAAGTCAAGCAAATGTTCGAGAACGTTTGCCTATTGATTGTTTTCTTAGAATACAGTTTTGTGAACAATATTCTGAAAATTAATGACCTAAGCGTGAATTCTAGATTCATTAGAGTAGCTCTTACGTGGGAAGAGAAGGTCTAGTCCAAAGAAATAAGGATGTACTGTATTCTTCAAATATGGGATTGTCTCAGCGCATGAAAATCGGTACATCCCTATTACAAGTTCCCTGCCCACATGAAGGCTGTTCCAATACCTCGAGAGTGCACGCTCAAGTGATCACGAATAATATATATATTATTCTGGGATAAAAGTACTTTCTGTACAAATGGTAAAGTCAACAAACAAAGTACAACAATAATTATGGGCGCGAAAAATTTGTTACATAATTCGGGAAACGCATACCCAGACAAACTAGAAAGTGAACGTTTTGACAAGAATTTTTGGTGATAGAATAATTGAACTATTTTTTATAGAGAGTAGTCTTAATAGCGGAAAATATTTGGACTTGCTTCAGCACCAGGTCAATCCAACATTCGGGAATGTTGATCAAAATGGCAGATTTGTTTTCCAACATGATGGAATCACTGCTCATAGTGCAGCAACTAGTCACCGAGTGTATGAATCCTCGAAAATGTTCAATATTGTTAGGGGCAGACCAAAGAATGTAGAAGAGCTTCATAACAGAATTATTGACGATTCGCGTACCATTATTTACCGAGAGCGTCTGAAGATACTTCTACAACTCTATTTGGAGGCCACATAGAACAATGGTACGAAAGGGTATAGCTGCCATTGTAAAATATTTTCAGGAAAATTTACACTTTTCACATTTCGGACTTTCGGACCTGCGCTTTTGGCAGCAGCGCAGTGTTATCTTTCTAATATATCACTTCACGCATGGCCCTCCGCTCGCTTCGTTGGCTCCCTGGCTTGCGCATTTGGCAGCAGTGCAATTTTATCCTTCTAATATATCACTTCACGCATGGCTCCTCAGCTCGCTTTGATCGCTCCGGGGCGCAACCACGCAACACTAACACAAGACATGCCCAAAATCAAGAAAAAGCAGGAATAAAACAACTATGAAAAATATATGAATTAGCACGTACAGTACGTACACATATGTGAAGGTTAAAATTGGTGTACCTAGACGCGAATGGTAGAAATCGGTAGAAAAATGTAAATTGACAGAAAAAGTGTAAATTGACAGAAAAAGTGTAAATTGACAGAAAAAGTGTAAATTTTCCAGAAAATATTTTACAAGGTTAGCGTGGCAGCTCTACTCTTCGTACAATATCACAGATTACCTAGAACAGATGCGACCGCTACCGATTACGCGGGGGACGAAGTTTTGCTGGTTCCTAAGGAGGCTGGCGCCTATTTATATCAGACCAATACCTCCTACAGAAACGCCTGATGGCTTATGCGTGATGTCATCAAATCTAGGCATTACAGATGTATGTTTAAATGTGCAATTTCGTTTAAAATTTCATAGTTAAGTAGACATTTTAGATGCAAAAATCTCGAAAAAAATACAATAAAAACTTGTTTTTTTTTTGGAAATTTGCCTTTTCTTATATGTAGTTTGAAACGTAATTGGGCTAATGTTACTTTAAGCGCGACTATTGTGACTGATAAAGTTTTTTACTCATTTTTTTAAATCAAAAATTAATTTGCAGTTTACTTACCTTTTTTGCATACATAAATATTATTTAAGGGCTTCCGGCTAAAATAAGACCGCGAGTCATGAATTCAGCCCTTAGATGCGCCTCATGCGATTGTTTTTTAATGGAAAATGACATTTCAAACAAAAACCTTAAAATATCCAATTTATCAAAATAGGTAAGGTGGTAAAATGTCACTACAGGCACGGCACATATAACAAATGTGCCGTGCTATAGGTATAAAGGTTTCATAATATATAATAGTAATGTCAAATTTGGTAGGTTTTCTCCAAGAACCTTAAAACGTTCTTGGGTTTTCTCCATCCAAAGGACCCCGCAATATTTAAATTAAAATTGGTTACCCTTGATATTTGGATGAAATTTAGGCATGTTATTAGGGATATCCTAAGCATTATTTTTTACCTTGGGCACAACCTTGCAACAGATGAGCCGGTGTTAGCTGTCAAAAATTTGAATCTAATATCGAAAAGCAGTCTAACTATGACAGATCTTCATGATTGAAATGTCGATTTCTACTAAGTCGACCAAGGTAAATAAAAAAAATGTAAATATTTTACACCTGTCAAAACCCTGTAAAACGACAGCACTCATATTTTTCAGTTTTTGACCTTTATGAGTTGTATGCCAATTGCCAATAAAAAAATGACGGAGCTGTCAGAATCTGTTATATGGTTCTTTTTCATTTTAAGGTAGTTTATGTATGACAAAACATGAACAAGCTTTAAACAGATTTCAGATTTAATTTTTTCCTTTATATTGGGTTAGTTTGGGATCTAATATTTATTTACTAAAAGTCTCCAGTTTTCGTTTTTACTCAAAAATTATGATTACGTTTAGAAAAATGATTATTAAAAAGTGCATTTGAAATGCTGATTGAAACTCGCCAATTTCGTGCTCGTGCGAAAAAATATGGTCTTTTAAAACTAGTATCTTAATATACTATTTTAAATTTGGTTGCTATTGGTGTTCATCCATAGTGGAAAAATAGATCGGAATGGGCTGACGAGCTTGATTTGGTAGCGCTTAACAATAAAAAAAACTCCCTACTTTTTGTATAGCACACACCGATGTAACCTTTGCTGCACCCAAGGTTTCCTAGGAAAAGATGAACTGGAATATATCAAAAATCAAGCGGACCACAATTATATATTCTATGAAATAAAATGCAAACAAATCAGATATAGAACGAGAGCAAATTATTACACG
This sequence comes from Pissodes strobi, assembly GCA_016904865.1. Classification (NCBI taxonomy): domain Eukaryota; kingdom Metazoa; phylum Arthropoda; class Insecta; order Coleoptera; family Curculionidae; genus Pissodes; species Pissodes strobi. Next base: position 128,548 of record MU182977.1, on the reverse strand, counting down.
GAAAGGTTGGAATATAGAGGTAATAAAGCTAGAAGAATTTGCAAGAAAAATTAAACAAAAAACAAGTGAACTAGATAAAAGTTCTTTAACACTATCAACTACTATACTCTCCCTTGTTATCAAATATTCAAGAAGAAAGCCACTGCTAACTGTAACCAAGTTACTGGTGGTAACCATACATTGCAAAATCAAGACAATATTGTCTGGGAACGAAAAGAGCCATGACCCAAACTAACAGAACATCGGTGAAAACAAAAGCAGATAAGAGCAGATTTAGATATCAGGACAAGCAAAAAGGAAATGTTTTTAAAAACTACACAACAAAAATACCATATTCTTGGAAGAAGGTGCTTGAAAAGGTAGTAGACAACGTTTGGGACATGGGCTATAAGGAAGTCACAAAGGTATTCTGCTTGAGACCAACTCTACGAATAACTGATGAAATCATGATGAACTAGGTGGAAAGATTATTTCCATGACATTAGAGAAAAGGATTTTCCTTTAAACGGAACACACAGTATATTCCAAAACCTTCGAATTTGGATTGCATTTTTTGTTATCTCAGTTTCTAATTATTTTTTGTTTCCGGAAAGTTTAACTTCTGGCTAATCGGGAAAGTGATATATCATTAAAAACTAAGATGGAGAAGTGCAATCCGTTTTGTTCCATATAATTAACCATTTGGATTCGATACAGATATTCAAAGTAGTGAAACTGAGCTTTCGACAAGTCGATATCTCGAATTTGAATATATGATGAATTATATCAAATATCAATCATCATTATATCAATCAACATTTTCGCACACACACCGCTCGTCGAGCGCCATAGGATCTCCCTTTAGTGTGTGTGCCACTACCATACAAAAACAATGTACAGAATTTCAAACAGGATTAAAACAATTAAAATATACTGGCTATACCTATAAAAATAGATTTTAATGTTATAGTTCTTCTATTTTAAACCAAGCCGCTTAAACACAAGATGACTATTTTGTTTTTCTTCAAGAATAAAAAATGACCCTATTTAATCCTCGTTGCAGGTTGCCCTGCATAAGAAATAAAACCAGGTTTTCTAAGGTTTTCCATTGAAATCGGTTTAATAGACTAATCTCTTTATCTTTGTGCTGAAGAAATACGATTAAAATATACTCGCTGCGCACATAAAAAATCTCTGTGTGAGCTTCGAAACCAACGATTTGTTGTTCTTGTCAAAATACCGGTTAAGTAATCGAAATTTTGAGAAACTTGAAATCAGCTGAATCGCAGTTTCACGAATAATAGTTTATGGTTAAGAATTGTTTATGTTTTTAGTTACTTATGTATGGAATCTATGTTATCCTCTAATTTAAATAAATATATTTCTAATTTTTTAAAAAATAGAATACAACTAAACTATAAAGTCCTCAGTTTTAGTTCGGCATATTATCTTTTCAAATTAAAAAGAAAATTGTAATATTTTACTCCATAATTTGACACATTGATGACTAATAGCAATCTGATCATTTCCATTTCATTGTGGAGAGATTTATATACCTATTCTCGTCCAACATTCAAAAATTAAATCTAATCACAAATGGCGAGAGAGTGAATGTGAGGCAAGTGTTAAACACATTATATTTATTGCAAAATTCTCATGATTGATCTCGATTAGTCTTATATGTAAATATGCCAAATCAGCAAGGAGTAATCTGTCTGTTGAGAATGCTCAACTGAAAATAAAAAAATTAGCACCATTTGTGTTCGTCCAAGTTTTCCCTGTTAAGCAGTTGATTAATCTGCAATATTCAAAATGTTTTTGATAACTTTTATATATGAAAAGGTATGCAATATAATTTAAACAATGTTCAGTTGTACACAGTTCGCTTCGCTTAAAGGAAAGGCACTACCTGTTGAACGTTATATAAATTGTGTAATATCATTTAATAACCAGGTCGATATACCAATCTTGTATCTGAAAACTGGTTTCCAAAACTGAAAGTAATATATGTAAGTTAGATCATAAAGAGGATATTGTTTAAATGCAGTACATGTCAAATGAACTGCAACTTTCTACTTTAACGGCAAGTAAACACATTAATTATATAGCCAATCAATTTGAGCTCTGTGGATTATAACACAGGAAACCACTATAAAAGGACAAAATTACGTAGTACATAGTTCAGCTCTGCTTCAAAATAGTTTTATCCAAGTCCCAGCACAAACAATATAGCTACGCAATTGTTTGTGACCTGAGTCATGGTTAATCAACTATTCCTGATCCATTTGCGCTTTGTTGCAAGGACATGTGGAAGGGCCAACTGACCTGAGTGAATCATAACAATCACCCACTTTTCATAAATCGTAATCAAAGCAGGAATACCTAAGTGGACTGATTATTTAGTTTTGAAAAATATCGCGGTAAACCTTTTTTGACTTTAAAATAATTTGCCCCCATCCTATATTTCTCCGTGTTCATCTGAAAGTGCACCTGAGTTGTCAGATGCGAGTACCATGTTGAAACCTAATTCCTTTTAAGGAGCACTTTAACTAGTTTAAGTTAGTTTGGGTTAGTAAAATTCTTCCATTTCATATTCTCTAGAAAGTGCAGTTTCAAAATGACTGTCCTTGTAAATTTTTCGTATTTGCAGACCTGCGAATATGCCTTCTTTAAGCTTTGCCTCTCTTATACGCGAGAATTTCTCTTTTACATGAAAAAGTATTTCTTTCTATTCAGTTTTATGCTTGCGCGATTTTTGTTAAGCCAAGATAGCAATTACCAACGTAGTTTTGAGATTCCCGTTAAATCATTGGCAATCCAAATTTGATAGCCTTGTATTGTGAGTACCATTTAATCAACTCGCTAGGGTTCTAGAGCAAGTAATGCAACAAATTTTGGAAGCCAAGCTTTATCTCAATTTTCAGCTTTGCAACCGAAATATAATTCGTACGCTTTTCTTACAAGTGGGCTTAAAGTATTTCGCTTTCAGGGTCACTTCATCATGTATGTAACAGAAATTGCTCGGTTTGTTGGCATAGGATCGCAACGGCGCGGCGGCGGCGTTGTTTATGCGAAATCAAAATAATTAATAATGCTAAAAACAATATTGTTTTTAGTATTATTAAAATGACAGTTACTACGTCTATATCGCACAGCTATAAAGAGATAACAATGATACATACAACGAACAGAGATATGATAGATCGCCGCCGTATGAGGTCGCGTGAAGCTAAAAATTTCAAATTGAAGCGTAGTTCTTATGGGACATGTTTCTTAATTTTACTGCAATCCCAAAAGCTGGTTAATTATGATGGTTTAAGGTGAAAAGCAAGTTAGAAATATAAATGCAAATACAAAACATGTAGAGAGTCATTAAGGTTCACCTTTAAATGCTATAATCTAACGTATTATAAAAAAGTTGGGAAATTGATCATTTTCATTTTTGCACTACTAAAACAAGATTTTTTGGGTAGACATTTAAAATGAAATTAAAAATAGTGAATTTCATAATTCGGTGACTATATAACACATTCTTATAATACCTACAAATATGCGCCAAAGTTGCAACTAATGTAACATTGTTAGACTAGGGTAAATTACACTAAAACCTTTAAGTTAAAAAAATGGTACATTATATCTCTCTATTGTGTCACGAGAAATAACTAAGTAGACAACCAAACTGTTCCTTTACATTTGCTAACTGGGCAATATTTGTACTTGATCTGTAATCCGTTCAGGTATTTTCGGTCGCCTGAACCATCAGCACTTCTCCTATTGATCAGTCAGAACGTACTGTCCACTTTCTCTAGATTCGGGTACGTGACCACACAATTTTAAAGCCAGTGTAAGGATTACATAAGTACAAGTTATTCAAGTAACACATTAACTTGACAAGGAGTATTTTGATGCAGAACAGTGATATTATTACTCAAATTATGTATTTAGCCTTTTGAAACCTCATGAAAAATTGTTGTTCTTTTTATTAACGAAGTAGATATCTAAATATAGACATAAATAGAAAATTGGACATTATAGGTAATAACTTAGTGATGCAGCTTCTAACGATATCATTACAAATGGCAATACCTTGACTATACAACTAATTTAACTATTATGATAAATGTTCTGTTTTTAGAAACTTCTCGGAAATGGTAAAATAATTGCCGGTTAATGAGATATTGAAATCACAAAAAATTTAATCACTTTAGAACAAAAATGTAGCTTTACAGTTCTGGATGCAATATCAGATAATCATAGAATGAATCATTCAATGCTTACTTCTTAAAAAATATAATTAAAGTAATAACTAGCGAAATCTTAAAAAGTTGGATAACACATTATTTTTGTGTCAATTTTTGGTGATTTCGTTTTTCATAATTTTTATATTGCTGTTAATTATTTATTTTTTATCTTGTTTGTTGGTGCGTATAGTAACAGCAGAAAACAATTTTTTTTTAGGCTTCTATTATTTAATTTTGTTGTTTGTATTTTTGAAAGTGCAGTAAATGTTTCATCAAAACGGCGTTTTGGAGACCTGTTAATGTTATAGTGAAACGGGCAATATTGAAAGCGATGCAACGAGGGAAGCTCTTTCCAGCCTCACAGAGTGTTTTGCTCGAAGAATGAAAATGATGGGACCACAGAAAACGATATTCTTAAAAGAAATATATGAGCTAACTAAACTTACTCGCTCTATAATTTACAGAGTAATTAGAGCTGGAAATATTATCGATCATGATATGAGTAGTACTAAACATGATTCGAGGTAACTTACGCGATTATGAATATAAATCTCTCGACATATTGCATAATATCTAGAAATTTAAACATAAAAATTAACTGAACTAATGGCTATAATGAAATCGCCATGCATCATAACGCATCGGCAAGCAAATTTAACGGACTATATTGCCATGGTAAATGTGTTATTGTACTGCATGCAAGAAGTGATAAGTGTTTTGCTCCCAATGCTATATAAATGTCGGCAAAAAGATCAAGCAATACTCAGCTGACTATCATAAATACATGATATCCCCAATATTCCGCCATTATCGTAAACAATGCGCCATATCATTTCCCGCTTTCATTTTTCATAAGAAAGTCCCTAACAGCGGCGCAAAAAAGAAAGGCATTTAAAATTTATGGAAAGCAAAAATATGTAATTTCTTTAAAAAGTTGTTATTGGAAACTGTAAATAAAAAGACCTTCAAAAAAGAAAGAATATGTAATCGACAAATTATGCGAAGCACAGAGGCATACTATTTTACGGCTTGCCCCTGCTAGTCTAATCCTATCGAAATCATTTGAGTTGCCGTCAAGGAAGAAGTAAGAAAACATCATCAATCCCCAACTGACAGTAATTTCGTACTAGGAAGTTTAACGGTGTGGTTGATGAAGTAAACGATAATGGTATATAGGTCAAATGTGGGAAGCATGTCATAGAAAAAGAGGATGCATATTATATTTTACCGGATAGTGATTTCTAACGTTTCATCAAATTTCCTGGCGAATAAAACTGAATAATAAACGGGTAAGTATTTATCTTATCAAGTTTTATATATTAATAACATAATGACATAAGAAAATAGGGCGTTTTACAATCACACTGACAAGGACAAATGTATATGAAAATTGGAAATATACACTGATAAAAATGTGGAAAAAACCTTAATAAATATTTGTTTGCTTTTTTATTTGCTTTAAATAAAAATTACTTCGATTAAAAAAAATCTTCAATTTAAATAATTGCGGATTGATTTTTTTTTGTTATTTATTTGCCTTGTGATAGCAAGACTTTTCCATATTAAACACATTATTATTCAGCTTCCTCTCCATTATTTAAAACAAATAAGGGTTGCTTTAAATTATGGATTGTTAATATTGGACCAAATATTATTACTTCATCCGAGTCTCGTACAATTCGTAGCTGTTGCGCGGCCGCGTCCATGCTCTACGCTCCCGCTTCTCATTCGCGTCTACCTACCTCAATTTTGAGCCTTCACGCATGCGTACGTGCTATTTCATATATTTTTCAAAGTGCTTTTTTCTTGATTTTGGACAATCGCTTCACTCGGAGCGAGCGAAGCGAGCGAAGGGACACGCGTGAACTGAATTATTAGAACGACAACACCGGGCTGCTGTCACATGCGCAGGTCCGAAGGTCGAAAATTTTAGGTAGATAGACGCGAGTTCGCTCCTTCAGTCCCTGTCTCGCGCCCTGAGTTTAATTTCTGCTGCCGTCCTATAGAGAGATTTTATAGAGTGTATCCGCAAAAAGTCACCATTTTTTTAAAATATTTGTGATGGAAAATACATTAATTAAGTGGGGCTTGAGTCATTTGTGCCCCATTTCAAAGTAAGTTACGTTTTTATTATATTACTTATCTAGTTACATAATTAATCGTTTGTAAAAAGGAAGCGTTCTTTCATAATCAAAATGGTGTGAGTATTACTAGTAATTAAAAATTGTTTTCTGCTGTTACTAGCTAGCAATGCAGATGAATTTACACGATATACGCCTAAAATAGTGTAGCAGTACGCTTAGGCAGTTTGGCGTACGATCCTGATGCTTTTTACGTTGTACAAGTTCAATGGCGTCATTTCCATTTTTGTACCTACATAATATAATATAAATTAACAGTTATTTCAAAGGTCTATTTATTTAATCTGAGTAAATAAATAGTTATTTTAAGACAGTATAGTTTTGAAACAAATTGTTTTTTCGTTAAAATCTAAGTATTTAAAAAAAAAACAATAATTATTTTAGTTAAATATGTAAGATATACTTTAAGCAATGTAGCAGGATATTCAAATAGCATCATGAACAACAGTTACAATTGTTTTGTTTCTATTATTTTTTGTTTTAGTTATTGTTGTTTTATTTTTTGATCAAAATATTGACGGCATCGGCATTATATTGAATCTGGAGAGGTAGCTGTATGTCCTATTACTTTAATTAAGTAAATGTTACTGCCTTTCACTATTTTTATATGATAACATTTTTATGGACTTTAGAATTTTAATATTTTTTATAAAAACTAGTGAGTTACTGTTAAAATTAATAAGTGGTACAACTTTTTTCATAATATGTTTATGTTCCTATCTAGTATTTAGAAAAAAGATGTATTTAGTTTATAATAATACCTTTTTCATTATAAAATTATTTAACTTTCAAACCCAGTGATAAGCAGACAAAATAATCTGATTATATTTTTTATTTATATTTTGAGAATACTCGTTTTGTTCTTTGTTTTTAATACGTTTCAATAAAAACATTTTTTGGATATCCCTTTTAAACTTTTATTTAATTTACTGTGGACAACTGTTCTTGTCATGAATTTGGTAATTGAAAGTTAAATGTGGCATGTCTGATAAGCCTTTTACAAATCGGTGGGTTAGATAGGGTTCGGATTTTGGATTCTTTACCAATTAAAAGAAAACTAAGACATATAGTTTATTTCAGCTAAAACGTTTAACCTAAATAAGTCTTAAGAATAATAACAGTGTTGTTTTATTTTTTAAGCTACATATTTGTTACAGCTTTTTTTAAATAACTTCTTATTGCTCATCTAACTGAGTGTCAATAAATAGTCCTTTTAGAAAGATCAACACATATTTATAAGAGCCAAAATTTCTTTTTTTATTTAAGTCATCACCAACACAAACAGTAAACATTGAACAGTCAACTAAATACAATTTGTGTATTTTTCTGTATTACTTAAATTAATTCTCCGCTGCGTCGCTTAAAAGGCCAAAGGAAATTTTTACGCCGTTTCAGTTCACTTCGTAAAGATTTTATACGTGTTACTAGTTACTGACACGAAAGGTAATTTTAAAACAATGACAATAAAAATATATTTGATAGGTTACACAAAATAAATTTTTTTATTTTACAATTGTATTTTATAATTATCTGTAAAGACGGCTGGCGTAAATGCTCTTACAGACAAGTCTCATATTCCATATATGTAGCATTTTTAGAAATGTCCAGTCATTTTGTGTGACCTTCCTTACTCTTTAAATATAATAGCTCTTGAAATATTTTTGCATACAAATATTATTATTTAGGCGCGTTTACCCAATACCTCCTGTACGAAATATTGGTTTAGCACATTTTTTCTGGATAGTAATGCTGATTCGGGTAAAGTCGTCTTGAGTCCACTTCAACCAAGCGAGAGAGAGAAACAGTCAATAACGAGAAGTAATAGATATTTAAGGTCTTATTTTGATCAAGTCTGAAATATATGAATTCGAATAATCATCTACCTAACTGCGAATTTATAAACATAAAAAGATAATAATCAACGATTAAATAATATGTATTATGCCGGTCTATATTTTTGGCAAATAATTTTCAATGGGGTCGTGGCTTAGAGGTAGAGCGCTCGCTTAGCATGCGAGAGGTACCGGGTCCAATGCCCGGCGCCTCCAAGAAACTTTTTTTTAATTTTTAATATCGCTTTGTTTTAAGTTCTCACTTCTGCGTGCGGTTTTAAGCACACGCAGTTTTTTACGTTTCGTTCGATATTTCCTAATATTTTGTTAAGCGATTACGTTAAAAAGAAAAACAGCTGGATAAAAACGAATACTAAATACTTTTAATATGCAAATATGCCAATAGTTTCTAGAAATTTAACGTTTGGTTAAAACGAGAGCATAGCAAACGTGATAAGATAATAAATGCCGACGATTCGTAAAAAGGTCTTATTATGGCTTAAAATCGATTGTGACTCAAACAACTCGTCTCTTGTCCTCTGGCGCGTCTAGAAAATTTTCTGGGGGTATTCTGGCATATTTAGTTCTATTACTGTTTTTTTTTTCAAATTTATTGGTCTCCATCCCCCCTCATTAGATGCACCACTCGTCACAAATCCAAAATTAAACTGTGAGGTCGCTCGTGTATTGGCTCATCGATATTTCGCCACTTGTGGATTTCACAGAGCCGCCAAGTGTGAGAGACATCGATAGTCCAATACGCAGGTAACCTGACAGTTTAATCCCTTGAGTTGAGACAAGACCATGAGTGCATTCCAGAGGCGGTAAAGAGAAATAACCTGTGATAATCCTCATCTTATTTTACGGTCGATTCGGCTTAAATATTGAATTTAATCTAATTGTGGACCTAATAATATTGCGTGAAAGTTTAGAAGGCCAACAATATTTTTTTATTTATTTCCTAAATCACTGATATTTTTTCAACCCTTGATACTTCAGCAGTACGATGATAAATTATTATTACCGAAGATATAAGGACCAATGGTATGGAACAAGTATAGTCTCATTTGACAACACAAAATTTTACTTGTTCGGATTATATCAAAAGCAAGGTGTAATCCCTCCTATATGGCCTGAACACGTTGAAAATACAACAAAGGTAGTTTTTAATATCTCAAGAAATATGAGAAATGTTCGTTTAGAAGTTATTTTGGATGAAGTTAATTTAATTTAATTTTTAAACTAAATAGTTACCTACATCACGGTCAGTTTGTTTTATAAATTAGTGCATTAAAAGTAATGTTAACGCATTCATCATGTTTTAAAGAAAACACACTTTTTTGCTACTATCTTAGAAACAAATTACAACTTAGTATATAGTTTTGAGCATGTATAATGTATAAATAATATAGAAATACACAAATCTGCATTTAAATTTATTGAGATGTAGATTTCGGAAAGGGAAAGTATACATAAATTTGTATTTTCCCCATGAAATTATAAACAGAAATGAAGTCTAATAGTAATAAAACAAAGTAATTTTGTCCAGGCTGCATCACCTTTTCTTTTCCTCAGATACCTAGAGTTTTTAATATTCGAGAAATAAATCATTTTGGTGTCATTTTGAAAGCAAATGTTATTACCTGATATTTCGTTAGAAAAACAGTTTTTCGTAAAATACCATGATGTTAAAAATTTACAGGGTCGTATAAAAAATATCAGAAACTGTTGTAGTTCCGGTCAAACGAGAAGAGTAACCGCAGAGATCCGACATAATCGAATTTTATGAATGAATTTGTTCTTAAAATGCGGTCGGATTTTGGCGACCTTCAAGTCCGTCAAATCGGTTTCTTCTAAACCGAACGAATTATATATAAATATAAATAAATGATTCTACAATAGATATTAGACAATTTCAGGTAAAAACATGTTAATTCAATTCAATATTAGCATGCCAATAATTTTAATGCAGTTATAAAAGTAATACAAGTTTGGGATGGTCGTGGGAGTATCAATCATGAAGATGGACGTAACGTCTGGGTTAGCAAAAATTATCTTCTTCTTCTTCTTTCCTTCTTGACAGAAGGGTAGTGGTCATATAGACGATTCTAATGTAGTGTTGCAGCTTTCCTTACTACTTCTCTCCACTTATCCCTATTCACTGCATTGCGGGCAGCTTCTCTAAAACGTGTTCCAGTGCAGTCTTTTATTTGGTCAGACCATCTTCTCAGGAAACGACCTCTCGGTCTAGTCCCTTCCACCTTGCCATAGACAAGCAACCGCTCTAAATCATCATTATTGCGTCTTGTAACGTGGCCGAAGTATTTTAGTAGCTTGGTGTTCACGCCACGGTTCCTTAATTTTCTTAAGGACAAACTCGTTCGTTCGTCTTGCCGTCCATGAGACTCGAAGTATTCTTATCCAGCAGTGCATCTCGAATGCATCTATTTTTCTACGGTCTTGTGCTGTCAAGGTCCACTATTTCGCTTCGTTAAGAAATGTTGAGAATATTAGAGTTGTAACTATTTTCATTTTGGTGTTTAGCGTGATAGCACTGTCCTTCGAGGTTTTTTCCAGGCTTTTTATTGCTCCCCTTGCCATTTCTGTTCTGCGTTTTATATCTTGTGTGCAGCCTCCTTTATTTGTTATTAGTACACCCTGTCTACAATCATGATTTTTGTCTTTTCATGGTTGATATCTAGACCATATTCTCTGCTTTGTGTTTCAAGTCTCCTAATCAGGATATTTAGTTCCTCTGGATCATTTGCTAGTAGGACGGTGTCATCCGCGTATCGGAGATTGTTAATTTTGGTTCCGCCAATAGAGACTCCACCGGTCCAGTTTTCCAGTGTCCTACGTATTATATATTCCCCATACACATTAAACAGCAAGGGTGACAAGATATATCCCTGCCTGACGCCTTTTTGTATTGTGAATATGTAAAAAGTTCCCAACATGTACCACGGCTTCATTAGATGTATATACTTTGGCTATGAGGAATGTCAGGTGTTGTTAGGCTCCGATGTCATATAGTATAGTCCATAATTTGTCCCATTTTAAGCTATCGAATGCTTTGCGATAGTCCACGAAGCACATGTATAAGGGTTTGTTAAACTTACAACTTTTCTCAATAATTTGCCGAATATTGAGTATGTGTTCGCGGGTGCCTCTACCTTTCACAAAGGCTGCTTGTTCTGGAGGAACTGGCTACTGTAGAAAGCTTTCAGCCGTTCATTAATTATAGTGAGAAGGACTTTGCTGGCGTGTGACAACAGAGCTATTAATCTGTAATTATCACACTTTTCTTTAGATCCTTTCTTATGAAGTGGGATTAACGAGGAAGTAGTTCAGTCGCAAGGCCAACATCCAGTTTCCCAGATATCCTGACAGATTGTGTGCATAACATTCATACCGCTCTCACCCATTGCCTTAATTATTTCTGCCGATAACCTATCGATGCCGGGTGCTTTTTCAGATTTGAGTTTTTTTATGGCGTTTCTGACCTCATCTTTAAGAATTGGGGGTTCCTGTCTTACTTGGTTGTGAAGATTTGCTTCTGTGGTTTTGTCTTTATACAGGTTCTCACAGTAAATTTCCAAACGTCTAGTATCTCTCTGATATCTGTGATCTTTTCCCCTGCCTCATTTTTAATTGCCCACGTGCGTGGTGCAAACTGTATGTTAATCCTTCGGACAAATCTAAATAGATCTTTGGTATTGTTGCCATCTGAATGTATCTATGCTTCTCTACAAATCTCCTGAATATAATTATTATTGTCTGTCCTGCATTCTTTTTGTATTTGGCGACTGAGTTGTGCATATCGCTGGCGTTCTTCTGCTGAGTTTAAGCCACTTATTTTAAGTTGTCCCCTGTTTTCCACTATTGTTAGTGTATCGGTCATCCAGTGTTGTTTTTTCGGGGATTGTTCAAAAATGTAAGAACAAATCTATATGCTTGACACGTAGAATTGTATGGGTATCAGTAAAATTATATAAAAAATTACCATTATTAGGATCGTACGAAAACGTACGAAATCATGATAAATTATGCATTAGTAATCAATTTTTCCCTCACATTATGCTTCGTATTTTTGATTTCTTTATAATTTGCTTCAAATTTTAACAATTAAGATTGACATTACCAATATATTAGAAAAATAGATTTTATATATTACAATCTAAAAAGTGTTAAATTCGAATTTATTAATTTTTTGATGATCACTTTATTGCTAAGGCGGACAACAAAATAATTTACAGGATTTTAGAAGATACGTATGTCTTCAGAAATAAGGGCGGTATATTTTTGTATGTGAAAAAGAAGCAAAAAATTCTGAAATAGTTATTTTCCTAACAAGTCTGGAAAGTCACACTTTCCCACACGCGATTGCAATTGATCCGAATGACGCGAAGCGAAGTTTGGGTAATCAGTCGAGTGCTAGAAACGAACTTTCCGCATGAGTTACGAATAATGTTTTTCCTACACAAGATGATAAAATGGCGTTGATCGAAAGGTGTGAGCTTTCAGGCACAAAGGCGTTTTCGTGTCTGATTGACGGTCTACCACTCGAACTAAAGGCGAACCCTGGCGACATGCATTTTTTGTCTCTTTTGGCGTCCATCAACCGGTATCGTGGAATTAAAGGGGCGAGGAAGTCCAGAATCATACACTGGCGAAGGCGACGAAGACTTGGCGGTCTTCTGAGGCGATTCTCAAATTGATAGAGGCGTTTGGCGAATTTGGGTACCCAACGCGTATTATTTCCGAACGCGGACTGGCGTTTACGAGTGGGTGTTTGCAGACTTTTGGGCGAGGCAGGTGTAAAACACCAAGGGCGGATGGTCAGGTTGAAAAGCGCAGGAGAGTCTGACTGGCGAGGTGCAAATGGTGAATGCTCCGTTGGCGGAAGGCGAGACCTATGGCGATTTAAGGTCCAAACTTCTTTTGAGACAGCAAAAGGCGAGTGAAAACCTGACAAAGGCGGGGTAAAATAAGGGAGATATTCGATAAAAGGCTAGGCGATTTGGTGTCATGGCGAGTGCACAGATCGACAAGATGTGGTTGATTTATTGGAGAGTTAAATTAATGATGACATTAATTGTTGCAGGATGGCCGAATGTAACGAGCAAATTTTATAGGCGACGCCGACGTAACTTTGAGAGAGGTGAGGACGTGACAACCCTGCAAGGTGAGTGGCGCGCGGCGGCAGTGTGAAGTCATGAAGTTGTGTAATTAGGATGACTGTACTTGTTGGACAAGAATCTTGGGACAGCCGTGCAACTCTGAGCAGAGTAATGTGGGTTGCCTAAATTCACTTTTCGCATGGCCCTTCGCTCGCCACGGGCATGGCCGACTAGAGGGGGGGGGGGCAGACGGGACAAATTCCCGGGGCCCGTATGCTCTGGGGGCCCGTATGCTCTGGGGGCCCGGAGACCGGGCTTCTATTCAATAATAAAAAAACTACATCGATATTATTAAGAGCGCCATCGAAAAAGCTAAATTCGGAAAACACATCATGACATTTTATAATTTTATGGTCCTTGTATGGCTGCTTTAATTTATCATAGGTAAAGTATTCGCACATGATTACCACTGTGAAATCATACCTTGGAGCGGCTGTAAATTCAGACCACAATCTGCTCTGCCCCACGTTAAGAATAAAGCTGAAAAAGCTACAAATATCATCAAAGCCAAACAAGCTATCGCTGGAACCAATAAAAGACACCACAATTAAGAGTATACTTGCCAATGAAATAAACAACAAGATACACAACATAAAAACGATATCCAACGAAGAAAAAACTATTGATGAAAATGGACAGATATAAAGACTTCCATTATTCAAACTGCAGCGGACCTATTACCACGCCCGAAAAGAACAGCTAAAAGAAGAAATTCTAGAGCTGATGGAGCAAAGAAGAGGCCTTAAGAATAAGAGTAGAGAAAAATACCTCGAAACACATAAAAGAATTCGGCGTAAAATCAAGGAGGCCAAAGAAGCTTGGTTCAAAGTATCTTGCCAAGAAATAGAAGAACTGCAAAGGAAACATGATGACTTTGGTCTACACAAAAAACTTAAAGCCACAGCTGGAATACAAGCAACTAGAAACACAAGTATACTCAAAGACTCCAGTGGCAAAATCATAACCGATCTAGATCACCGTTGCAAAGAGTGGGAGAACTATGTGTCCAATCTCTTCGAGGACGTCAATCGTGAAGACCAACAACACCCCCTCGGAGAAGATCTAATTAGGAGGGGTCCGTAAATTCTAAGGGCAGAAGTTGAGAAAGCCATAAGACTAGCAAACACAACAAGGCAACTGGGCCAAATCAGGTTCCCGCCGAATTACTTAAACTGTTGGATGAAGACAGCATTGCATACCTGACTACCTTTTTCAACCAAATTTATAACAGTGGGCAGATACCTCAAGACTGGTTAGAATCCCTTTTCATCACAATCCCGAAAAAGAGCAAACCCTGCAAATGTAGCGATTTCAGACTGATTAGCCTGATGAGTCACACTGTTAAAATTTTACTACGTATTCTTCAAAATCGCATGTACGCATTGTGTGAGAGTAACTTAACAGAATAACAGTTTGGATTTCGGATTGGATTGGGAACTAGAGAGGCCCTTTTCTGCATGCGGGTCATTCTCCAAAAGTACTGTGTGTTTCGAAAGAACGTTTATATATCCTTTATAGACTTCGAGAAGGCTTTTGATCGGGTTCGACATGGTCTGCTGCTGGGATATATGGAATCTATAGGACTTGACAATTACTATCTTAGGCTACTGAAATACCTATACTATCATCAAGTAGCTACCGTTAGGGTAGATCCAAACACCTCTTCAAGTAAAATCCCAATCAAACGAGGAGTACGTCAGGGATGTGTTTTGTCGCCTACACTGTTCAATATATATTCTGAGCAAATATTTCGTGAGGCGATGGATGGCCGAACAGAGGGTATAAAAATCGGAGGAGAAACCATAAACAACATTAGATATGCCAACGATACCGCCATCTTGGCTGAAAGTCTAACAGACCTCCAGACTCTGGTTGACACAGTAAATGAATCAAGTCGTCGAAGAGGATTAAAAATTAACATCAACAAAACAAAATGGATGGCGGTGGGAAAGGTGGATGTTGACCCGGGACAACTGCTCTTGGATGGGAGGGTGGTAGAGCATGTTGATCACTTCAAATATCTTGGTAGCTGGTTGAATGCGGGGGAAGACTCAGATGAAGAAATCTTAACTCGAATTGGAATAGCTCGTAAAACATTTATATCATGGAAACCAGTTCTGTGCAATAGAAGTCTCTCCATGCACTTACGAAAAAAAGATCTTAAAGTGCTACGTGTGGTCAACATTGCTCTACGCCTGCGAGACCTGGACGTTGAAGGCTGCCACCATTAATAAACTTGAGGCTTTGAACTGTGGTGTTACCGCAGAATCCTGAAGATACCCTGGACCACACACACTTCCACTGAGGATGTGATCGGGATGATTGACGCGGAGAAAGAGCTTCTGAAGACAATTAAAGTGAGAAAAACCGAGTACTTTGGTCATATTATCAGAGGCCCAAAATATCACTTGCTTCGACTCATAATACAGGGTAAGGTGGAGGGAAAGAGATGGATTGGTCGAAAGAAACTGTCATGGCTGCGCAACATTAGACACTGGACAAATCTACAAGTGACCTCTTCAGAGTAGCAGCAGACAGAGATAGATTCCACAGAATGGTCAACGTGATGATAGCCATCGTCTGAACCCAGGCACGGTACTCAAAGAAAAAGAAAGTATTCGCTAACGTTACATTTCGTGATTTGTCTATTTAGTAACAGATAACATTAACATGTGACGACGCTTATTTTTATTCGATAATAACGCTTAGAACATTTGCCAAATAAAATCGTAATCGTTACGTATGATGTACTTATGCAGTATCAAAACTCGACTAAAGCCTGATATTAAATAAATTAATTATTTACAATTTAACTTTAAAAAATGTTTTTTTTTATTAATTTTCCCAATTTGAAGTGGGATAGGCAAGACAAGTACGTCATACGTCCAAAATTCCAATAAGGTAGAGACAAATTTTGTGAAAATGCTATAGATAGGCGAATATTATTGTGAAGTTTTGTACACATTCCAAAAACTGATGAAATTTTCCTGCAACACTCTTCCATCCTCCACATCTCAGATGCGGCTGGAAATTTAAGGCTTTATGCCTACATTTTTTGGAGGCTCAATATAATAATAATGAACATTATTGGGCGTGGCACGTGAAAAAATGTTCTACCTCCGGCGGCGCTTGAGTATAGGGGCCCAAAAATCTGAAGAGTCCCGGGGCCCGTTTCGGCTATCGGCGGCCTTGGTTACGGGGGCTCAAGAAAAGGAAACTAACCAGGTGCTAACCCAATCTAATCCAAGACATATCCAAAATCAAGAAAAAAACGGTTTAGAAATACAACCTTAAAACAAAATAAAAAAACCGACGGGGTTTGAAGCCGAGTCGTCGAAGTGAAGGCCAACCATGCAGACCTCTAGACCACCAGAGCGCATACAGACGACTGGTTGTATCGCGAAGTACATGAAAACAGTTGACGGCTCAAAGTTGCACGGCTGTCCCCAGACATAAATGTACTTGTTAAGGTTTAAGGTGAAAATATTAGTGGCTGTAATAATATCTTCGAAATAAAACGTGTTGGTAAAAATAGTTGTTTATAATATAAAAGGACGTCATTAAGATGAATTGCTCTATACAAAAAAGGGAATTACTAATATGACATATGGTTTATTCCAGTTATTATATAATTTTTAGTTATGGTCAAGACCTAGACCAGGTAAGCCAATACAAAATTGTATTTCTATGTAACCAAATGTAGATTAAAAACACAAGCGGAATGTAGTTTTCCTAACATATTATTTTATTCCATCGTATGAAAAAAATGGTAACGACGCGACGTTTAGTATACTCTCCGTTCTAAGTGTATACGGCCTCTTTCAGTGTATACCTATAAGGTGGCTCGTTATGACGAAACGTCGCTATCTACGACTACTCATTACCCTTCTCTAGCTTAGTATTCAATAAAATTTCACAATTATTTGAAATATTCGACAATATTAGTTAGTGAACATAGAGAGGAAACTTAAATACGCCGCATACATACCAAATAGAAACTTAAAAAAAAACACTGAATAATATACTTTTATTATATTAGTGATATAGTAGGCAGGTGGTAGATATCTCAAAGAACGCATTTGCAAAAATAATAATACATCATATATTATTTGCTGATGACAGTTTTCCCATGAGCCTAGCCGCAAACCTTGTTAGCATTAAACTTGCAGGGATGACTGACACATTCCTTCCTTAAAAAAGACAGTTTAATTTTAAAACTATGTCTTATTTATAAGCTGTATGGCGATTACGGCGATATTTTCAGTTCAAATGAGTAGTACTAAAATAATTACTAAGCTAATGAAAATATATAATGCATAGCATACTCTAATTAAAATAATAATAACCTGCCACCTAAAACAAAGTTGTATGGGCATATAAAGCACCTAAGTAGTATAAAAAATGTATAATGAGTCAAAGCTACGAGAGTGGCCTTTCTCAGGAATTTTCGCCGCGTGAGCTTTTTAATCACACTAAACTAGCAGGCAGCGCTTCTATATTATGTTTTTTCTTTCGAAGAATTATAATTTACAGTGAAATGAGGAAATTTTTAAATGTAAGCGTAATGCACACAAATTAGATCAAGATGGAATGCTTTGCGAAAGGCAACAGTATCACAAATACAATCTAAGCCGCCATTTACCAAGATATTATGGAATGCCGCTTTTTCATGTGCGGAGTAATTTATGTATATTTATAGGCCAGTCGTTAGTTGTTTGAACTAATCGCGATGCGAAAGTGATTCGGCTTCATCACAACTTTTGGAATAGGTGCTGTACTTCCCTTGAATATGCATGCATATGTCTATTACGTTATTTTATTTGTGAAACAAGCCTAAATTACTAAGTTCGGGTTTGGAACCTTCGGCAAGATCTACACAATTTACACACTAGACGTTCGTTTCCCTAACTTCAGCATCTTCCGATGATGTAAGCGAAACGCGTGTGGAATGTGTAAATTGTGTTTCGCTATTGTAGAAAAAACTGTGTTGTAATACACTTAAATTCATTTTAATATGTAGTCAATTTTTCGTGATATAACTTCAGCTACCTTAATTAATTGATTTCTTTTTTTTGAAATATCACCTTGCGTACTGTCTGTTATATGTCCATCGAAAAAAATAGTTTAAATGTCTAGCTTGAAACATACTGGGAAGTTTTGCGGAATTGTAGGATACATCGATAAAACATTAAAAAGCAAAACTAAGCTAAAAACATTGGAGATTATTTTTTAGGATATTTACAGTTGGAAAATTATAATCTTGTGATTTGTTTTGTTGTCTACATTTTTTCGTGGCTTTTCATATATTTTCTATAATATTTCAGGCCATTAAAGTAGAAACAGTAACAACAGCAGGTCTGACTTAACCATGTAAGAAAGTAGATCGTCTAGGGCCTGGGAAAAATTAAGGCCCCGATAAAAATAAGGGTCCAGCAGGGCCCGTTAATGAATGTGCCTAAATAAATGTAAAATAATGCTTATGGCACATGACATGGTACTATTATATTGTGACAACGAAAGGTCGCCTAAAATTGAATGCACCGAATAGGGCTAAATAATATAAAATGGATATAGGTAGGTATAAATTAAAAGTACCTTCTCGTAAGTGTAACAAAGGAAGATCTCAAAAAGTGTATAAAGATAATGAATTAAAATATTTAAAAAAAAATAAAGAATCATTTCTATAGGTTAAAAACTAACGGTGGAAGAGAGGGAGTAGTTCATTTACGATTAAAATCCGAAGTCAATTTATTGTTATCCATTTTTTTTTGCAATTATAAGAAATGCTTTAAGTTCAAACTCGGATTACGGCCTTTGGAAAATTGTTTCTAATGTACTTAAATTAGTGCTGGCAACCGAAGACGGTTTTTCGGATAGTCGGTTAACCGGTTTCGGATTATCCGCGGTTTTCCAAAAAACCGAAACCGGTTAACCGGATACTCGGTTAACCGATTACCCGATTTCTCGTTTAACCGATTAACCGGTTTCTCGGTTAACCGATTAGTCGGTTATCTAGTTACATGGCACTGGGCCACCGGGTTCTCAAGTAATGGTAAAAAAGATAGAAAGTAAAGTAAAAACTGGGTATTTGGAATCGTAGCATACCACATACCTACTGGACGGTGATTATATTTGGAAATGCTTTTAGAGGGCGATTGAAAAATAATATCTACCTTTAATAGAATACCTTTATATTTATTTAAGTTTTAAAAAATTGTAATATTAATGCTGCTCAGAATTTATATCAGTTGTAATTTGTAATAAACAATATTTTTTATTTAATTATTGCCTTGGGGTTTATTTCAATAACGACCAAAAACTGGAATAAATTTGGTTCACTAGAATTTATGATTGTGCCCTAATCAGCAGGGAAACTGAACTAATGGAAATATGCTTAAGAACAAATTATAAGGTATGATTAGCCTATGATGACTGTGTATTAACCGGTTATCCGATTAACCGGTTACCCGATTAACCGGTTATCCGGATACCCGGTTTTCACTATTATTCGAATACCCGGTTTTATCCGAAACCGGTTTTTAAGAAAACCGAATAACCGGTTTCAGCTTTTCACGGTTTTTGCCAGCACTAACTTAAATCACACCAGGTTTCAAAAAATATGCATTTAAGGTGCACCTTCGACAACCAAACATATTATTGATATATAGTTATTCATATAGAGTGTAAAGCGGACTATTAGAACCAATTACTAAAACGAATTACAGATACCATAACATATTTAGCCGGAAAGGTTTAACTTTTAGAGGATCAGATAATATAATAAACGGTCTATTTAATCTCTTTGGTGTATTTGTTAGTTCTTTGGCCAAACACGCAAATAAATGATCAGGAATCATAAATTATTTATCACATAATATATGCCACGAATTTATACATATTCTTCGCAATAGCATAACTATTAAATGTGGCTTGATATTTTGATCTTATCGGTGATCCTACCCGATGACATAAGTCACAGCGATCATCTAACTGAATCACGGAATGAAATTAATTGATCAATTTATGAGGTTTACCAGAATTAGGCAGCACACTACATCGTGAGCATATAGCTTTCCGCAAAGCTTAAAATATAAATATCGAAAATTACCTTGGTCAATACTATGATAACGCAGCTAATATGTCTGGGAAATATTCAGGATTACAAACAGCTATCACCAACTGCTACATGCGCCTTGTGCAAAACATTACTTAAATTTTGTTTGTTAGGTAGTTGCGCCTCCAGGATGTCAATTATGTATCTCTCGTTGAAGAAATATAATAATTTTTTTCTGTTTCATGATCTGGGAGACTTTGATAAAGAAATACAAATGATCTAATGATGAATATTTAAACTCAAGCTGAATCAGTAGTATCTGCTCTGAAGCTAAAATATATGCCAGTTTTTTCTTAATAGGGCATGACACAAATGAAGAAGCAAAATCAGAAGTAAAGCATTATTGCCGGTATAAAAAATGGAGGGACTCTCCCTTTAAATGCAATTTGGGCCCACATTTTTGAACGAATTGAAGTCAGTAGTAAATCGCTGGAAGATTCAAGTTTAAATATGTACACTATATTAGATTTAATAGTTTAATTTATTGAAATATTTAAATATTAGTTATAGCGTTGTAAATGCGACAAAATCCAGTGGTGCGATTTTCTTTCTTTTACTGGTCGATTAGTGTTATCGATACTCTCGTTAGCTTACCTTACTTCCGAGTGGAACCCACCAGTATCGATGAATGCTGTTCCGAGTTGCTCTAAGCGATGACTCGGTTTGGGGCGCCCTCTTCACGGATGTCGTAGATATATTTTTTTTTAAAAGGACGGGACTAACACTTCTACTAACTTTTCGATGCGAAAGCCGTGGACATGCGTAATGGTCGAATGTATCGGAATTATATATGTCTTTACGGTCTAGCTAAATGCTTCCAACGCCTCGTTGGTGTAGTAGTTAGACGTTCTACTTGTCATTTGTACGCCGCGGGTTCGATTCCCGCCGGTCGCAACGCATGTTTTGTTTACTTTTTTTAAGGTTATGTTTGCTTTTTATTAATTAATTTTTTTCTTAATTTTGGGCAAGCCTTGGGTTAGTTTTGATTAGTTCTTGTAGGTTGCGCCCCCGTAGCGAGTGGAGGACCTTGCAATGCCATAATCCAAAGCCGTGGACATGCGTAATGGGAACAAGAATAGGCAACCAACAAGAATTAACCAAAACTAACCCAAGGCTTGCCCAAAATTAAGAAAAAAAGTTTATAAAAAGCAAACATAACCTTAGAAAAAGTAAACAAAACATGCGTTGCGACCGGTGGGAATCGAACCCGCGGCGTAGAGATGACAAGCAGAACGTCTAACTACTACACCACCGAGGCACGGTAAATACACAAACCAGTAGGTTAACTGACACTGATTGACATTGATAGATCACCCGAGCTCTCGAGGACCTTGAACGGGGCCGCCTAATGCATTATAGAGATTTTCCAGAGGCGTAGCATATAACTTTGAAAACTATTTGAAATAAAAAGGGATATCTTTTAAAGCATTTTTAAATATTTTAATATAATACATAAGTGCGCAAATAAAACACGTATCTCATACAAAACATTTACTGATTTTTCCATATCACAGTTTTCATTTTGTTTGGATTTCTAAATATATTCGTACTCTGAAAACCAGCTTTACTAAATATTTTTTTTGCAAAATGTGAACAGGGATGTTCAAATTCTTTTGCTAGACTAGCATTTACAAATGATTTGACAATATTATTTTCTGTAGCAAGTTTTTCAAAATTAATTTGGAATATTATTTCTAATAATGAGATGTAACGAACGAAGTTTTCGTGAGGCATTTTTAAATTCCCAAAAGTATCCATATTCGCATTTTGATACGCTCTGAGGTAGCAATATAAAGATGAATCATCTACATTCTGGTACACATTAGCTAAAATGATGCTAAAAGATTTTTCATAAATAATTGGCGTTTTATTTTTACAGCCAAATACCCTCTGTTTCTATAAATGCTATATTCCAGCTCTACTCTCAGGTTAACATAACCAATAGAAGTAAATAAGTTTACAGCTCAGCAAAAGTTGCCACTCCAACCAGAAAAGAAACTAGAGTGTAATGTTCAAAATGTCAACTGAAATATTTTATTCCTAAAAGAAGCAAAAACAAAATCGAAGAAAGATACAAAAAAATGTAAAAAAGCTAGGTTAAATTCCAACGGCGAAAATTGGCTACCTATTATATTAAAATAGAATCGCGGGAAAAGGGATTATGTTGCAATAAAAAGAAAACATGCTTTGATCTTCAAATAGCAGACCCAAGATCACCTTGTGTCAATTTGGCATACTCAAGATATTTTTGTTTTTATAGGAGACTAAACTTTTTTCAGTGGGATATTAAAAAACAATTTCCTAGGTGAGAAACTACTTTTTCCTACTTACGTGCCGAAAAGTGCCTTTTCCGCACTGTTTTGCGTGCGGAAGCAGTAATTTCCGCACTGAATGCGGTAAAGTAACTTTTCCGCACTCAGTGCTTGAAAGTTACTTTACTGGAAATACGGAAAAGGCAACTTGGACACTTATTTAAAATATCTTTTTGAGTGCGGTAAAGTTACTTTTACGCACTGTGATTTTTTACAAAACTTATGAAAAGGTTACCTACACAAGTCTCAAATTTAATGTTATAATACTATGTATACCGATGCACATTCCCATTAAATAGTATTTGATTTTCTATTAAAAATATATCTCTTGCCAAAAAAAGTGATATTTTTTATGTTCATAGGAAAAATATTGTACCTAAAGTGTCTTTGACGGTTTGCACGAACTCCGCTTCCGTCGTGTGCGAAAAATTACCACTTTTCGAACGTCTTAGGTAAATAACTATTTCATAATTAAAATGATTTTTTTCTATTTTGGTATCATAAAGAAGTCTTTTCGATACGCAAAGTAGTGTCGAAAAAAAGCTCTTTTCGACACTACTTTTGTTGACTGGTCGCGATGATATTAACAAAATTGTTCAATGTCAAGGCTCAGTAGCAAAAATTTCGACACCGTTTTGAATGGGATTCCTAATAATACAAACGTCAAAAGTGACAAGATGGCCGTCCAAATATTGATCGCGATTTGAATAAATCAATGTTTTTCATTAAAAAACGTGCAAAATAGAAAAAATAGTATAAAATACACGTTTTAAAAGACATTTAGCGCACTCGCACGTTAGGATGTAGAGCCAATATTAAAGGTAACATTAAATAAGTTCGGCAACGCTGTAAGCCGGGAAGAGTTGGTGCAGCGGTGACGATGGAGCTGAAGAAGGAGGCGAATAGAGGGCCCTAGAGGGATGGAGCTGAAGCAGGATGACGGGATCGAGGTCTGACAGCTGGGCAGAAAGATCTTGTCTCTAAAAAGATATTTTGATTTTGTTGTTAAGACAGTACTAGATCAAGACGGTGTAAACTGTGTCAACGTTACCAAACGTGAGATGTGTTTAAGTGAAAGTTTAAACAACGTGAGCACCTAGTACGATGAACGTGAGTACCCAGAGTACAATTATTAGTGTAAATTGAAAATAGCCATGTTGGTATATGCAGATCCCCCCTTTTCAGATATATGCCTTTGAGTTTGAGTAGTTTGTTCAGACAAGTTGTTTATAATAATAATAATAATAAAATCGTTGTATACCCAGTAGCACATTTGATTTTTGTAGAAGAAAGGCATAACAAAGACTCTCTGCAAGCGGGTCGTTTCCTAATTTCGTGCTCGTGCGTTAAAATATGGTCTTTTAAAACTAGTATCTTAATATACTATTCTTTATACATCATATTTTTTCGCACGAGCACGAAATTAGGACTTTCCTAGCGTGCGAGTGCGCTAAATGTCTTTTAAAACGTGTATTTTATGTTATTTTTTTGTATTTTGCAGGTTTTTTGATGAAAAACATTAATTTATTCTAGTCCCGATCAGCAGTTGCGCGGCCATCTTGTCATTTTTGACGTCCTTTTTAGTAGAAATCTCATTCAAAGCGGTGTCGAAATTTTTGTTAGTGGGCCTTGACATTGAACAATTTTGTTAATATTATAGCAACCAGTCAACAAAAATAGTGGCGAAAAGAGGCTCTTTTGCGTGTCGAAATGGAATCATTTTGAACGCAAAATAGAAAAAATAGTATATTGTGCAACAAGTGTTGAAAATAATATTTTTTATTATTGTGTGATTTATGTCACTCGCCTAAGACTCGTGCCATTAAACTTCACACTCGTGTGAAAAGTGATTCTCATACGCGTTGCATACTATACTTTTTCTACGACTGCAAATAATACTGATATTATATAATAATTATTATAATATAATATATCAAGCATCTTGTTTTTAAATTAAAATTTATAGTTTACGAAGACCATACAAACACTTCAACAGCAATTTGTGTAACTAGTTGATGAAGAGGTATTGAGATGTCAGGGCTGATACAACGTCCTACCCGAGGCGTCCTTTTAGGGTTTCGCCTTTAATTTTTGGAGTTATTCTTTTCATATCTTTGTAAAAAGGCGCCATTCACCGGCGGTCTCCTCTTATGGCTTTGCCTTCCCTCGGGGGACCCATTTTTGACATATTCGTAAAAGGAAGCATCCGGGGGTGAAGCTCTAAATTGCGGCTCCTTGAGGCCCAAAGCCGTGAAATGGGGCCCCTGGTACGTGGCCCATTTTTCACAGATTTTAAAATGGGGCCCTCTGGGGGCGAAGCCCTAAAATCAGACCCCAAGCCTTAAAAGGGGACCCCTGGTATGAGAGCCATTTTCTACAGTTGGTGAAGCCCTAAAATTGGGCCTCCTTTTTTTAGAAATCTGGGAATGGGACCTCTGAGGGCGAAGCTCGAAAACGGAGACGAAGCTCTTTTTCTAAATACCCGAATAAGCCGTGCGCAAAGTATACTTTTCACATGATGTTTGAAATGTCCAGTTTTCAAGAACAGTTAGTGCGTTTTTGTCTATTTTCAGGGCAGTCGTAGAAAATAGTTATTTATGCGACAAGTGAGTAAAGTGATCCTTTTTAATGAATGGGAATATCCCATGAAAGGGTACTTTACACATGAGTAGCATACAAATTTTTTTCTACTACCGAAAAATATATGAAAAAACAAAAATATTTTTAAATTACTTACGCACTAGTGCGTAATAGTATATTATGATATAAGTGTATAAGAGGGCCTTTAAAGCACGCGCGACATATTTCAAAACACGACGCGCAGCGGAGTGTTTTGTAAGTCGCAAGGGATTTAAAGGCCTCTTATACACGTATATCATACGCTATTTTTTATTACGAATGCATCATAATCTCAAAAATGTTTTAAATATTAAACTTAAGGGATATATTGACAAATATATTAATCTGTCACATTTGTCATGATCAAATGTTTCTATAGCAACCTTTAAAAAAGTAGGCGCACCATAAACATCATTTTAAGCACGCTGCAGCGTGCGATAATCGTTGATTATGATGCATGCGTAATAAAAAATATATTATTTTAGGCACTGCACTAAATATCAAAAATATGTCAGATGTATTAATTTATTTTACGCACTGCACATTAAAAAAGCATATTTTACGAATCTTAGAGAGTTCGTAAAGTGAGTATTTTACGCAGGGTAGTAGAAAAAAAACCATATACGTAACCCAGAAGGAAAGAGCAATTCAGGGAAAGTCATTACACATATTATAATAATTATAAAATATGGCGTCACAATCAAATCCTAGAAACCAAATTATTACGCTTAGAAATTGTAATTGTGACATTAGCAGATTTTTATAAAAGAAGAAAAAAATCCATAAGCTTATATGGAGACCAATATTTTCTTACCTTGAGAAATGATAAAATGTTTCATTCGAATTGTAGTATTTGTTTTTACAACCTGCAGCAGCGCAAATGCTACCCGTTTTCTTCTTTTGAACGTTTTCCATCGTTTACTACAAGGAACAAATGTTTACTACGATTCAAAAATTCACTTATCAGACCAAAGAACAAACTGCAAACAAGATGGATTACGGACAAGCACAAACTTCGCGCAGGCCCCGCTTCGATACGACACTGATCGTTTTCGGATGAGATACCCTACCGAACTGCGTTGAAGGTCACAGGCAGCTGAAGCGTGTGACGTGGCGAGTTAAATTACTGGTTTGTGTATTTACCGTGACCGAGGCGTTGGAAGCATTTCGCTAAACCGTAGCCCCGTTTCACACGAGTCCGACATCGGACATCCGACGTCGGATATCCGGTTATTTCTAATTTACGCACCTCTCCGACTCGACTGTCTGACAAACGTGTGAAAGCTTCCATTTAATGTTACGTACCTCGCGATCGGATATCCGATGCCGGATGATCTTATCCGGCATGTGTGAAAAGGCACTAAAGACATGGATAATTCCCATACATTCCACCATTACGCATGCACGGCTTTCAAATATCGAAAAGTTAGTAGGAGCGCTAGACGATGGTTTCCTTGGCCTCGCTCAAAGAATAAAAATGGCCAGTTCTGAAAACTAAAATTATCATTGATATTTTCGGCCATCAGGTCTAATTACCGCCTGCTTTTGTCGTGAGATAAATTGACAAATGTGCTGCCCTGTGTATTTTCTCGAATTGTATGCCGTATTGTCTAATAACGGTATTTTACTGATAGTGTGGTTACCCTTCCTATATAAAAAAGGTTTGTTACATGTTAGAGTGACTATATTGAGTAGTTAATAGTATATTATTTTATATGGAGGAAAAGTGATACTTTTCATGGCGCGCTCGTGTTTAACAGCCGAACGGAGTGAGGCTGGTAATAGAGAGCAAGCCATGAAAAGTAACTTTTCCTCCACATAAAATATGCTGTTTTTTCTTCAAATGTCGACAAATTAATGCAAAAACATCTCTTTTTAATAGTAATAATATCTAATTATTATTAAAGATAAATGGGTTCGCAAGGCGGCTTAGACCACGGTCGTAGGTGGCCTTGCTTAGACCGGTGTCGGTGAATATAACATAAAGCTGTCAGTGGACACTGTCAACAACAATTATTTTTTAAGATTGCGTTTCCGATTGCGCTTTAATTCCGTATTGATAAGCAGTTATTGAGTAAGTTCGATTAAATAATAACCAATTTGTTCCAGATTAGTGATTTTTAGAAATGCAGTCACAAATTGAGTGATAAATACAAATTGTAGTTTAATAAATCTTGAGTTGTTGACGCTTATTTTGTTGTCTGTTTGTATTGTATCTATGTTGCTATGGTAACACTTTTACCTCCGCCGGCGGAAAAGTGAAAAGTAAAGCTCCGGCGGAGGAAAAACGAAACTTCACGGCCGCCTACACAGTCGAGTAATGACGGATTTACTGACGTTTGAAGAAAAAATTATTTATAATTTAACTAGGGACCTTCCGTGGGACTGAATACCTTCCGTTGGACAGAATACCTTCCGTGGGACATTGAGGCTGAACGTCCTTCAGCGTCCTTATGCTGACCTAGAGAGTTCTCCGGTTCCATTTCGCTACATAGAGGCCTTTTCGCAGGAAATGCCGGTGGATTCCAAGTCTGCTACTAGATACAAGTAGGCCCTACCCTTTTTTAAATTTTATTTCAAATTTACCGTCAAGGATTGTAGGTAGATGATGACCTTCTATTGTCTCAATTACCGTTCTTTACTGTTTAATAAACTAATACTTATTATCTTCCTTATCGTATCTGATACTGTTGAATATCGAATACCTAGCTATTAGAACCGTAATTAGTGGACTTAACCTTTTTGTACTGCGTACATTTACCTTAATATGAACGACGTCTATTTTCTTATATCGTACCTATTACCGGAACTTATCGTTTCGTTTATTGAACTTACTGTTAAACGATTGTAGGTCGTCTACTTATATTGTACCTTTTACTGTTACTTGCCGTTTTTGCTTACTGAACTCACCGACAAACAGTTTTAGGTCTCTATTATCTTGTATCATATCTATTCCTGTTTCTTATCATATTTATTTTAAGGATTGTACTTATTTTCTTCATAGTCATATGTGATATTATCTCGAATTCGAATAGAGAATCTATTTTGTTAATGTTATGATAATAGCATCTATCTACTTGAATGATACGCTTTTACTGTGATTGGCTGTAAGCCTTATGACAGTAAACTGGTTTACTTAATCGCAATTTGCAATTTTAACTTGTCGTCTTAAAGCAGTGTGCGCAGTGAGCTCACTTTGTGTTTATGTGTAGATATTTACCGGCTATATACATATATTTATTTCACAACTTAATTCATTGATTTATTTACAGGTCTAATGACATGGGATTAATTTAGATTAGTTTTTGTTTAGTAAATATTGTTTAGTTTTTGGCACTTTGTGACTAACTGCGATTAGTCAGAACCTCAAGAATCCAAGGTTTAGTTAAACTATTTCCAAACAGAATTTATGCAATTTTAAGGTTATAGAGCATATATTTATTTATTTATTTATTGACGGCCAGTGCCATTTTTTACAAATAACATACAAAAGTAAATAATAAGGACTATATTTAGGACTAAAAATAGAAATAAAACTAAAACTAATATAAGAGCTAGCGTGCTTAATTAGCTAATGTTGTACAACAACTACACAAGTATTTATAATACCTGCAATATAAAAATGGAAGATAAAAGAAGACATTTTTAAGATAAAAATAAAAATATTAGAAATTACAAAATACTTCACGTTCACCCCTTAGTCCAATAGTATTTACCTCATATGACTGTTTTATATAAAAGTAGTTTTTAATTGCCGGCGAGAAAAAACCAACAGATTACACTTTGAGGTGTTGATATGCATACCATTGTCACGGCTCCAAGCTACAAACCGGTCGAGATCATCATCCAAAGCAATGCAGTCCTGAGGAGTTGAGATAACTTTAAACAATTTTAGGTCATCCGCGAACAGAAGGAACTCAGAAGTTCGGAAGCAAGGTGTAACATCATTGACATAGAGGTTAAATAGAAGGGGGGCTATGTGAGACCCCTGGGGGACTCCCGATGGTACAAATATCTCTCGCGATATATAGGAAATTATTAATCTTAACTATCTGGATTTGATCAGCAGGATAGCTAGTTATCCAGCAAAGCATAGATCCAAATATTCCCATAGTTTCCAGCTTTGCAACTAATATATTGTGCGGGACCTTATCGAAAGCCTTGGAAGAGTCCGTGCAGATTGAGTGGACCTCCGCCCCACGCTCTAATGCCTGTGTTTTAAAGTGAGTGTAAGACAATAAATTTAATTCGGTATTTTTGCCCTCACAGAATCCAAACTGCTGGGTGGCGATCTCGATAGTCAACAAAGAAGTTAGATATTTGGTTACGAGCCTTCGCCTACCTGCAAACTCTTCGACCCACGCCTTTAAATAAAATTAAAACCGCTGAGTGAATCTGGCATATGGACCGGTTGTTAAGCAATTAACTAATCGTGTTACATAGTATGAGAAGATAGAGTTGGAGGTTGAAAATTTAACTAAAGAAAAAATTTTAATATTGTCACGAATTGTATTTTTTAACCGTGACGCCACACCTTACTTAGCGTGTAGGAAAGTAGCTCAGATTTAGGAATGCACTACGTCAAGTTGAGAAGAGATAATAAAGGAGACACATCGATAAAAACAATAACAAGTTTATTTACAAACAATCTTAACAAATAACAAGTTTATTTACAAACAATCTTAACAACGGTTAGACTGTATACTAATAAAGGCGTGTTTAAGTTTATAGATGAATTAAGAGTTTAAACTATATCCAATTAATATTAAATGCATGTCTTCTCGAGGTAGGCTTAGTTCAAAGTTTTTCTAGAAAGCGACGTCACTTTTATTAATAAAGTTTATGGGAGCGGAGTTGCTTTTATTAATGTGTTCGTTCTGATATTTATACGGTAAGTCTTTCTGGTTTAAGTTTATCACAGGTTGCTAAGGCACTTTCACTACTTTTTTTAAAAATCCCCAAAAACTATCCCTTTACTGGAAATTCTGATACTTCACTCGTAAATTCGACTCTCCCTACTTTTAGTAGCCCCCAGATGCCGTATACCAGTGCATGCGTCCACCCAGGTTAGGTAAAGACCTGATCGCCCTGTGCCTGTGCACAGGTATGGGGGTTGTGGGATAGAATATTTAGAAGTATACGCACCTGTGTGCTGTACCGCAACTAGGCTGAGCGGAATTGAGAGACCCGAAAGCCTGATGAACTTGGCGTTTGCCTGCGTATTTATATGTTACAAAATGCTGATGGCTGAATCATTAAGGATTAAAATCGCTCCTGTCGACCGCTCAAGTTGTTTATAATTAACAGTGAATGTTTATATAACATTTGTCAAGTTCAAGTTCAAACTTAGGACAGGGTGATATTTAATTAGTAGGTTTATGCTTTTTAGTAGTTCAAAATATATAGAGATGAAACCATTCGAGCCAATAAAAGACAATTTTCTCTAATTAATGACTAAGCAACGAAATGTGGTGGGGAGAAGAGTAATTCAAGACTAAAATGACTTTTTGACTGTTAGCTTGGCATCAGAGAAGATTTTAAATGTTTTATACCACCGATGAGATTGAAATTAATAATTTCCAAAAGGCGAGCAAACTGAACATAGGTGTTGAGGTTTTGAATGGGGAAATAACTCAGTCTCGAACTTTAACCATGAAAAATTTGAACTTGTTACATACTTGAAATCTACACTTCCTTACTTTCTCACTTTACTTGACATATTCTTTACAGTCCCTATCTTCAAACACGTCTGGATGGTCATTCTCGCCACTAGAAGAGATGAAATACTACCTTAACTTGGGTTAGTTCGGGCTAGCCGCGGATCAAGAAT
Source organism: Pissodes strobi (assembly GCA_016904865.1). Taxonomy (NCBI): domain Eukaryota; kingdom Metazoa; phylum Arthropoda; class Insecta; order Coleoptera; family Curculionidae; genus Pissodes; species Pissodes strobi. The sequence continues at coordinate 97,300 of MU182977.1, read as the reverse complement.
GGTTAAACGCACTTCCCATGATTTAAATTAAGCATCGGCTTAGTTGCTAAGTCACTGAGCTACTAGATAAATTTGCTATAAGATTACGAAAAAACTTTTATATAAACAATAATTATCATTTTTTATTTATTTATTCCTATAATTGCGTATTTCGTTTGTTTTAATTTATTTTTGGCTATTTTGTTTTTATTTTTATGTTTGGATTATATTTTAATGCTTTTTCGTTAATTTAAAGCATTTAATACATTTTTTTTTGTTTATTATTTTTACTGTGACGTATTATTTAATGTATAGTCATTTTGTTGAAATAAATGAATTTTCCGTTTACTGAAAATAAGCTATGTTTGTTATATTTTTATTTTTATATGGTTTATATTTTTTCAGCAGTATATAGCATTGATGAATCAAGGATGCGCATTGGGAAAAAAGAGATTAAATTGGTACCCTTAGCAGTACTGAACGTGGCAGATATTTGACATTGGTATGTGCCATGAATACAAATAGAAGTTCCATACAACCGGTTCTTATTTTTCCTAGAAACAGATTTAATAGTGAACTTATGGACCGTAACCACCAAGTAGCCAAGTATTCTACCAGGATAAAGGATAGATGGCTGATGAGATTTTTTTAATGAATTTTAGAATTAACACGTAATGTCAAACTACCAATCAGTTACACAGTTATTTTACTGTCTTATGGCCATGGTAGTAATCAAAGTATTGAATATTGCCAAAAAAAAATGGAATTGTGTTGTTTTGCTATAAAGCCCATTGCACTCATCGCGTTAGGTCCTCGGTTAGGTCACTTGATGTTTGACCGATCAAATTTTATATACGGGCCTATGTTTAGAGCTCTTCAAGAAATCCAAACAAAATGTGTCTCTAACATTAATAAGGGAGACAAGAGTTCAGAACTTTATTAAATTAAATGTAGGTACATGGAATTCCCACCCGGTATATATTTATTTTAAGAACAAAGAGTGAACCATTGAATATAAATTATAGTTAAACCATTAATATAAAACCTGCATCAGTAATACGTCTATGTGTAAGTATATTTCACCGTCAACAGTCACGTTTGTTCCTGACCGCTTAAAAATTATCTGAATATAAAATATGCTTTCACATGAAACAATCACATGTGCTATTGGTTTCATATATATTTAAATAATTAGCTGCGTATAATTTTACTAGAACATTCATTTAACTAGAAGAAAAAAATAAACCAATAGATTGCTTTTATGTATTTTAATTTACGTAACTAACCAACATATGCATTCCTCTAGGGAGAGTTAAATTAGGGGGAGGGGCAGTGAATCGAAAATCATTATTTAATTTGAGAGATATGAACACATAATGGTTTTATGGTTTATAGTATTTTTTTATCATATCATAAGTTATAAAATTACATTTTGTAATTGGGACATTCTATATTATGGTGTGTATTACATTTTCTATTTTCCGGATGTAAAAATAAGTACCTATATTTAATATAAAAACAAAAAAAGTCATGTTTTCACTAATTCAAATTGACTCACTCATATTCTGAACTAACAGCTCCACTATGCTGGTTTTTCTTCCTATCATACCGAACTGCACGCTTTCCTTCTAGATAGAAATGCGTTTAGGTGCAACCAACCCCGGTATTTCTATTTTATTAAGATGCAGTAAGCAATTTAATATATAGATGCCTGGATTTTTTTTATTTATAAATATGGATCTACACCTATCCGTATGATCTCGATTATATATTAGTCTAAGGTAGTATATAGTTAGTTCATTTACCTGCCTGGCTCATAGTGTTTTTAAGTATGATATTAACAAAGAAGCCCGGATCCAATTTTGAGCAAACATGATCCTTATGCAGATGAAAAGAAAGTACTGGACCATGTACGTGCTTCAAAAGTTATTACCATTTGATGAAATCAAATCTGTCATTCTGTTGGTTTTCGAACATACATAAATATTATAAACACATTTTTTTTCAGTATTCAGTGTGATATTGTTGTCCCTACACCACTTTTGGAACACCCGGCAAGCATACTTAGTGCTGGCGTCCAAATCACTCGAGCTATCAGCCATAATCACAGTCGACGTTTCATCCGCGAATAATAAGATGACTTTTTATTTAGATGCAAGTAAAGATCATTTACGGAAAGTACAAATAGCAATGGACCAAAAATCTGTCCTTGTTGGACACCCATCCAAACAAGTTTTCACTTCTTATACCAAGAACATATAATTTCAATAGAAGAACTCCTGTTCACCGTATCAGAAGCCAGCGACAAATCAAAACAGCAGTCTAAATCAGAGTATATACAACTAAGTAAATCAAAGGACGAAGTTCCTATAGATTTTTCATTTAAAAAGCGATGTTGGAGTGAGATGAGCAGCCAAAATTTCCCTGCAATGTTAGTTATCCTTTCACAGACACATTTTTCTAGGGTTTTTGAGAAAACACTGAGAAGAGATATTTGCTAGTAATTTTCAGTATTCTCACGTTTATTATTTTTTTATAAATAAGTTGCCTATTCCTACTAACTAACATGTTACAGACCTAACAACCGATGCATTGATTTAAATATATACAAGACAAATTCAGCCTAATTTAGGTTTGTACAATAGTCAATAAATTCTGCGCTCGGGAATATTAACCTGCGCCGCGAAAATATTTCATGGAACGCAATTAGCACACCAAGACATCTCCTGTAGTAGCCCTTAATAAGAAATAAATATCTGCCCTTTAAATATAAATGTCGAAATAAAATAATTCTGAGTTAGTAAACACAGACATTTTAAAGCGACTGTGCATTGTAAACATCCATTGTTTTCATTCTAAGTCCACGTGTATTTCGATGTAGAATAATTGATAAAGCACTTTACTTTCACACTCTAGACCCGACACGACTTTAAATGTGTTTACCGGACACGTAAGGTAATTAGTGTGTAATTGCTATTTATTTTGCACTCATTAGACCTGGGTTTATTCAATTTCTCGATGTAGGTCGCACAGGTTTCCTTCTCCAATACAACACGATCAAAAGATACGTTTTTATTTCCCAATTTTATACAATCTTTCTTGTCGCAGACTTTTTTAAGTGAAAACTTCTTTTGGCTTGTTTAGCATACTTTTTCCTGGTTTGTGAATATAGGACTGAGCTCTCTACGCATGCAACGCTCAAGACTATCTACGCACCTATGGCTCAAAGCTGTCTACGTTTGGCTATTTAACGTTTATTCGAGTAACTTTTAAATACTTAGCATTTTTCTCGAAAAGAGCTAAAAGTGGAGTTTTCGAATTTGGCACGTTTTGGCAGCCGACGGTTAATTGTTTTTTAACGATACGGTTCTCCCTGATAAGCGGATATCTCCCAACCATTATGATTGGTGACTTAAATTGTAAATCAACCACATGGAATAGCACAAAAACTTGTAAAAATGGAACTAGAGTAGAACAGACAGCGGTAAGACTTGCCCTTATAGTAATTGGACTTGAGAGACCTACATATATTCCAAGCGGAAGAGGAGGCCCAGAGGCGCTATAAAGAAAATCAATAATAACCTGGAAATGACAATGTTTAATGAAGGAACCTCGGATCATAACCCAATAATGCTATCGGTAAGTAAAGGAACAGAAGATAAACTGGTAAAATTAAAGTATGTAACAAATTGGATAAGCTACATAAGGAAGGTCCATGAAACTCTAATCGCCCCGAAATTAAACTGTGAAAATTGCATTCAAGAATATGTAGTAAATTTGAGCAGAACTATCAAGAAAGCATATAACTGCAATACTGTTTCTAAAACAATTGTGGCGGGATCCATTGAATCCCAATGAATTAAGCAAACAAATTCGTGAAAATAGACGGCTGAGAAGATGTTACACGAAGAAAAAAATCTGAAAAGGCATAAACCGAATTAAATGAACACACTAAGGTAATGAAAAAGGCGATTAGGAGCACCGAGATAAGACATGAAAAGAAAAGGTCGTGAGGCTGAACATATCTGATCATTCTGCTTGGAGGACGTCCAGGGCACTGAGGAGACCCCTGACAAGTGTGCCTCCTTTGCATGGATCGGCTTATTCGGATGCAGAAAAAGCAGATGCCTTCTCAAGAACACTAGAAAATACGTTCAAAAATAATCAACAAAGCGATGATGATGATGATGATGATGAGGGGTATGAGAAGAGCGTTAGAAGGATAGAACGGCATTTGGACATAATAAAGCCATTGGGGGAAAATGAGGACTTCGTCATGCCTTCGGAAATTAAGCAGATAGTAAGACACCTAAAAACTACAAAAACCCCAGGCTTAGACATAATTAAGAATGAAATGGTGAAAGCGCCCTACGCATTTATGGCGAATATCGCAAACTCAGTGTTAAAGTTTAGCTACTCTCCAAGTATATGGAAAAACTCATGTGTAATACTTTTTGCAAAACCAAGCAATGTCATAACATTCCCAGAGGCCTATCAGCTTGCTCCCGACCATAAGCAAGATAATAGAAAATACGACAAAGAAAAGATTACTAAAGATTTGGAGGAGCTAAGGGTTCTCCCGCCTCGTCAGTTCGGGTTCATAGCGGGACACTCTGCGAAACACCAGTTGTCAAAAATTACAGAGTTTATTACTGAAGGCTTCAATTGGCGAATGGCTACTGGTGCTGTATTTTTGGACATCGAGAAAGCTTTTGGCAAGCTCTGGCACCTGGGTTTAGTTCATAAAATAATGCAAATAGGAATTCCCCTTAGAATGTGCAAGGTGGTTAGGAGTTATTTTTGGAAAAGGACATATCAGGTCAGAGTTAATAGCGATCTATCCCAGAAAAGAAGTATTGAGGCTGGTGTCCCGCAGAGGTGTTGCTGGGCCCGATTCTGTACAGCATATTTATAAGTGATTTTCATAGGAGCTCAGGTATTTTTACAGACGATACGGCTTTCCTGTGAAGAGGACGAAGCCTTGAGTTGGTAGTAACAAATTTACAGCGAAACTTGGACGCTTCTGTGAAATGGCTCAATAAAAATAAAATTAAGATGAATCCATTGAAAACTCAAGCTATAATGACTCAGAAAAACCTTTTACAAGTAGACATTCATTTTAAGATCGGAAATCAGGAAATACCGTGGAAGAAGGACGTTAAATATCTAGGAGTTGTCATGGTTACACCTGACGTGGGGGAAGCATATTAAAGCGAACAAAGACAAAGTTTGGTTGCAGATGTATCCAATCTTAAATGATAAAAGTGCAATGAACCTAAACACTAAGCTTAGAGTGATAAAAGGTATAATTAGGGCGCAACTTTCGTATGAATCATCTGTCTGGGGCTTCACTGCGAAGTCACATATAGCAAAACTGATCTCCTTTGACAATTTACTGTTGAGAATTCTAATGGTTTATTAGAAATAAAGATATACAGAAGGACCTTGAGTGGAAGCCACTGATTGATTAAGGCGGAGAAATTTTATAGTGACATCCAGCATCATCCATGTGAAGATTTTAAATGGTTGTTAAAGTACGATGTGTCTGGAGAATTGAAATAAGAAGAGATTACAAAAGTTTCGGCCTGAATATAGATCTTCAAAAACCTAATTAGTAGGGAATAATGGAAAGCAATAAGTTGAAACTAAGAACAATTTACAGTGCACGAATATGCTAGGAAATAGATTAATAAGGAGATAAGTTACTGATGTAATGTTGGTAGATAAAGGTATCCTAACATAAGGCATCCTTACAATAGTGGATGATTGTATATAGACTAGGCTGTAAAAATGTAAACATAGATGTAAATAAATAGCAATAAGAAGTATAGTAAGAAAGCTTGTAGTAAGGCATCCTACAACAGGGAACTTTGTAAATAGATGAACATAGATGTAAATAGATAGAAATGACATGTGCGGGCTACACGAAAGGAATTGGTAGCAGTTGAAATGACTAAGAAGAATGAGGCACGAGCGCTAAGCTGCAGATAGGAGAGTAATAGATTAGGCAACGCTTATACAGGCAACCGCGGCCCGGCGGTGAGGTTTTAGAGGGTATGCCCTCGGGAGAGTCCCACACTTTCCTCAGCCTAAGAAGGGGTACGTACCAGCATTTCCCGGTACGTAACAGCTTTTTCTCACCTTACCAAAAAAAAAAAATGGTTTTCCATTTGCGAGTTATTACGTCAAACGTGCGATTTTATTTTCATACACGATAACTGTCGACAAAATTAATTCATTTTGTTAAAATTTCCCGGATATATTCTATTTGAAATTCGCAAAAATCAAAACATGGCGCGCATTTCTTGGGCGTGCATATTTTAGAAAAAGATGCCACTTCGGGTAGCTCTAGCGCCGAAAGAGTCGCGTGGATCTAAAAACCGAGGCCACAGTTTGATAAGGAATTTCTAGGAGAAAAACTCTAAAAGCTTCTCGGTTTCAAAAATGTTGAGGGAAAATATAAAAATATCGATTACCTGCATTGACACTTGTGCAATTTACACCTTGGGAGCAGAAACGAAGCGACCCTATATAGAAACATTCAATAAGACTAGGGTGGAGAAATAGATAAAGAATTTGTCTCACAAATATGTTTTAATAGAAAATATTTTTTTTCAAAATAAGCTTCTATTATTAACTGAGGTAGCCGGTAGGATATTTTGAACACGTGCATAAAGTATACCATATTCGCGATATGATAAGCAGCGAAACTCGAAAAAGAAAAAGTGTGTTGCAGACGACTTCTCCAGACCTGCAGAAAACAGGTATGAGTTGTTGGAACAAGTATCAACCCAAAACTAATAAATACCGGAACCAGAGTACTAAAGAAAATACAGCGCCGTCTTCCCTATTGTAGCGGGTTTAGGAACGAAAATATAAATAATTAGTCTACTCTTTATTCTGTAAATTTCTTAACATACACCATAGAGGAATATAACAATTTTATATTCCTCTTTGACACACACATACTTTAATAATTTATCTATTTGTCGTTATGTCACTGATATTAATATGCTGGATGATCTACTCCTGGTTTTGGGTGGTTGAAGATTTATAAACTTAGGCGATATCTTATCTTTTAAGTTAAAAAGAAATTGAGAAAATAGTATGGCAAATCCAAGCAACCAATTATTTAGAGATCAGGCTGATAAGGTACTCATATTTGACGGTAACCCTAAACAACTAAATAGGTTCATTAGATCATGTGCAATTTTTTTATAGATCACCAAGATCGTGCGAACGTAGCCGCACCTACATTTGTTTGCATGTTAAATACAAAATAGATAAATAAACTTTCAGGTAGAGCAGAATCGCGAATTACATTAAATACATACTTGGAATCTGATAAGAACAGCATTATTAGCGACTTTCTCAGATCAAATGGGTATTGAATATGAGTATAAGTATTGTTCAAGACAATAATTTGGTTTAACACTTCAAGCCACTCGAAGCTTCCTTTTCTCAAAATTAAATGAGTCTAAACATTTAACTTTAACAATCACGGAATATAAAAAGATTGTCAACCAATCCTAATTCTTTATTTGTCAAAACAATCCTATTTCTCAAGTACATGCCATGATATTTGCCTATGAGAAAAAAATATCTTACATTATAAAAACTAACCTCAAGACAAAAACACATGTAAATTTAAATGTGTGTAAAGTGCATTATATGCATCCATATCAAATCTAATGCATCGTTCTCTTAATGCGAATCTATACATCGATTCCATGGCATTATTATGTTAATGTTTACACACCAAATTTCAAACATTTCAATTCAGCAGAAAATAGACCAAATTTTCTGCAATACAGATTCCCTAATTATCTACAATTCAGATTTACTAGGATGAATAACTTGGCAAGTCCAACTTATCACTTCCTCGAATTTCGCGTCAAAAAAAAGTTGAACCGAGGAGTGCATCATCAGGTAATATAACTCAAATTTCCGTAAGCGTAACGTTATAGTCGAAGGATTGTTTAAACGATATGTTGAAGCACCCTAAATAAGAAACTTGTAATAATTTTGTTTAAAACATTTTAATTGATTATTTATCAGGAAATAGTCAGCTCTTCGAAGAACAAGATTATATAAATAATAATGCTGGGGATAATTTTTAGAGATTAGTTTTATTTATGTGTATCAGATACCAAAACTGTAACAAGAGCAGGCCCGTCTCCAGGGGTGAGGCGGCGAGGCAGCCGCCTCGGGCGGCCGATTTTTAGGGGCGGCCGTTTTTATTTTTTTCTATATATAAAGGTTTAATGTGATTGTATGTAACACGATAAACACTCTCGCAATAAATATGTAAAACGCTTCATTCCTACTATAAGCAGCTCATCTCGCGTTATATGCAATAATAACCAACGCCTCAAAAAATTAAACCCCACTATATAACATAACGGTCTATTCGCAATTAGCATTAGGAGTTTAAATTCGTAGTGAATGAAAAATCGCAGTCGCAACTGCTAATGAAAAATCGCGACTTAGCACAACTTTAGGGACGGGTGACATCGCCCTAAAGCGATTCAGGAATGGCCGAAACGCAACCCGATTGATTGATCGATTACTGAACATCATGTAACACATGCGAAGAGCTAGCGCATGTTACAATACGTACTCGTGCGATTTTCTAGACCAAAAATTCGAACTTCGCGCCCCCAAATACCCCTCTCTAGGGTACCCACATCAAAATTAATTTTTTTCGAAAATTATTTTTCGAAAATTTTTGTTCTTTCTTTAGATTAGAGGGATCCACATACATGTCACACACGTACAAATAATTTTTGTGAAATCACATACAGGGTGTTTAAACCACAAATTTTCCCAAAAATCCCCTATTTTTAAAATATTTCGGTACAACATACTCGTGCGATTTTTTAGGTCAAAAATTCGAACTCCACGCCCCCAAATACCCTTGTCTAGGGTACCCAAAACAAAATTGATTTTTTTCGAAAATTATTTTAGAAATTTTGTTTTCGCTTTCATTACAGAAACGGTCAGAGGTATCCACGTACATGTCACCCACGTACAAATAATTTTTTTTAAATCACATGCAAGGTGTTAAAACCACAAATTTTCCCAAAAAATCCTCTATTTTCAAAATATTTCGGTATAACAAACTCGTGCGATTTTTTAGATCAAAAATCGAATTCCACGCCCCTATCAAAATTTATTTTTTTCGATGATGATTTTCGAATTTTTTTTTCGCTTTCATTGCAGAAACGGTTAGAGGGATCCACGTACATGTCACCCACGTACAAATAATTTTTTTAACTCACATACAGGGGGTTAAAAACAAATTTTCCCAAAAAATCCCCTAATTTTGAAATATTTCGGTACAGCAGACTTGTGCGATTTTTTAGACCAAAAAGTTGAACTCCGCGCCCCCAAATACTCTTCTCTAAAATACCTACTTCAAAATTGATTTTTTTAGAAAAATGTTTTTCAATTTTTTTTTCCCGTTTTTATTACCGAAACGATTAGACGGATCCACTTACATATCACCAACGGACAAATAAAATTTCCAAAATCATATTCAGGGTGGTAAAACAATACGTTTTTAAAATCATACAACTTTTTTCGTAATATTTCGGTAAGTACAGAAAACTCATACGACCCTTCGAACTCAACCAAACTAGATACGGCACATTATAGTACCCAACGAGGCCCATCTTTTTCTCATTTAAAGTTTACCTCTACTCTTACCGTTTTCGAATTATAGCCGATTTAATGAAAATCTCGATTTTTTTAAGATACCCGTGAATTTTTCCGAAAATTTTTTTGAAAACCAAATATCCTTTTTTATCACGGAAGCGATTAAAGGGTCCATTTACATGTTATTAATATAAAAATAAAGTATTCAAAAGCGTATACAGGGTGGCAAAAAAATAGCAAATTTTGAAAAATATCCCTTTTAAAAAAAAAAAAACAATATACCGGGTGTCAACGAATCAATTAGACAAGTCATAACTTCTAGGGTATTAGATTTATCAAAATGAGATTTTGTGTAGGTAAATGGTATAGGAAAAGGACAATTTTCGCATATTTTTCTCTTTCCGGTCACTTCCGGTTTCACCGGAAATGGCCCCAATTTCAAATTTTTAAATGGAACACCCTGTATATTTTTACATTTTTGGATTTCTGAGACAATTCTAGATCGGAATGTGATATTATAAAAAGTTTTTACGCCTTCTTGATTTTTTTAGAGCCAGTTTTAATATTGGATCTAGGTGGCCATGGTCGGGCGCAAACTAATCTATGGACCTCAGATGATGTCAGAAAATTGCATTCGCAAAGTTTTAGTGATTAGTATGATAGATGGGAATAAAACAAGTTGCCAAAATCACATTTTTGTGTCTAACTATTTTTTTTAAATGGCGACCCTTTTTTGACAAGCACTTTCCGTAAAGAGGATTTTTTGGCGAATCTAACGATACTAATTTATTCACGATCGGATTAAAAATAAGCTCAGAAATTAAATATTACTAAGCAAAATACTGGATAATAATTTATTTATTTTTGTCAAGTGTGCCATGGATAGCCATGATGTATGATATTTTTTCTTCAAACGTCAGTAAATCCGTCATTACTCGACTGTGTAGGCGGCCGTGAAGTTTCGTTTTTCCTCCGCCGGAGCTTTACTTTTCACTTTTCCGCCGGCGGAGGTAAAAGTGTTGTCATAGCAACATAGATACAATACAAAC
>MU182977.1:26112-63762 GCA_016904865.1 Pissodes strobi | reverse complement strand
TTTCAAACCTTAAATTATATTAAATATTAGCTTCAAATACATGTACCTCTAAATCGCTTACAAAAGGTTGTTTTACATTTATACACAAGAGGTGTGTACTTTTATGTATAATCAAAGAAAATTCTACTACTTTTCTTTGGTATAATATAATAATGTTATCTTAGGGCAAGGACATGGCTTATAAGTAGTCAAAGAGAAGACTTGTTAAATGTGGACAGTGACAGACTTTATCAGAACTACAGGCTTTGCAGTATCCATTTCGAGCCAAAAATATTTACAAACAGCCAGTTTTGTCGTTTAAACCACAATGCAGTACCTACGTTTTTTAGAGCATTCGAGGAATCCTCAAAAAAATGATCATCCTATTGTTCTTGAGAGCCCGTTATTTTGTTTTATATAGATACATATTTGATAACAAACCTATGTTATACCTTAAATAGTTATTTTTGTAAAATAAATCAATATTTCTATGATTTCAGTGGTTTATATTTCCTTTCTTCCCGCTTAAGACCATATCTTGTATAAGAAAAAACTAAGTATAGGTACCTATATTTAAAACAAAAAGTTGATATCTATTTTTTTGGTTCATCGAGAATGTAGGTACACAAATATTCAAATAAAAATGAACTAAAACCGTTGATTGCATCCAATCAACGATAAAACTAAAAAAAAAAAATAAGATATAATATCATAACTCCAATCCTGTATATTTAAAATTTAATACTCCTTATCCCGGCCCTGTGTTTTAACCCGAAATGGCGTCTGGCACGTCAGATTTTTATTTTCACTTTGACAGGAGAGTCGGCTAGCTGATTGTTTGGTAAGCTGTGCTAATACCATTGTTTAAAAGACAATGCTTATCATGTGTTATATATTTTTGCATAGCATGTAAAATTTACAATCGAAAAAACAATACAAGTTTGATTTATAGCTAAAAATTGACAGCTCACAACAAAAATCCACTGGATTATACGTAAAAAACTGTATAAGAGCAGCTTTTTAGCTTTGCGATATGTTAAAGGTTAGCGGAGATACCAGAGAGGTCCCAAAATGCATTATTTTCAATTTCGCCCTGTATCTCAGAAATGCGGGCTTTGAAAATTTTATTTAGGCCATCATTATTTTCAAAAATAAGTAGCATGGTGTTGCGAAAATCGCATCTCTCTATCATTACCCGTAAGAGAGATACCCCGTAATATCATCGAAAATGGGACACCCTGTACACTGATATTTCAAAAATCCTAATGGAATCATTGGAAAATTATATAAATATTTCCATAGACTAGAAGAAAATTCAGTACCAGCACCAGCCCAAGCTTCTTTTACATAGTTCAGTTCAATAAGGCCACACACCAATAAAACAAAACGATTTCATCACCTGAAAGTTACAAGATGTATTTTCGGACTTAAAAGCAGTGTGCTACCTGTTCCGACGGAGAAAAATATATATATGCTGATAACTATATATAGGTAGCCATTTTGGAGTGATTTAATACTAGCTAATAACCTACTTTTAATAATTATTTTAGAAGCGTGACTTACAGCGACGGCAATTTTCAATGCGAAGGAAATGTTCCTGTAAATTATATATCACATTTTTAATACATTTTAAACTTACCCCGTGTTTAGTGATCGTTTTTAATAACTCTAGAGATCGATTTTATGAATTGGAGTATTTTTGCAATGAAACTTGCACCAGTTTGTTTATAAGTTTATAACTAGCACGTTATTAACCGTCATAAACAGTACTTAACAAATATGTAGTATTTTTAAATTATGTATTATCATATTTTCGATCTCGAGCGCTGCTGGCTCTTCAAAATAGCATCCTTTTATAAATTAGTTTCGTGTTAATAATAGCAAGCATTTTCAGGGGAGCAACTAGCTGTATCCGTAACGTCGGATACAAGTAGCCGTAGTCGAATTCCATAATATGAAATATCTTTTTACCTTGGAACAAAATGAAAAAACGACACCTCTAAATCATCAGAAAAATGTATCGAAATAAAATAGCCGCCAGGAATGCACAACGAGTAATATTTCCTACAAAAAAAATCCCATTGGGGTTAGCTGAAAGAAGTGTACAGAACACTTTTAAAAGGTCCAGGATCAGGTTCAAGGAGGCGTATAGGAGTGATAGGTCTGGTCTTACAGAAATTTTACTTACTAGAGTTGAGAAAAGAAACTTCTCAAATTTATATGTCTTTTTAGAATAATTGCATATTGGTCGGTGTAGATTATATTAAAGTTTAAAAAATACGTTATTGATGAAACTGCAAAAGACATGGAATAAAATTGCAGCGATTGCCAACATATCATTGTGAATTAAATACCATTAAACTCATATGGGCCCAAATTAAAGGTTATGTGGCTATAAATAACACTACTTTGAAAATTAAAGATGTACAGGGATATCCAACGAGGACTAGACAAGGCGGTTTTTTTTTTGTCTTTCGCTGTACTTTTATAAAAAAAAAAACTGAAATAGCCATCTTATGTAATTTTCTCCCGCGAATTCGGATATGTTCAGCAAAAAACAATTGAACATCAAATAAAAGTGCTAGGGATAGGGATCACTTTGATATTTTTTTAAATGGAACACCCTGTATATGACTACATTTTTGGACTCTCTAGAAAAATCTAAACACATTTTGACACATTTTGTGTATAATATCCTATACCTATCTTTAGCTGTTTGCCAAATATTGACAGTTGAAAGTCGGGCATTTTGACACTTTGACAGGCTCTAAAATCTAAACCGTAAGAGATCACAGAAAACGGTTTGCACATTCCTATCTTAAGTTTTCATAAACTATCGAATGACAGTATCTTCGAATTTAACCTGCGGATAAAATTAACCGGAACTTTTAAACCTCCGGTTAAATTCAAAGTTACTATCATTCGATAGCTTATGAAAATCAAAGATAGGAATGTGCAAACCGTTTTCTTTGATCTTGTGCGGTTTAGATTTTAGAGCCTGTGAAAGTGTCAAAATGCCCGACTTTCAACTGTCAATATTTGGTAAACAGCTACTGTGTGGCGACTGTTTATTGATTTTTTGAAGACACGTATAGAGGCAATTTTATTATTTTATGAAAATCAACATTGACCCCTCCTGAGAACATGTGTACTTTACTTCAAAACATTAAGTACCAAGATAATAAATGAAATATCTGTGTCGATTTAAAAATTGTTGCACTAGGTACTTACAGAATTGCAGAGTACCAACACCACCAATATTGTTATTTTTTTGCGAATGGGACATCAGAGCCATAAATCATGAATAATTGCACTTTTGTGCAAATAAAATAGGTCTTGGACTGCCTTCAAAAATGTGTGTAGCAACTTGTTAGGAAATAAGATATCGGAGAATTATACAGAACCAGTTAAAGAATTTATTCAATCTTGCAAGGAATTAGGCTACAACATGTCATTTAAGCCGCTTTTTCTTCACTCGCATTGGCGATTCTTTTCTAAAAACTAGGTGCAATTTTAGGTGCACGCGAAGCAAATTGCTCAAATGGAAAAACGCTACAGTGGAAAATAGACTACTGGGGACTACTGCTAAATCCTCAAACGTGAAATCGATCCCAGCGAATACAGACGAAAAAAGGCAGCAAAATAATTTATTTGGTTATATCCCCTTTTTTAGTTCAAAATAAAGTATATTTTGTAAAAAAATTATGGCTCATTATTATTTTTAATTTTTTATGGGTTTAATTTTTTTTTATTATTTTTATTTATTTACGTTCCAGAATGACAATTACAAAATTGTATTGGAATAATCATGGGTAAAGAAAAATTAAAACTAAGCTAAAAACTAATAAATATCAAATGTACCTACACTAGTTTCAAAGACAAGTAGAATTTAAAATTTTGGGTTAACAACACTAAAAACACATATTAAAAGAAAAACTATGTAAAATTTTTAAACACCATAACAATTAGATAAAAATTAGGACATGTATTCGTTTAATGAATATATACATTTAGAGACCAGAAATATTTTAAGTCGAGTCTTAAAGATAACAACAGATTTACATTTCTTAAAGTCATCTGGCAGTAGGTTATATAGCTTTAGGCCGATTTCGTTGGGAGATTTATACATTACTTGAGATTTATAGGGCGGTATATAAAAGTTACTTGCATTTCTAGTATTAAGTGGGTGGATGTGTTCAACCCTCATAAATGTTTCTTTATTTTTAAAGATATACAGATAACATTTAAATATATAAAGATCTGTCGGTGTCAATATATTAAAACTTTTAAAATATTCTTTACAGGAAATTCGATGTCTCACCCCTGCTATGCACCTTATTATCCTTTTTTGTTTTAGAAACACATCCTTAGACAAAGTTGAGTTGCTCCAAAAGCACACTCCATACCTTAAAATAGACCCACCTTGAGCGTAGTATAACATAAGTAATTGTTTCTGCGTTAAAATATCCCTAAGACTTAACATAACATAAAAAGCAGAATTTAATTTGGATATAACATGCTCACAATGGTCTTTCCACTTAAAACCTTGATCAACATATAATCCTAAAAATTTAACCGAACTAAAACTACCTATTTATTTTTTCATTATTTATACTAACTTCAACACTCTCACAATGTCTTTGCCTAGTATGAAATCTAGCAGTTTGGGTTTTAGCGGTAGTAAAAAATAGTGAATTACAAGAAAACCAGTTATGCATATCCAGCAATGCTGAATTTATATGCTGGTTAAGAAGGATTTCAGATTTGTTGGACAGTATTACCGAAGTATCATCTGCAAAAGACGTTACATAAGCATCCGAAATAACATCCGGTAGTTCATTAACATAGAGTAAGAACAGCACAGGGCCCAAAAGAGATCCCTGTGGCACCCCTATACATGTAGTAAAAAGCTCAGAACAAGCTTGCATTTTGGTGCCCCCAGAGGTATAGTTACTTGATACACAATGCTGCCTTTCATTAAGAAAATATTTTATCCAGTTATATGGCTGATCTTTGAAGCCATACGCAGTTAATTTTTTAAAAGTATCAAATGATCTACGTAATTGAAAGCCCTGCTGAGGTCACAAAATATCCCAACAGGACTCTCGCCCGTCTCGACAAGATGTACCAGTTCTCGTACAAACTATGTATTGCAGTATTAGTTGACTTGCAATTTTGAAACCCATGCTGTCTTTCACGAATAATAATATTATTTTGATTCAAGAAACAATATTCAAAAACCTTGGAAAATACCGAACACATCGTAATAGGCCTATATATTTCTAACAAGTGCACATCGGACTTTTTATGGATAGGTATAATTTTACCAGTCTTTAGCATGCTTGGAAAAGTTCCTGAACAAAATGACAAATTAATTAGAAATACTAGTGGATCAGTTATTTCAGCTAGGACATATTTAAATATAAAACTCGGTATATTTTCCGATCCAGATGACCTTATATTTTTTAGTTTATAGTCTTCTTCTCGTTTCCAAAAAACTTAGGGGTCATAGGTAAAAGCCGAGATCATATTTGAAAGCACATTAAAATAGACACACACGAGCCAAACAAATAGCAGAGAGCGACAAGGAGTTTCAAAATGCAGAACAGCTTTTGTCTCATAAGAGATCAACAGAATCTTTATAAACCTACTGGATACTTGGATTGCATGCATATATTTTTTTATTGCAAATTTGAATCTAGAAAAAGGTAAACGGTATCGTAATGCCGTTTTCGACGTTGGTTTATCCAAAGATCATAGTTTGTAGGAAATAGCGTCGATTGTTTGGTGACATTATTATGGCTCATGGCAAATAATTGCTATAATGAAATAGTAATAATATTTAAAAATGTAATCAAATTGTAGATTTACACAGAAAAAATATAACTTTATCTTTTCCATCCACGTCGCGTCGCATCGCGTCGCGTCGAATTTAACGTATAACTAAATATAAACATACGAGTTTTTTGTCGCCTGCAGATGAACTAATAATTCAACAGCTTTTGTCTAAATCAAAATGCAATTAAATATACTTTTGGTCATTAGTGATGCTGTTAACATCATAACATCCCACAGGCAATGCAAAAGTAATATAAAATGTGATAGATTGAAAATTATAACACAAACATTAAAAAAAGCAACACTGCACTGAAAAATGTAGTGTGTTATACTAGAGTCGAACAGTTGAATTTTGAGTGAAACTCACCCAATCTAATATAAAGGTATTAAATACGCTAATTTTACGGCACTTATCCGATAGGCCGGCTTTGCCTTCAAAAACGTAGTTAGGTTTCATTACGGATACTTTAATCACCATATTCTTATATATTTTAAATTGCTTCATTTCACTTCAGTGAATTCCCATCATCCATTAAATCTTATGAAAACTAACGGTATTATCTATATGCAATTACTATTGTAAGCTGTATACCGATTTTAACCAAGGATTAGAATGAAAGTAGAGCGGTTTATAATACTTCAGATTAAAAAGATCTTTAAACTGCTAGTCATAGTAGGTAAATTTGTTTCCTTTGATTGAGAACAATAATTATACAAACTTTACCGAAGGTTGTCGATTGAAGTACATTAGGCAAATGAAAATATGAATTGCTTAAATTGAAGTACTTAAATCAAGATGTGAAGATATTAATTAAATTATTAAAATTGAAGTTGACCCCTATAAAAACTTAATTCATATTGATACGTTACAATATAAGATATTCGGTAACGGCTTTCTGTGATTCCTATATTGCGTGGCCAAACAATAGAAACCAATCACTGTAACTGGTTCTAAGTTTGCCATTTTAGTTAATTTAATATGCATATTATTTATTCATTATGTCAGATGTGTATTGAATCTCGTGTAATTTTAGACGTATGTAAGTATAACGGAATATATGATTATTCTGCTACACTAAAAATTCAGTTCAATTATACGACTGATTTTCGATATTTGGGATTTGAGTCGCCAGTGACATCTATTCGCGAATGGGTTTCTTTCGTGCAAGCAATTATTTAGAAGCACAAGTACGCTGTTCTATACCTACAATTTGTGGATTTATTGTATATTACTATATTTAATAGTGACATCTACTCGCGAATGTGTTTATCTCGTGTGGTTGGTAATTTGGGAGCGCAGTACGCTATTTTATACATACAATTTATAAATTTAATTTACTATAAATTGCTATATTTAATATATATTGGGTATTTCTTTGGCTTGACGCTGCGTCATCTAGAGTGATAGTCACATGATATAAATTATCCAATTAAAAGATCGGAAAGCATAATTTGTCGAAAATTTTGAAAGCGAGGTCGTTTATCTTTGTGCCGGCGCTTGACAGATGAGTGCTGGTTTTTAATCTTGAAATATTTTATTCATCTTGCAGTGTATTTAACTAATTCTTTCATTTTAAAATACAAAATTAATATTTGTTCATGATTCGTTTAGTCTTATTCGACTTAAACAAGAATTTAGCATTCTTAGATTACATTTTTATTTAGCTCACATCTTCAATAATCCTAATTATTGTCGTGACCGTTGGGTAAAGATACCGATTTATTGGTGAATAATTGCGTCTCTCATTAGTCAAATTCATGTAATTTGAAAGAGGCTTAGTCCAGATTTACGGAGAACGTAATTATTTCATCGTGTAGGGGTCATGCACATCATTTTTCGTATTTTCATTCAAATTAGACAGTATTATTTGGGTGAATTCTCGGAATAAACTCTATATATTCCTACAAAGGTAGTAAATTGAATTTCCAGTAGAATTTTTTGTGATTTTCTCTCATAGTATTGCCGGTTTTAATATTTTTTCTTTTCAGGCTCATTTAATTAAATTTTCAGTTTATTTGTTACATCAAGCATATAATTATTAGCACTCGCCCTGTCTCGTCTCAACATTGATGTACCGACATTAATTTGCATTTATGAGAGGTTATTCTCACATGTGTAAATTTATCTGGTTTTTTATCTTTTATCTAAATTTCTATTTCGATGCGAGATAGTGATTACCTTATCGTTATCTTTAATTAATTAAGGCGTAATTACGCTCAATTATCGTTTATGTGCCAAGGGCCGAAACAAAAAGTTATAGATATTACTTATTTTGAGTTATAAGGCTCGTTATTAGAGGTTGTACCTCTATTTTTCAATTTATCGTTAAATACAAGTTATCTTTTGTTTAGATTTACCGAGAGTCACTGAATTGGAACGGAATTCCATAATTTCAGTCATTATTTCTTTTGAATTTCATATTTAAAAGTAAAGAAAAGGATATCTTGAATAACAGTAGTTATTAATAGTTTTTGCTCAACTTAAAATTGTAATTTAAGTTTCTGATTATATCTACTTTAACCAGTAAATGTTCAATTTGTTGATTGCTTCCTCATGTGTTTAACATTGTCACTGATGTTCACATGATATTTCCCTGAGTATTATTTAATTAGCGATATACATTGGTCTGAAACTAGGTTATTTTCTCTTGCATGTATTCAACATTGGCTGGAAGAAAACATCGTGCTTGGCAAGTAGCAGGTGTTTGTCCACTTACTGTACAAGTGCTCTGAGGGATTCGATACGATAGGAACCAAGTGAGTCCTCGATAAGACCAGAAGATAAACATGTTGTAAAGACCAGTGATATCGCCTCATTCATAAATTTTTTAAATCTTTTACATTAATTTTAATTCTGATCACTAAGTAAATTTATTTATAAACTTTATTTCAAATAATTTCATCAATTATATTTGTAATTTAATTATATTGATAATCTTCATTTCACAAGATACCATCACTCATATTTGTAATTTAATTGTAACATTAATATATTGTTGTTCATTTCTTTATTTAATTTATCGAGATTGAGGTATGTGAGAAACGAATTATAAGGGCAAATATCTGATATTCTTATCTTTATAGTTATTTATATTTAAGTTTTCATATTCAGTTCGCATTGTCTCTAGGAACTCTGGCGCCCAAACAAATTTCAGCTAATAAAAGAGACAACCCACCCCCTAGGGAAAATAAAAACGAGTGTCATGCATTTAATCAACTAATTATCATTACAAATTGACGCTCAACTGATCAATTTCATCACAAAGTGGCGCCCAACGCCATACATAATTAATATTTAGCTAGCCTTCATCACAGAAGGAAACGTTATACCAATGTAATATTAAAGAAAGAAAATGAATTAAACCCCGGCTCCCGACTTAAACACGTCACCTGGAACACATCCTACCAGGTTGCCCTACCCAAGAAGGCTTTAAAATTGCCACTATTATTGTGGTTGTCAAATATATATTTTTTAATATTTTGAACTTGACTATGTTTAGTTGGGAAACTGGTTACCCCCGTATAATGGTCTGAGGCGGAATCCATCCATACAGAGCATGCCATATGACCAGAATCATAGTTGGTACGGATAAAGTCAATTGTAGCTTATTCTTCTGTAATGCGAGTGGGCTCAGTCACAATGTTGTTTAGCCCATACATCTTTCAGAGCGTTACCGGAGGTTCAAGCTTCAACTAAATTAATATTCAAGTCACCATTTTCCTTTATTGTGTAAACACATTCCACGTAGAAAGTCGTTCGTTGGTATTATGCGCTCCATATAGATTTATAATATGAATATTATCATCTTTAACTTCGGGAATACTAACCCCACATGCTTCAAACACACGATCACAGCCATATTTATCAATTTTATACATGCTTTTAGCTCTTCTGACACATAAATTTAATTTATTGTTATGGATCAACCAATCCATTTCATCGGGCTACGATCACTTATTTTATACAACGAATGTTCTGTCTTCGGGTTAAACAATATTCAGCTATGTTAATTTATTTCGACTTTTAAATAAACTCGATGTTATTAATTTTGTCGTTAAAACTTTGTACCATTTTCGTGCAAAAAGTCGAATGCTGTAAATCGGTGCTATAGATGTAGCAAGACTGGACATTTCAAAAGGGACTGTCGAATACAGAGATTCCGGGAGCCACTAGAAGTTAGACCATGTAACCGAAATATTTCAAATCAATGCTATATATGTGGCAGGACTGGGCATTTCAAGAGAGACTGTCGAGTACAACTACGGTCTACATCTCCATCCAGAGACGCTAACAGTTCAAAGTCAAGTCAGGAAGAGCTAATACAATATAACTTTAAGGCTCAGCACAGGGAAGGAAGATGGCATAATAATACCGATGCTTTATCCAGAAGGGCATGCGAGGAAAATTATAAACATTGCCAAAGAATAGACCAACGAGAAGGAATCACTCCCATTAAAGTTGACCAGAAGTGGACCACAGAGCAACTAAAGAAAGATCAGCTTGCGTATAGTGAAATAGCACTACTGCTAAAAGCTCAAGAAGAACGTCAACCAAGACCAAGCTGGAGAGATATTTTAACTAAGGGATTTATTTTTAAATCTCTGTGGGCTCAGTGGGACTCCCTGGTAGTTGAAAATGTAGTCCTTAAACGAGCCTGGGAAAGCGCCGATGGAAAAGTAGTGAAGACGCAGTTAGTGGTACCAAGGAAGAGGGTACCGGAAGTCCTGGAAGAAGTAGGTACATAATGAAAAGTTTGGTGCTACCGTTTGAACTTGAACGTCTCGCCAGTGACCGAATGAAGGCTCGATATTATCTCCAAGCTAACTATATGGTATTTCAGATGAATGATAAAGTCTGATTATATAATCCGCAACGGAAGAAAACAAGATCTCCCAAGCTAACGCCAGTGTGGGAAGGGCCCTATACAGTCATCAAAAGAATTAATGACGTAGTATATAGAATTCAACGTAGCCCCAGAAGGAAACTGAAAGTTGTCCACCTCGACAGGCTCAGAGCATATCACGGACATGAAGTAGCTGAACGGGACGATCAGGTTTAAGAGAGAGGCAATGTCACGACTAGCAACCATCCGAATGTTTTTGTGCTACCCTATAGAACTAGCCTCGTCGCGTCTACGCCGCCGAGCCGGCCGCGAAGATTCAGGAACTGTGGAATTCTCTCGATGCCTTGGTCGAGAATATTATAGAGTGACCTGCTTTCTCCGGGAGTATTCGTGATAGATTTTAGATTGTATATAAATAGCGGATAGCGGCGAGTTGCAGTTAGTTAATCATTGAGTGTTGAATTGTAAAGAGCTATTAGTTGTAAAGTTATAAGAGTAGTTCAGTGCGTTTAATTGTATAGAGTGATAAAGGATAGAGAGAGTATTAGTTTAAAATAGTAAAAGTTGTAATTTTATCAGAACCCACGGGAAAAACGTAACAATATAAAAATTTAGTGAACGCACAACAGAGTACCTAAAAATAATGAAATATGTCCGAGTAGTCCTTTGTAAGCGTAATCAGGAAAATTGCTTAGAATATATGACTCGATATTCGATTTTTAATTTTAATTTCTAATTCTGTTCAAATAAATCCTGAAGGGATGAAAAGGTAATTAAATAAAAATAGCTATACAAATTATAAATACAAAAAAGGAATAAACTACCCTGAGATCTACAAACATAGTGTCCAATTTCTGGAACACGCCCTAGAGACATATAGCTTGGCGTGGTGGTTAACTACTCAGACACATTCGGCTACGATAAGTGTACATCTATTTATAAATTTTCTTTATTTAATTAATGTATATAAAGTTTCAGTGAAATATTTTTTAGTTTTTGTGAATTTATAAAAAAATAATGTTTTAAAGTTAGAAACCCTAACAAAACCGTTTAGAAAATATTTTATAAGGACTCTTTGCCTTAAAGCCAATAAATCTTCGTTTCGAAAATTGTATCCTAATTTTCGAACATCCTGTATAAGGGGTGCGAGTTTCTGGTCAATTTTGGTTTACTCTTTATTATTACTGCGTTTCACTGAACCTCCATTCAAAATCTACTGCCCTGGACACTTGATATAAAAACGGACAATTAACCAGAATTCGCCCTTAGGTTGTCAGAAAGCTTAAAAACTAACATAAAAAGTGGTTAATAAATATTATTATTAAAGTATCAACGCTCAAATCCTACGCTCTGGGCTATATATTTATCAGGAATAGTCCGTCTTATGGATAACCCAGAGTTGACTAAATACCTTGATAGCCTTGAACATCGAAGAGAAATGGCGGACTTATCTCTTTATTATCGATACTACTACGGAAGGTGTTCGAATTAACTGGCACTTATGATTTCACCCAGAGTTGTGCCAAACAGAAACACCCGTCAAACACAAGCTGCTCATCAACATTCGATTCAGTTGCGATCACCTAGGAAGTCCCTGTTGCGGGACTCCTTTATCTGGAGGACTACCTCACTACCGCATCGCTCGTTGAATGGCATGGGATTTTCCTTTTGTGCGTGGGCCGAACATAAAAAAAGTAGCGGTCCATAGTTCATTTGCTTATGTTTAAATTATCTAATATTCTGACTGTTCACTAATCGTTAACGCGTATTAAACCAAAATGCCTTTTTCTTCTGAAGAAAAACGATACATTAAGGATTTATTATATTTCGAATCGAAATTCAAAAACGGCTTGTGGGTGCTATTTGTTGGAATATCCAGAAAGACGCAGTTGCATTAGAGTTATTTTGCTAATATTAATAATAATTCAGCCTAATACAGAAGTTTTGTTAAACCAAGGGTTAAATATGGAACACGAATCGGTCCAACAGAGGAACAAATTATCCTAAACACTGTAAGTTTGAAAACTATTGCAAAGTAGGAAGTAAAATTAATCATTTTAAATTATTTTTTAATGCAAATAATAATCCTCGAGCTTCCATTAGGGTTTTCTCAGACGAAGTAGTATCACCGCGAATGAGAATTTGAAGAACTTTAAATAATCGTGGATATAAACCTTACAAAATTTTTGTTAGTTGAACACTGAGAGACGACTAGTTGCAAAATAGTAAAATAGAATTAATGATAATGACGACTTACTAAATAAAACTATATGGACAGATGAATGCAGTTTCTCAACACATGAACTAGACATAAAGAACATCATTGGTCAATAGAAAACCAAAGGTAGAAGCAAGAAGTAAGATCTCAAGGACGACAATCATTTAATGTATGGGTCGGTAAGTGGCACAATAAAATTATCGGCTTGTTTTTTCTTGAAGGAAACTTAACTTCCAAAAGATATGCAGAATTAATAAGGACCAATGTATTGGATTCCTTAATGGAAGAACCTCTGGACGAATTACGTCAACTATGGTGGCAACAACACGGTACACCACCTTATAATGGGAGACTCATTACGAATTTATTAAATGCATTGTTCCCTAATTAATGGATTGGAAACCAAGGACCCGTACGTTGGCCAACTAGGAGCCCAGATCTAACCCTCTAGATTACTTTCTTTGGGGATTTCTCCAAAACGTCTTTATCGAAACAGACCACCAAACCTTGAAGTTTTACGTCAAAACCTAATAAGGGAGATCAGGGCTATCTCCGCAAGGACTATTCAGCGTGCCATCCATAATATTCGCAGACTGACACGAAATGCATCCAATCAGGCGGATTACAATTTGAATATTTGCTTTAACTTTCATTATTCAATTTTATAATCACATAATTACATCGAATCATTTTCAAAACATTTATTTTCTATATGATGAAAACATTAATTAAATTTTTATACGAATCCAAGTAAATAGTTGTATGGGTTTAGATTTGAAGCAAATAATAAATTTCTCATTCTCATTGTTATTTTTTTCTGATCTACAAGATGGTGTCAGATTTTAAATATGACGGTTAGTCTTTAAGTTACCATCATTACATTAGTTTTTTAAATACGGTCGTAGATTTTTTACATCAGTTTTTAAGAGCTTCTGATGTGCCAGAACGAATGATGTATCGCTCTTTTTCAAAAAATCATTTTAATGATTTCCTGGTAAGATCTTACAAAAATCTGTTTTCTGTCTCTCTAACATATGAGTTCTTATGGAAGAGGCCATTTATATGAATTTTTCAAATAATTGCTATACAGGGGACCTTAGAAGTTCTTAACATCCGTAAGAAAAAATGCAGGGCCATATTTAAAAAAAAAACAAAATTGATAATGTAATAAAGTATAATTTTTTGATTTACCAATAAAATCATAGCGCGGAAATATTTATGGATGTAAATAGTGACACAAAAGTGATTACAATTTACAATTAACCAAAACTTTACGATTTAAGTGATATTAAATAATGTAAATTGGTTGGTTTAGAATATAAAGAAAATCCAGTGTTTTTTCCATTACTTCATACTCTCGAGATCTTATCTTGTTAATAAACTTTAAAATTCACACTCCTCCCCAAATATGCAACTGGGGGACATTGAAAATGAATGAATGAATAAAAACGCAAAAATGTGATTTGTGTTGAAATTCAAATAGTTTCTAAAAGCAGACTTTGAAAGAGTAAAAATACAAACAAGAGTGTTTACAATATATGTAATTAAAGAAATGGATTTTTAAAAATAATATAAACATTATCATAATTAATACAAAACTATATAAAAGGGTGCAGATATAACGCCCAAAAAAATAGATGATCATGTGATCTCAAAGAAGAAACGTCGGTTTGAAAATCTGATAACACCATTTTGTAGAACAGATAAAGTAGCAATGGGAATGTGATTTTTTTTGGTATATCTATTCAAATAGAGTCATTAAAAAATAAAAATGAAGTCGCGAATATTCGATTTTTTCCAAAAATCTTCGGAAGTATTAGGATCTTTTTAACTTTTAAGGTGGCATTTTGATCAGCATCAAATTGCGCAACCTTGTATCTCTTCTAGTTTCCGTGATCCCAATGATGACGCTCGAATTTGGGACACCCTGTACAGTATTTTCCAAAAAGAGCACACAGTTTGTCATTGTCCTTAATTTTAGATGTGACACTAAGATGATGGTCAGCCGGTATTCAAAATAAAAGTGCATTTGAGCCAACAAGTAAAGCTTTAGCTTCTTAACATATTCGTGAATACTAAAAGATATAGGGACGTCCAAAATTAATTACTTTGAAATTCACATTTATTTATTGACATTATAATTTTATGGCGTAGACATTATTTAAAAAAAAAACAATAGGCAGCTATAACTGTCACTATCCCATTATATAGAAATATATACAAAAACTGCGGAATATAAGAGAAATATATTTACTTTTATTTGAAATAATTAATTCACACAAATACCTATTTCGTACTTGATAGCACGGACAATAAATGAAAACCCTTCAATAAAAAGAAAACGATTAGCCGCGTGCTATCATTATGCGAATAACAAATGTCAGTGAACCCTTTTCGCTCACCAATAGGGAGTTTCTGCCAAGTCAGGTGACAAATGGCATTTTTGATGTGTAAACATGTTAAGCCTAGTTTTCAGAACTTTGACTGTCGCCCGCGACAATCCCATATCCTATGAGGGTCTCGCGACAGTGATCATTTTGGCTGCCATCAAGGTCGAATGTTACAAATGCATACTAACGCCATCGAGTGTAGGTGGCGTTGACTCGAGCGATTCATTCGCGCTATGTCTTCTTGATGCAATGAATTTGCAGCAAGAGCCGTCGTGTTCTAGAGGTTTAGATGGCTAGGTCTTAATTCTATGGCTATCGGCAGCGGCTCGGGTTCAAACCCCGTTGCTTTTTTAATTTTTTTTTACGGTTGTTTCTAAACAGTTTTTTTTTCGATTTTGGGTATGTCTTGGGTTAGTTTTGTTAAGCAAACAGTTTTTTTCTTGATTTTGGGTGTGTCTTGGGTTACGTTTGGGTTAGCCCCTGGTTAGTTTCCCTTTTTGAGCCCCCGTAGCGAGCGGTAGCGAGCGGAGGGCCATGCGAAAAGTGAACTATTACTTATTGTAATTTATATACAGCAGCTTGCATGTGTTTCCGTGAATACATTCAGAAAGAATCTCCCTTCTTTGAATGAATTTGATACCTGTATCCGCATTTGTAACATTCGACCTTGACGGCAGCCAAAATGATTACTGTCGCGAGACACTCGTCAATTCCTTGTCTTTTCAATGTCGAGGGACAGCCGTCACGTCATGATGATGTCAACCATCTGTCATTTTACACAATATCCCCAATGAAAATTAAGTGAAGTTGATTAAAACCAACTACAGGGACAGCAAACTGGCGACACTGTGGAGGGGATTAGGGGTGAATTTTGGGAAAATGGACGGAAGTGTGAAAGCGGATGTGACATCATAACCATGTGCAGACCTTGTAAAACGTGTTCTTCCTAACGCCAGAATATAGGTAACCAATTCCAAATAAGTGATTGCCTATATTCAGGCGTCATGCGGCTTAGATTTTCATGTCGATGATGTCGATATATGATATGTCTATACATCAGTGTATCGAGTACTAGCAGACTCGCTCATTTTTTTTTATCTACTGGGACACATTCTACGTTATGCGTCGTCCCATTACCATTGCACATAAAACGCGATTACTGCTGCAGGTACGCTTCAATAAGATCGGGCTACTGTGACAGTCATGTCACACTAAGTATTGCAGTTGTAGCAGGTTTGTTCACAAATGTGTGACCAAATTAAATGTTAGAAACTAAGTATTTGTTTTCAAAAAAATCTCTGTTTTGCTTTTTTATGTCTTAAAAACAGGGCCGTTCTTAGGGGTGTGCAGATACATTTAGGTTTTGAATATAAAAGTGTGCAAAACTAAATTTAATTTTTAAGACATTCCACAGAAACCAAGCTTAAATCTTAAAACCCTTTATAGTATTTATAATATCCACATTGCAGACAATTTGTATTTTATTCTACAATATAACAAAAATTAATTTATAATATATTTTGAGTTCACAAAAAAAACACCCCGCTTTCTCCGTCTCTACTCTCGTCAAAGGAAAGAAAAAGTCGCAAAGATATAGGGCGGCGCCGGGGCCGCGCCGCACACTGTTGCGCTTAATGGACAAAATTCAAAAATGGATGTTTTTATTCTTGGATCATTAAATAGTGTTATCATTAAAAGAATGCCTGTAGATGATGATGGTACAGTATGTTTACCTTTTTTGCTATAGAATTTCCAAGAAAAAAAAATTAGAAAACCAAAATAAATTTACCGCTTTTATTAGAAGGTTAGTATAAAGTTAAATTCTAAAAGAACAGTATATTGTTTTGAGGTGATTATTTTTTTAATAACTTAAGAGGACTATGGACCACATTGAAGAAGGTGAGTAATCAGTTACACTATTAGCCTTTTGCATATAATTAATTAAATTATTTAAAACATTTTCTTTAACTTTAACTAACAATTTTAAAAATATATAGAAATATAGTCCTATAAATTTTTGAATATAAATCCTCTAAACCCTTTACTTTAAAATGACAATAATCATTTTTTGCGAATTTTTGCGATTTTTCTTATTTTTAGAAAAAACCCTTGCCGTTCCTAATAACATTTTATACCAACATTGGGTAACTTGCGAGAAGAATAAAAAATCTTTGATGGTAATGGAGACAATTCAAGCTATCTCGAAACTAGAACATAGTTTTAACATAGAAATAGTTATTTGTTTTACTAGGCAGCAAAGTAGTAGATTGACTGCCGCGGCTGATAGTTCATAGCCGAGCGTAGCGAGGCTAGGAATTCAGCTAAGGCAGTCAATCTACTTTGCTGCCGAGTTGAACATATAATTTTTTTCTCTGATTGTTTATAATGATATATGTATATTGTATATTTGCAAATTATTACAATTCCCACAATCTTTTTATTTTTCCTGTAGTGATAAATTAAGACAAAATTTGATAGAAATCGCAATTGTTGGAACGGTTGGTTGCTATGGAAATGTATATGTCCATAATAATTATAGTTTGACAACTTATGTCAAACGTTTTATTCCCATGGAGACTAATCACTTTGCTGCCTAGGCAGCAAAGTACTTACTTTGCTGCCTGGACAGGAAAAGTAACACTTTGCTGATTGATATGTGTCTGCAAAATTAATATTTGCTGTCAATCGGAGAAAAAAAATATTGCTGCTGAGCGGCAAGTTATTTTTATCAAATTTGGAACGAATGTGGAACGAGTGTGGCAGGCGCGCCGATGTTTTTGAAAAAGTAAATTTTAAATGGCTACAAGGCAATTTTAAATTCTCCTATATAGGCAACCAAATATGTTAAATAAAGAAGAAATTGACCCCCAACCCGGACCCAGTCGTGGAAGATTGCGAGTCCCTTTTGAAGATGCGTCTACAAAAATAGTAGAGTGCCCAACGCAGTAAAAGCCTTCTGTAAAATGATTTCTGTGGGCACCTCGGGGTTACAAGCTGAAATTTTCACAGAATGAAGGCTTTATTATACTAATTCAAAATCCGAAGGTAATAAAAAATCATAACGGGCAAAAGGGCAGTATACCTAAAAATCGAGATTATTATATGAACGTGTAGGATATTAAATTATGAATATTTTCATATATAATTCATCTACATTTTTGTACGAATTATATTTTTTATCCTTGCTTGAAATATGCAGATTACATTGGCCCTTACGGAAAAATAAATCAAAAAATTGAAATATCTCGCTTCGAACCTGGGCAAAATCTGATTGAAATATACTCATTTTTGTATTCACCTCGCATTCTCTCCGAAATGAAGGCTCAAATCAAAAATTTTTATTCTTGCAAAAAGTTTGCCTTAAGTATTTATAACACATAGGTGCATGAATACATTTTTTTTCTCTCAAATGGTAATGGAAAAATAGAATTAAATGTAAAAAAGTAATTTTCTTCAAGCAGCGACCGGCCGATCTCTCGCTTCCCGAGCACTCTAGTATCTCACTTTTCTTCATAGCTTTATCTCTCTCGCGCCTATTATACAATACAATAAGTGCTTTTACACCATTACGGGTTAGAATACTAATAATAATAATAGCTATTATTAATTGAATAAAGTCAATGAAGACATTTTCGATTATACTGAAATTTATTTTTCCTATACGTTGCTAGGTAATAAAGAAGTAGAAAACAAATCATATACTTAATGCAACTGCTATTAAAAAAAAGACTAGCTATTTAGAATAGAAAAACTGAAAATGTAAAAAATCTTTATAATAACAAAATCTATTTATCTTCAGTGTCTATCTTATTAAGGAATATACACAATGACTTCAATATTGCCTTCCAGTATTTTTGTGCATGATCCTATGCACGCTATTTAATTTCTTCTACGTGTACAAGCTTTGCTTTCATACAATCTAATAAAAATTTATTTAATTAAGTTTTATTATGTACCGTTTAATCTAATAATAAGTTACCTTTTTACATCCAAAACAGTGGAGTTTATTTATCCACTCTGTTTTTAGTTAAAAAAAAAACAGTTAACGAACCTTTTATCTGAACGAGCACTCTTATAAAAAGAATTTCAAATTCGCAACTATAGTGGGGGATTTACCAATATTTTTGATAAGAAAACAAAATGCGAACCAATTGACAACAAATTACTATCCTCTATAGTCACGAAGAAGCTGATACTAGGATTTTGTTGCATTATACTCTCTGCTAAACATTGTATGTATTATTTGACATGCATGGTGGACTCCAATGACACTGATGTAGTTGTACTTCTGGTACATATTAAAAATATATATATTTCTAGAGAATTTGGGGTAAAATGTGGAAGAGGAAATTCGGTGCGATATGTGGCCGTTCATGACATCAACCTAGAAGAAAAACTTGCAAAAAAATTACCTGCATTTCATGCTCTAACGGGTTGTCATACAACCAGCCAGTTTTCAGAATTAGGAAAAATAAAATGTTGGAAAATGTATCTAAATTATTCCGATTATTTAGACGGTATTGGGTCCAGGAATTTTCAGATGGCATGTTCAATAACAGAGAAATTTATCATAAAATTATTTTCAACAAATCCAAACATTTCGTCTATTAACATTTTCAGGACACTATTGGCCTATTCATCGCTAATTGAAAAAACTAGCCCCTACAAAAAAATAGTTTAAAATTTCGCAGTATGAGGGCACATTATCAAACTAAGGTGTGCTTCAGTTCTTTAGAACCAAATCCCCTATTACCAGAGGTGACAGAATGTGGATGGAAATTTGAGGAGGCAGGTGATATCCAAATTATCCTCAATTTTAACAACACCAGCATTTCCTTCGGATGTAAAAGTATTTATTGCATGTGGATGTAAAGAAAGGTAAATTATTATTAGATTAAACAGGTACATAATAAAACTTAATTAAATAAATTTTTATTAGATTCTATGGAAGCAAGCTTGTAGACGTAGAAGAAATTAAATAGGTTGCATAGGATCATGCACAAAAAATACTGGAAGGCAATATTGAAGTCATTGTGTATATTCCTTAATAAGATACAGACACTGAAGATAAATAGATTTTGTTATTATAAAGATTTTTTACGTTTTCAGTTTTTCTATTCTGAATAAAAGCTAGTCTTTTTTTTAATAGCAGTTGCATTAAGTATATGATATGTTTTCTACTTCTTTATTACCTAGCAACGTATAGGAAAAATAAATTTCAGTATAATCGAAAATGTCTTCATTGACTTTATTCAATTAATAATAGCTATTATTATTATTAGTATTCTAACCCGTAATGGTGTAAAAGCACTTATTGTATTGTATAATAGGCGCGAGAGAGATAAAGCTATGAAGAAAAGTGAGATACTAGAGTGCTCGGGAAGCGAGAGATCGGCCGGTCGCTGCTTGAAGAAAATTACTTTTTTACATTTAATTCTATTTTTCCATTACCATTTGAGAGAAAAAAATTTATTCATGCACCTATGTATTCTAAATACTTAAGGCAAACTTTTTGCAAGAATAAAAATTTTTGATTTGAGCCTTCATTTCGGAGAGAATGCGAGGTGAATACAAAAATGAGTATATTTCAATTCCGTAAGGGCCAATGTAATCTGCATATTTCAAGCAAGGACAAAAAATATAATTCGTACAAAAATGTAGATGAATTATATATGAAAACATTCATAATTTAATATCCTACACGTTCATATAATAATCTCGATTTTTAGGTATACTGCCCTTTTGCCCGTTATGATTTTTTATTACCTTCGGATTTTGAATTAATATAATAAAGCCTTCATTCTGTGAAAATTTCAGCTTGTAACCCCGAGGTGCCCACAGAAGTCAAGATAAGTTATAAGTAGCACTCTACTAAAACTAAATTACGCAGAAAACGACTTGGCTGAAAATATAGATGAAAATTGAAAAAGACAAGTGTCTGATAAAAATATCAAAGTTTGTAACTCATTCACTGTTTTTTTTTATATTATAGCTCTTTCCAAAAAAAAAAGAATTGATTAAAAAAAATATTTCTTTATTGATTTTGATGACTGGCTTATTCAAAAATGAGTGATACTGGGTTTTTTATACTACCTAAAATACAAAATTTCGTGCACCTTACATTGTTCTTTTTTTGTTGTAAACATTTCTCTGTTATAAAAGTATCTTTTTATGGTATGTAAATTGTAATTAATTCCAAATTTTGGTAAAATTTCATTTTTTTTTAATGTATGTATCTTTTTATTTAAATTCACCTGATCTTTTTAATCAAACTTGCAATAACTTTTTTGGGTTACACTCTGTATAATAGGAACCATTTATCTTTTTTTTTAAGTAGTAGGTTGTCGACTAAGGTGTATATTTACAAATAAGAACAGTCGCATTAAGTAATATAACTTTGAATTCAATATATGAATTTTGTCTTAATTCCCCTATAAGGCGCAACAGTGTGCGCCGGCGCCGTTGTTAAGATTTTGCCAAACAATGTTTTTAACGTTTCAGTTAACTTATTCATTACTTGTAAAATAGTAAAAGCTTAATTAACTGTGACCAGGTCCAGAGAAGTGTTAGTTGTTTTGACGCTTTTTCTACAATTCTGTGATTAAACATTGTTTTCTTTGTTGAAAGATAAAAGGTAGGTATTTTTTAACACATTTAATAACCAGATATTATAATACACTTTGAAAAATGTGTCTTAGAAATTTTAGGTCTAAGATAAAAGATACATTTGAAAATGAAAATAGTAGGATTGGGAGGTATCGTTTATTCTCGCCTAAACTTATTGAGAACTTGGAGTATAAATGGTAGTTTATATTTTTTATAGGTATATATTAATTAATTTTTATTTTAAATTTGTTTATCCATATGAACAACGCGAATGAATTCTATTAATACAGTTTCTCTATTTTCAGATGTCCAACAGAAAGACAAAACGGTTTTCTGGAGTATGTACAATGCCAAAAAAAGAAATTACAAAAAGAAGAAAAATAGGCGAATCTCTGGAAAAATTCTTAAAAACTGAACCAATTTCGTCAACATTGTCACCATCTAGAAATATTTCACACACTTAGTTGTAACTAAATATTTTTAGCTTTGCCAGTAACAGTTACATCTGGAGAGCAATCGATTTCCAAATTGAAAATAATAAAAATTATCTGAGATCTAGCATGTCACAGGAACGGCTCAAAAACTTGGGTATAATAGGAATTGAATATGATAGCTGTGAAAATTCAGGTCACTCTCAACTTATTGATCAGTATGCAACAACAAAAGCCAGATAAATATTTGTGTCAGTACTAAAACCAATTTTGATTTTTTTTTCGGCAATTTGGTTCATGCTTAGATCAAATATAAAGGTTTTGTTGTGTATGTATTTTGTTTTTCGTTTGTTTTACTTTTATATTTTTTATTATAAGTATTATTAGTATTAAGTTTTTACTTACTTTCATATTTTTGGATTATAATAACTAAGGATTATATTTTGTTTTAACGATGTTACATGTTAAATATTAGTGATTACTTAAGAAAATATATTTGTTAAAAAAAATCAGCTTCTTTAAAATATAGGGGCGGCATTTTTAAGCGTGCACAAAGGCTGCAGAGGTATTAAGAACGGCCCTGCTTAAAAATAAAGCTACATGACAATGAAAACAAGTATTTCAATTACCTTTAGAACGTATGGACTATTTCTAAATATCTAATCTAAAACCTTAGTTATAACATGTTACCATTATTTATTGAGCTGTTTTATGTTTACGAGATTTCCTACGCCCTTCCATAGAGGAGGAGTAAACTATACCCATACCAGAAAACGGAGATGAGAAACAACGTGCGTGATGGTTTAAAATGATGATGGATTTTAAGTTTATTATAGTGTTAATTAATTAAATATTTTATGTCTTACCTGAATTATTTAGTGACAAATCCCAGGCAGTAATACATCATTTATTAGTTTTTGCGTATTACCGATAAGTGAAGTATCCACCGTATCAACTAATATACGATTGCGTGTACATCTCCTGCAAACAAAAGATCAAAACCTTAATCAAACATACATTATTATCAAATCGGTCTAATTTTTAAATATATATATAAGCAGACATTTCCATGTTACAAAATTTTAAATTTTGAGGATCACATTTCATAACACGAAAAATGTGTAGTTATTTTTTGTTAATGTTAAGTCAACTTCTCATTTTTGCTGCTATAATATGGGCGGGACCTACAGTTTATCACAGGTTCCTAACCACGGTCACAGGATACTTTTCACGAAAAATGTACAGTGTTTTTGGAGAATGCACCTTCTGTTTAAAATTCAACAGTAAAACATATTTTGTCGACTATAAATATAGCAAAAATAGGGAAATTTGACTGAGGTTGTTTGTCTTTTCTGTCATTTTATCTTTTTTATATGGATAATTTCTTTACCATTGCAATTTTGTTATTTTGTTAATTTTTTACGGCATAAAAATTGAAATCGTGTTTGGTATTTTTTATGCTTGAGTACGTAGACAAATATTGTATAGTCATGCCAATGTTTTTTTTGGACAGTTTAAGTACTTAATACTCATTTATTCGTCCAAATTACAAATTACGTTTTGCTTACATACGTCAAGCAAATAAAGGAATAAAACTAACACTCAAGAATATATCTAATAAAAGACACCAAACTAACATTAAATATAAAATTTGGAATTTAAAAATTCATCAAATGAATGAAAACAATTTTCATCTAAAATAAATTTTAATTTGTTGAAAAAAACATTCATAAGTACCAGTCAGATCCTCGGGCAATACATTAAACAATTTTGTAGCCCAATATCCAGAACCATCCCGGCACCTTCCCAGGCGCCTGCAGCGAGATACCCAGTTAGCTCTTCCTCTAGTATTATGTCCATGAATATGATGAAATATTTTCTTTTTTAACATATAGTATATTTATATTTATATACAGCAAAGTTAAAATTGGGGCAAAGTTGCGCAATTTAGTGCACAGTATTTTGACATTTTGAAGTTTGAGATATCTCGAGTACTTCCGGGGATATCCGCGAAAAACCGAAATTTTCAATTTTTGTTTTTTATTTTTTCTGGCGTTATTTTTGGAAATATTAAAAAAATATTAACACTTTCTAGAGGCACTTTTTAACGGTGTACTTTAAGATGTTGTCAGTTTTCTAAATCAACGTTTCGATTTCTCAGAACCATCAAGCCAATTTTTTAAAATACGGACCTGTAGTTTTTATAATTTTTTTTGCATATTTAGGGGGTAATTCGGTAAAATCCATCACCAGGTATTTTAGGCTTACCGACAAATTTACCGGAGATTTTTTTTTAATTTAAGATCTCAACTTAATCTGCGCCTGTTAGTATTGTAAATTGTCTGAGGTGTTCATTTTGTTAATAATACCTACAAGTTAAAAATATCTAAATATGCAAAAAAAAATATAAAAATTATAGGTCCGTATTTAAAATAATTGACCTGATGATGGTTCTGAGAAAACAAAACATTGAATTAGAAAAATGACAACATCCTAGGATAGATCGTTAAAAAGTGCCTTTAGAAAGTGTCATTATTTTTTTGATATTTCGAAAAATAACATCCCAAATATTAGAACCCAAATTCGAAATTTTCGGTTTTTTTCGGATATCTCCGGAAGTACTTGAGATATCTCAAATATCAAAATGTCAAAATACTGGTCACTAAATTGCGCAACTTTGCCCTAATTTAAACTTTGCTGTATTTCTTACCGTTTACGAGATCCCAATAGTGAGAAACGAATTTGTTTCACCCTGTATAGAGATGACAAAGTTAGAATAATGATCTAGTTTAAAGGCATCTGCTATTGCCCCTGATCCTAGTCCTGCTCATATACTAATAGCTCTTCTCTGCAATGCAGACAGTCTACGGGCCTCTGAAGACTGAACCCGTGCAAAAACTGCATATGACAAGTCAGAGTTTACAAGGGCAAAGTAAGCAGTCCCTAAGGACATATATGC
Organism: Pissodes strobi; assembly: GCA_016904865.1. Classification (NCBI taxonomy): domain Eukaryota; kingdom Metazoa; phylum Arthropoda; class Insecta; order Coleoptera; family Curculionidae; genus Pissodes; species Pissodes strobi. The sequence continues at coordinate 38,497 of MU182977.1, read as the reverse complement.
ACATTGACACATTTCCAGCAGCTTTCGCTATATGCGGTCTCTATGGGAGCTTGGTGCCCAGGGCACCGAACATTAACAAGAGACTAGAAGGTCCACTCCCAGTCGGCCCTAGCCAAAGAAATTTGGCCTCAGTTACATCTTTTTATTCACACAGAGAACGCATTTTTCTGAGTTTTATTCCTATTTAAGGGCAGTCCGGTACAGAACCACAGTTCAGCCTGTTACAGTTCTTGACTGCCCTCAGAAAGACACATAGTTTCATCGTCAGTAAAAAAGGTAATTTGTACCTTAGTATTACTGGCAGGTAAATAACTTTAATAATTTATATACTCGTATATTTAAAATAATATGGGTCCCAATACTGAATATTTTAGGAACCCCTACTTCGTATAACTCTCCGCAGGCATCACACCTCCAACTTTTACCATCTGATATCTGTTTGTTAAATAAGAATGTATCAACTCCTCACTCTGTGGTGAAGTTACTTAGAGTGAAAGTTTCATAAAAGTACACATTTTTATAGTCAGGCACGGCTAGTGCAACCAACGCTTTTTGATATGTGTTTTCAGGCAATGAGATTCGAGATTCGATGCGTTGAATTCTGTTTATTTTAGGCTATTTATCGCTATTGTGCCCACCATTCATGGCTATTGCTTGTTAATGTAGCTCATCTGGGTGTAGTTATCAGGTTAGGTCAGGTTAAAAAAAAGGAGGCCGTATTGGACTATACTTATGCTCACTAATACATTGTATCTTTCCCTAGCTAGCAGTTTAGCCTGAAAGTGCAATACTTGTCAGAAAGGAGAGTATCCTCTTTGGCCTGATGCCATCTTGAGTATTAATAGAGTAAAGTAGCGGTATGTGGAATATTGCTTAATATGTAGAATACCTCCTTTGCGGCAAAACTCTACCGTCATCTATCTTCCAATAGCCTAATCAGAAGTTTTTCTATTATGTTTCACCCCTACCAACACCATGGAGCATTTCGCACAAGCGTCTAGTGCGATGCGAAAACCGTGGACATGCGTAATGGCGAAACAAGAATGCCTAGGTATTATTATGGCTTTGCATGGTCCTCAGCTCGCTTCGCTCGCTACGGGGCGCAACCGACAAGAACTAACCATAACTAATACAATGCTTAAATTAAGAAAAAAAATTAATAAAAAGCAAAAAGCGAGGCGTCGGCGTCGGAAGCATTTCGCTAGACCGTCAAGACGTAGATAATTCCGATACATTCGGCCTTTACGCATGTCCACGGCTTTCGCTTCGAAAAGTAAGTAGGAGCGCTAGAAGCTTTTGCATTTCGCGGCTGTCGCTTGTCAGTATTGGCTCATGGCAAGAAACTGAGAAATCCCGCTAAACGTCAAAACAAGTTTCATCTTCATCGAGCTCAGAATCTAACAAAAGTATTTCCGTCTTCAGGGCATGTTCCGTCTGAAACATGCCTTGATGACGCAATTTGTCTTTTTTGTGACCAAAAATTTTCAAATGATACTCACGGAGAAATATGGGTTATGTGTGCCATGAGCAACTACTGGGCACACGAAGAATGTGCTGGTGCCAAAAAAGACCGATACATCGGTGATTTTTGTTCTTAGTTATTTTGTTCTAAGTTAATCTTATTCTTACTACTTTTTATGTTCATTTATTATTTTGTTTTTCGTATTCTAGGTATAATAGAATAAAATAAATGTATGTTATTTTCCAATAATCGTTTGCATTACTTAAAAAAAAAACAAATAATTATTTTAATATCAAATCTAATATTAAAAGAGTATCATCTATCACATTAGCGTATATTGGTATTCCACATTACCCATCCATTTTTCAGCTAGGAAAACGTTCCACTTTTTTTTAAGTTGTTTTTCATACATAATTTTTTTTTATAATATTTATTATTTCTGTTTTTTGTTTAACATTATTATCCACACATTTTGGAGTATAGATAGAGTGAAGTGTTACGCTATCTATATTCCAAAATGTGTCGATAAAACTGTTAAATTTTTAATTTTTATTTTTTCAAAAAACAAAACAGTATTCCACAATCGGCTACTTTACTCTATATAGAATCTTCCAAATGATGTAGTGTGCTGTTTACCAGGATGTCAGATTGATAGACAAAATGCCTCATAGTTTCATCTACTTCGCCACAAAACCTGCATTCCAGTTCGTAACGGAGCCCGATAATATGCCGATGATAGTTAACCAACCAGTGATGATTAGAACACCGGTAGTAATTAGTAATGATTGTTAGTTGCTTCCTACTTAATTTAAAAGACCTGTCGATAACTGAGCCTCTCAGAAGTTCAGATATAAATCTTGGACTAGTTAAGTCCATCCCGCTCGAGCCATACATCTCGGAGTTGGTCATAAGTGCAACGTGTGTGGTTATTAGTCAAGAAGCTACTATTATGACGCCACAACAAATTTCAAATATTTGTCTACCAATTAAATGCCTTATGTTGGTCTATAGGTTATAAGTTTCAGAGTTAGGTTTAGGTAAGTACCAATGTGTTTCTAGCAAAACAAATTACCTAAACCTAACTCTAAAACTTATAAAGCAATATAAGGCACTTAATTGGTACATAAATATTTTTAATTTGTGGCAGTTTTTGTCATATTAATAGCTTCTTGACTAATAACCAACACACGTTGAACTTCTGATCAATTCCGAGATGTATGGCTCGGGTGAGATGAACTTAAGCAGTCCAAGATTTATATCTAGACTTCTGAGAGGTTCAGTTACCGATAGGCCTCTTAAATTAAGTAGAAAGCAACTGAGAATCATTATTACCGGTGTTCTAATCGACGCGTTACTTATGGATCTCCTCATCCCTCGTGTTTGTAATATTAATGGGTACCGAGACTTACAAAAGTATATTGTTCATATCAACGCATAGTAGTACGTACCATTGTTATACAATGGTAGTACGTACAATCGATAACACAGTTGATAATTTTAAACTGATATTCAATGGATTTCGTTTTTGATGAATATGGAAACTTTATGCACCACTGTTAAAAATATATTCTTTTACTTATTAGGTAGAACAGTTAAGATCCGTCAATTAAATTTTGGCTTCTTGAAAGAGGCGTTGAAAAAGTATTTCATTCGGGCTAACTGTTCTCTTGCGATATGCCAAAGCTGGTTAGTGTCGCCTACCGGTTCATTCTAAAAACAGTCACTGACGTCACCCAAATATACGTAGGTAGAACTCTTTTACATCTGGTAAGGTGTTTTGAAAACGATTATATATGCAAATATATAAATGGCCAGTTATATGTCCTGTAAATTTTTCTTATTCACTTATATTCTTTTTACAAGGGATGTCGATACCAATATAAATCCGATGTAGAAAATATGGCTAATGTTTTAAATTCAATTAGAACCGTGAGAATCACTATAAACCCTGCTCCATGGTTAGCGAATGCCTTGAAAACGTTTAGGAAAAAACAGATAAAGAGCTTAGTAAATATAAGCACACACAAAGTCTAGCCCACTGGAACTTTTACAAATATTTAGGAAATTAGGTAAATTCCGCTATCAAACGCGAAAAGAAAGCTTGCTTTTTTGTAAGAATTCATGAATGCCTACAAAAGTGCCTTGTGAAAAGGAACTTAAGACTTTAAACTTATCTTCTACAACAAAGTAATGAAGAAATCGCCGACCATCTTCAAAATCCAACATTATTTAATAATTTTTGATCAAATGACAATTGACTTTTTTAACAGTAATACCACAGTTTTAGAATATCTATAGACTCTGGTTATACCTTCGATTTTAAATTTGTTAATACAAAAAGGATCGAAATATATAAATACCTTTTATCTAAAAAGTCGAAGGGCATCATGTTACCGGTTATAAATTACATTTGTAATTTAAGTATCTCAAGCAATTCTTTTCCCTTTATATGAAAAAGCCCATGTCTTATCTCTTCCAAAAGCTAGTAATCCGGAAAAGCCGAAAGACCTAAAACGTATTCGCATTATGTTTGTTCTATCTGAAGTACTGGGATAGATTATGGAGAAACAGATAAGAACTTACGCTATGAACGCATATTTTCTTCCAGGCCACTAACAGCTCTGGCAAAAGAACCCTCTCGAATGCGATCTATCAGATTTAAGTTTTCGATCCATATAAACATAAGGGTTTGCGGTAAAAACCGCACACCTAAGGCAATATGTTTATTAAAAAATAATTGTAAATATTTGCCAAAATATGCTCCGTCTACTTATAGCTACATTTTTTACTATGAAGCAAACCAAGGCAAATATTTCAAACCATTTTATTTATTTCATAACATATTTTAAAATTCTGAAACGCAAAATATAATACTGTAACGTTCCAAAACTCTTATTAATAACATTTAAAAAATAAAATAATTAAAAACTTTGTTGTTTGAAATACAGACATGACATCACATAACGCGCGCACGTAATTGCTTTAAATCTATTATGCGGCATTCCCCCAAAGGACATGGCAACCCTTAACCATGGCAAATTGCAAAAGGTTTAAGGGTCACTATTTTGAACTTCGGTTAATAACTTTAAAAACTCATTAAATAAATCGGTATTTTGAAAGTGTCAATGTCAGTAATGGCTGATTAATTTATCAATGACTAATCGGAGTTCATAACTAAAACTCTAAAACTATAATAATTAGACAAAATAATCACCTTGCCTTATGTAAAAGTACCATAATATAATATATGTAAGAAGTAAATATAAGGGTTTTCATGCAATTACCTGATTTTTTTTTAAAAATAGATCGAATGCCGGAATGTTTGCCAAAGGCAAGAGATAAATAGCGATATTTTAAAACGCATTTAAGAGATAGCAGAACCAATCTAATACTCTGTAGATCTGTTCGGAAATCGCTTGTATTTAACTGATCAGTGAAGTATTCAATATTTTGGCAGCAAAATAAATAATAAGTTCGTACCTACCGTCTTAAACGAACCAAAACTAACCCCAGCTAACCCAAATTATTAAAAATGATTTGCGCAATATAAGGATTACACTTCGCGTAGCATATGTATATTTTATTCTTAAGGATCTAACGAGCCCTGGGCTTGGGCGGGCATCATAAACTCATTTCTGACAAATAGATGTCTTTATGGTCCATAGAATTGCATTCAGTGGGCCTTGTGGCTCAGTGGTTATATGTTGCGTTTCTGATACCGGCGCGGCGGCCCGAGTTCAATTCCAGCGGCAAGACATGTTTTTTTAAGGTTATGTTTGTAAGTGAAAATAAAAATGTAAACGTAAACGTAAACATGGTGATGCGCTTGCAGCCCAGGACTCCCGGTAGGACTCGTTAGGATCCTTAAGAATAAAATATATGCCTTCGCGTAAGCCTTTCTCGCGCAACCTGGTACTGGCTTAAACAAACCGAAACTATCCAACACCCAAACAACACCTCTACAAAAGGATAGAATTTTAGTTCGTGACGTCATGCATGTGGACCCTTGCGATTTGTAGCGAAGATGTAGGAGGGGGGCTTGCGGGTGGAAGGGTAAACGCGATCGAGACGCAATTGGTTGTAACGTAGCCAGACTACTACGATAGTAACGAACAATAGGATGCCCGCATATAAAGAATGTATCGCTAACATTACAATTTCTAAAATATAAAATGAAAACATGTTTCCATAAGATATTCTTTCCTCTTTTTATAATGCGGTATTTTGTAATTTATTTAATTATCTGATACTACTACCTTGTTCGTGCACTTTTCTAAATTGATACTTTCCTTATAGAGCCGGCTACAGCGCATCATCTGAACGATGTAACAGAAGAAACACAACAAACGATTAGTTTGCAAATTTGCCAATAATGGCTGCGGTAATTAGTGTTTTTTCCTTGTTATTTACTCGCATTTTTCTGAAATTGGAACTATTTATGTGTTTTTAAGGGAAACTTGTATCTAATATTTCCTTGTATAATTAGATATACAATTTATACTGTTATGTGTATTTCTAAATACCTAAAACCATATCTTTCGAACATAAAAACCTGTTGCTTTTGTGCCGATCGGCCGATTTGTTTACAGCGCAGTTTATAAGTTTTTGTTCGTGTTTAATTGTATGTTTTTCTCTCGGTTTCAGCTCGTTTTGTGCTAACTGATACTTAGTGTAATTATGCCTCAAATGTGTTGTATTCCTTACTGTAATGGAAACTATAAAAATGGGCCTAAAGTTCGTGTTTTCGGTTTTCCCAAGGACGTAAATTTACGACAAAAATAGCTAAAAGCTATACCCCGAGATAACTTTGAGCCCACAAACAACACGAAATTAAATGAAGCTCATAAATTAAGTGAAACTCATTTTCCTGATGGTAATATAATAAAAACTGTAACAATTCAAGATTCAAACACTGGTAAGTTTTTTACATTAGATTTACTAAAACCACGGCTAAAAGAAGACTGTATACCATCTAGTTATTCATCAAAAAATGTCAGACATTTTAAAAATAATGCTCAAAAGTATTTCCAATACCGTCTTAAAAAATTATTAAAAATAGCGACCATTAAAAAAAAATAAAAAAGAAAACTCGTTACATTAACAAAGTAGGCCATACCTATAAATGCATAAATATTTTTTATAACTAAACATGTTTCAAAAAACATGTGCCATCTCTCGTGGGGAGATTCCTCACATGAAAATATATTTTTTTATATCAACATAGGTCCGATTCTGCCTTGTTTCGTAGCTACAGGGGGTTAAAATCTTTTTTTTTTCGACTTATTACAATTTCCTTCAAAGTGCCTGTAGCAATTCGAATAAAATTTTAAGAGTGAAAGTCACTTTAAGTACTACATATTTTAATGCTAAAAAACTGCCGACAGATTCACCAGGGACGTGCATATGGGATATCACTGGAATAATTTTTAACAAAAAATATGTGCGCCACTGACTTCTTTTTCTCTTATTAGCAAAATTGTGTAGGCCATTTAATGCCGATTAAAAGTTGTCTCTTGATATTTTGTCGATTTCGATCTCCTTGATGAGATAAACGCAATTTTATTAATCTGCCTTAATTCAAGTCTAATAGCAACCTGCTAAATTTTCTAATGTCATTAACTTGTCAAAGTGTTAAATAGGTGCTGTTTATTCTACATGGCAAATCATTTTATTTTATTTATTTAATTGAAAACCGTTCGTCGGGCAAGATGTAGTACAATTATGAAAATAATATTTAATTTATTAAATAAATAACACCAATAATATACAATAAGCTACAAAAATTTTTAAAAAACTCTATAAAGAGTTCATAAAAAATTATAAAAAAGAAATAAATAATAAGAAAATATTACCAATAAAAGCCGAGAAAGTTGAAAAATTAGAAATAAAAGTAAAAAAGATAAGTCAACCAAACTTATTATAAAAAAACCCAGAGGGAGACAAAATAACAACCTCAAATCATTAAGCAAATCATATTAATGAATACTTTGTGAATCTATTATCTACCTGCCCAAGATCGAATTTTAACAATATAAAAATCCATAATCTTCCAAAAACATTCTTTCTGACACCTACCACTCCAGATGAAATTATAGATATCATGAAGAAAACCACCTCCAAACCATCCCCAACTGATGTTATAACTGGCACTGCCCTAAAAGAGGTTAAAGGAAATATTTCGGCTCCCTTTCATTTTTGAACAATCTCTCCTTCTTTATAGGAGCTTTTCCAAACTCCCTAAAAGACTCTAGATGTTTACCTATTTTTAAAAATAAAGGATCTAGATATAGTATAGAAAGTTACCGTCCCATATGTACCCAGGGCCAGCTCTCAAAAATATTTGAACTTGCTTACAACAGGAGACTTGTGGATTTCCTCGAGCACCATAAGATACTGCCGAGGCGCAAAATGGGTTCACAAAGAAAAAATCTACCAACACAGCCATTTTGTACTGTGTAGAATTTATATATTAATCTCTTAATGAAAAAAGAAACACTCTTGGCCGAGCTTTTGACTCAATTGACCACGAACTTCTTCTGAAGAAGCTGTATGGAGTGGGGGTGAGAGGATATGCTCAGGACTGGGCAACTTCAAACTTATCTGGTCTCTGGTCGCACTCAAACTGATGTCATTATTGAAGGCACAAAATCTGACACCCTTGAAACTAAACTTGGAGGTCCACAAGAATCCATCCTCTCCTCCACGTTCTTTATTGTTTTCATGAATGATTTGACTGATTTCTGCATAACTCCTGACAAACGCATTCTATACGCAGATGGCACGAATTTCCTTCTAAGTTCAGCGTCTCGTCGAGACCTTGTCAGGAAAAGTAATGGTGTCTCACAGGAATTCAGTGGGTGGTGTGAGAATAATGGTCTAGTTCTTAATACACCAAAAACCTATCATATGAGATTTCTTTAAAAAAAAACAGTTAATTGGGTCTAGTCCTCTTATAAAAATCAATGAAAAATCTATACAATCCACACAGTATGTGGACTTTCTGGAAGTTACTCTGGACCGGAAACTCACCTGGGAAACACATATAGATTTGGTCTGCTCCTAACTTAGTGGTGTGTGCTACCTTATGCGATTCATTAGTTACACTGTATCACCAGACGTTTTAAGATTGCTTTACTATGGACTAGCGCAATCCGTCCTTTAATATGGCCTCATATTCTAGGGCTTCTCAACACACTCAGACAAAGTCTTTATTAATAAAAAAAAATTCTCAGATGCATGGATTACGGGGAACCAATATCGTTACTCTTCCTTGTTTATATGTTTTTAACTTGATTTGCTACACTAGGGACAATGAGAGTAAAATTTTGAAATTTTTTCATACGTATTTTGTCGGTGAATCTCGAAACCTTTACCACCCATTCTCAAGGCTTAAGCTAGGACAAAACTCTCCGACTTATATGGGAATAAAATGCTACAATAGGGTTAAGGGGGCATTCCCAAGTAAAGGAAATTTTAAAAATAACTTGCAAGAATACTTACTGAAGAATTCTTTCAATTCCGTCAGTGAATTCCTTGAATATCGGCTACCAAGAAATGTGACCTAGTTTAGTTTTGTATGTTGTGTCATTATATATATACAATGGTTGTATGCTAAGAGCGCATTTTTTTCTGTAGAATACGTTCCTATGCTCTATGATATCTTTATTTGTACATTTATTTTTATGAAGTGAAACTTCTTTAGCGAAGGTAAAGTCAGAAAAAATGTTTATCAAAGTGAAACGCCCCTTTAATTAAGCATGTTCCAGTATAGCTAGAGGGTTGAAATTTTCAGGACATGTAGCTAGGGTAAAATGAGGATCCTGGACGAAAACTGGAAAAAGTTGAAAAAAAGGGAAAAAAAGTGTCGAAACGGGGGCAAAAGCTGAGAAAAAAAGCTTCATAAAATGAGCGAGTCTGCTAGTAATCGAGACACTAATGTGTAAACATATCCTATATATCGGCATGCACAAATATTTGAGCAGCCCTGGTTATGATGTCACAGCCGCTTGCACATTTCCGTCCCCATCCTCTTGCACATTTCCGTCCCATTTGCCGAGATTTACCTTCATACCGCCGCGTAAAATGTTTGTTTACACATAAAAAAAAATAAAAACAATTCCTTATATCCCTTTCTAAATTTCACTTTAGTTGTGTGCTTATATATGTGAGGCACATAATTTTTTATTTTATATAACCCAAATCCAAATCTTTATTCACAACAATATATACATGAGTAATTTTGCACGTCAGAAAAATAGTAGTGATAAAATAATTAAAAATAGATCAATTCTATGATAAAATTGAGCTTTACATTTACACAGATACAACTTAACATGTCATACATAAAAAATAATATTACACAGACAAGACTTAAAATTACACAAACAGATCTAGGATTACACAGTTAAAATTAAATGTTCACAGTTAAAAACAAAATTACATTACAATAACACTTAGGGGCAATCCTCAGAGCAATCTACATTACCATGCCACTATTAAAAAACTCTTGTTCATTATAGAATACGTTTGCTTTAAAAAAATTCTTAACCCTCCTTTCAAAAACACTTGGCTGAAGAAGTTTAATTTCATTTCGAAAAGCATTAAAGAATTTTATCCCATGGTGATTGATCCCACCCCTGGCTCTTGCAGTCCTGCTATAAATTATAGAAAGGTTATCCCTGCCTCTGGTGTTATATGAGTGGAAATCCCCATTCAGACTGTAATCCGCCATATGCCCCCTTACATGGATCAAGCAAACATATATATACAGGGATGGTAAAGTAAGTATTCCCAATGACAGGAAAGCTCCCCTGCAGCACTCCCTATACCCTAGACCCATGATGACCCTAACACACCTTCTCTGGACCGCAAACACTCTAGCAGCGTGTGCAGAGTGTCCCCAGCACAAAAGAGCATATGACAAGTGACTCTGCACGTAAGCACAGTATACATTCAGTAATACCTCGATTGACACACACTGTTTCAAATTTCGAAGAGTATATGTGCTTCTGTTGAATTTTTTTATGACAGTATCACAGTGTGCTTACCATGTCAATTTGGAGTCAAGGGTCACTCCCAAAAATTTAACAGGTAAGGTTTCAGTGTTGTTTACTGTAAGGCTGAATGAGAGCGTCTGAGTTTTTGCTTCGTTTGTGCTAAGTGCATTGGCAAGAAACCAATCTCGGACCCGCGACCCAGTGCTATCTACTAAGAGACCAAGCCCCTCCGGATCAGGGGCCGAAGTAACAGCAGTAGTATCATCAGCAAATAAAATTATGTCTAAGGTGGGCGATGACATGCTGGAACCTATGTCATTTATATATAAAAGGAACAGCACAGGACCCAATACTGATCTGTGGCCCGCCAGATGAAATTGGAGCAATGTCAGATAATTTTCCATTGAATGACACATACTGATCCCTACCAATGAGGTATGATTTTAAGAGCCTAACCACTGTCAGCAAAGCCGTAACAAGAGAGCTTCCGGATGAGCAATTCATGGGACACGCAGTCGAAGGCTTTAGTGAGATCGAAAAATAAAGCCTGAGCCAACCTCCTCCTCTCAAAACATCCCTGAACAAATGCAACCAGATGATTAACTGCCATTGTGGTAGATTTATTAGAGCGAAAGCCAGATTGACTTGGATTGAACAGTCTATGGGTTTCCATGTAAGAGCATATCTGTCTCTTAAGGACTGCTTCAAATATTCTACCAAACAAAGGCAAAATTGAGATGGATCTATAGTTTGATACCTCTTCGACATCACCACCCTTGTGGACTGGAACAACACGAACAATCTTCAGCAAGTCGGGAAAAGTACAGGATGATATGCAGGAGTTAATCAACTTTGTCAAAGGATATATTAGGTTTGTTCTAGCAGCGATTTTAAACGGTTTCAAACCATCCGGAGTTTGCGCATAACGATATAAGCGTCGATTATATCGCTATGCGCAAACTCCGGATCGTTTGGAACCGTTTGAAATCGCTGCTAGAACAAACCTATTATCAATTCTCTAATGCATTTTAAGATTTTTGTTGGTATTCCGAAGTGATCCTTACTCGAGCTATTTTTAATATCGACAATGATGTCCCTTATTTCAATAAAAATGACTTCCCTAAGAGAAAAACTGTTACTTATATTAGCTACTTTAATATTGTCAAGATTTGAAAAAAAATTGTTAAAAGGTCAGTATCCACATTGAATACCTTATATAATTTATATTGTTTGACTAGTGGGATAAATTAATACCTACATATATTATATGTATGTATTGATTTTGGGCACAAAATAAAATATTGATTGATTGAATCTCGCCTAGGAATAGCAGTCATTGTCGTTACGACACATTTTGGGCAAAAACGTGTTGAACTTGTCTGACCGACGCGACGCCAACGTCCGATAGCGACGCCAACGTCCGATAGCGACGTCGGCTTGCAGAAGCGTAAAATGCTACTTAGGCTGGGCCTATAAACTATAAGTTTTCTTGCCGACCTGATACAGTAATATTATGACTTTGGTTGTTAATTAAGTTCATTGATTTAATGTTTCGATTGAACTAGTAATTATTAGTTATTTCTAAAATTGAACATAATTTCTTATGTACATGGTGGCTCGAATTCGTGTCTATGTATGGGGAACTCGAAAACCGTAAGAGATACAGTGTCGGTCAAATTAAGGCAAAATTGCGCATTTAGGTGCCTAACAATATGCCGTTTAGAAAGTTTTAAAATTCCGAGTAATTCCGGAGATATCCGGAAAAAACCGAAATTTTTAAAAATTGTTTAATTTTTTTCCTGGGCTTATTTAAAAACGGATTTCAAATCTAATTGCACTTTTTCATTACCACTTTTTCCGCTCTATCCAATGATGATATTCAGTTTGAAATCCGACGTTTCGTCTTCAAGGGATCATCATCAACTTT
>MU182976.1:209126-246703 GCA_016904865.1 Pissodes strobi | reverse complement strand
AATACTTTCTCTACTTCCTAGAAATAAACTACATCAAAATAAAACAATTTATCTCTCGCAGTAGTGCGTAAAAAATATATATTTAGGCACTGGTGCTTAAAAAGTAATATTTTATATTTCGTATTTTACTTTATGAACTAGTGCATACAAGTTCGCACTGTGAAGCGCGTAAAGTTAGTTAGCACTTGATGACTAGGGGCTTTTTGAATTAAGAATTCAAATCCGTTAACAATTTTCCTTCAATTGATAAGGGGCGCCATTTATGATGAATTCTGTGCTTTTAAAACCCCACAACTTTTTCGCGCCTACGCGTGTTTGTCTTTTGGCAAAGAGAGTCTATTATCACACCGTTTTTAAACTTATATCGAGGTATTTGCTTTAAAGTATTTAATGCATCATCATAACATGGTATATCATATTACAAGTAATGAGCCAAAAGACAGCAGTAGGATTCTAACCTAAATGAAACAATTTGAAAGAAAATACCTTGAGTGGTTGCGTGCAGCGACAGCTATGAAGTATAACTTTTTTATCTAAAAAAGGCGGCTGCAGTTAAAAGGATTTTTGTATACCTATGAAATTCCCATATAGTATGTTTCGGAAAATTGGTAACTAATCCAGTATTTACTGTGTTATAATTTGTCCCAATTTTATTTAATATGTACCGGGTGGCCAACTAAGAATGGCACTCGGCTATATCTGGAAAAGTAATTGTCGTAAAGACTTGCGGTAAAAAAATGTATGAGTAAAGCTGCGAAGGGAAAATGTTGGAAATTATTTTTAAGTCTCCAAAATGGCCGCCAAGAGGCATAATAGCCATTTTAAATTTTAAAACCCGTTTTTTTGCAAAATTTTCTTAAATTAAAGATAGTAGAATGCATTGCCATTTTAAAACAGGGATAAATTAAATTACTTTTTGTAAAACAAGTTTTGCTCTAGCCCGTAAAGGAAAGTGATGGAACGTGTTCGAACATTTTCGGAAATAAATGTCAATAACTTGAAAATGGCTGGACGGAACTTAAAAACTTATAGTCGTTGAAAATGGCTTTTTTTAAGCTATCAATCGTGCCTTGCGTGGGGTGATTGCGACTTATCACCTAGCCGCTAGAGGGCGTTTTCTGACATAACCGCAAATAAGTCAGATTTTAAAAAAATAAATAAAAGCAACGATGCCACTATTTTAAAACAAAAGAGAGCCAAATGAGATCCTAATACGGTAGTGAAAACCGCATTTCGATATATCTCATCTAACCTAAAATATAAGTAAAAGAAATCAGAACACGAAATAAAATCGGATTTTGGGACATTTTTTCGAAAGGAAGAACCGTTGCTATTTGTTATTATCCTCATTTTAGCACAATATATAATAATTTACTGCTAAAATACCAACATAATATTTAAAATCTCAATAATAATTAACATTCAGTAAATATGAGTGAATTTTGCCGTTCTGTCCACACAAAATTCGAAATTTTTTAAAGAAACCAAGTAGGCTAGCGGCAACAGTTAGGTTTATTATCGTTGCATTGAAAATAAGCACGAAACAATGCATATCAAACACTTCTATGGGTAGAAAATTTATTTTTTACAACTAAGACCAACAAAATATCGCATACCGGGTTATATCTCAAAAACTAGCCCGCTAGAGGGTGTAACAGCCATCACTGTAAAATTAAGATTTTCGTCGTATTTTGACTGATTAACAGGTATCGAAAATATCTGGAGTTCAATTCTTCCACATTTCCTAATTCTTTTTGTTCGCAGAACGAACACTAATATTTGTTATATTTTTTAATTAAAATATTTGTTAAATAATATTTTTTGTCAATGGTCAAGCCTACTTGAGTTAGTAAACGAATACCGTTAGCAGATATCATAAAGTCCGCGTGCACTCAATGATCAAAGTTAGAATTTCTTGAAGACCAAGCGGTTTATCGAGATCAAACAAGTAATACCTTTTTTCCTTAAAAATAACCAGTTTATTAAATTTTTTATTCAAAATAAGTTTTAAAAACATCGATTCATCGTTGCCATCCCTAATTATCATTGCATTGAAACACTTCCACAGGTGGAAAATTCATTTTTTTTTTCAAAATAAAGCCCCAAAAATATCTCATACACTGTAAAAATCTGCAATCTTAATATGATTGACATTTAGTTATTATCGTCATTATAATTTTTGCGATTTAGTTTTCTAAAGCATAGGTACTTGCTTTCTTTAATAGTTCGAATTTTGTGTGGACACAAGGGCAATCAATATTCATATTGGATGAATATTAATTATTATTGAGATTTTAAATATTATGTTGGTATTTTAGCAGTAAAATAATATATATTGTGGTAAAATAACGATAATTACAATTTAATAGCAACGGATCTACTGAAAAACTATCCCAAAATCCGATTTTTTTTTAAGTTTTGATTTATTTACTTATGTTTTCGGTTAGGTAAGGGATATCGAGATGCGGTTTTCACTGACGTATAACCTGTTTTAAAATTTAAGATGGCTATTAGGTCCCCTAACGGTCATTTTGGAAACCTAAAAATAATTTCCAACATTACATAATAATATTTTTAAATCCGTTTATAAATTATTGCTAAACGAAATCAATATAAATATTATTAATTTATGTCCAGAACATATCGAAAAATTATTAAAAATTGTAACAAAAACAATGCGTTACAAACAAATGAAATGGAAGTGTCTGAAAAATTCAGTTGCAATATACGTGACACCAAAGATGCTCAAAATAAACCACATAGAAAAATTTGAATTTTATCAAACCAATGATTTTTTCTAAATTATTTTCATTATTATTTGCAAGCAGCGTGTGCGCTAAAATTTTGCTATTTTTAAAATCAAGAAGTCTCCTGAAAAATTAAACTGATTATTTGTTTTACTGTAAATTATAGAACAGTGAAAAAAAATCGATACGTATTTTTTAATTTCCACTAAAGATAATTATTACGAGAGGTATGCCAGTTTTTAGTTTTGTATATATAGATTATAATCGTTGACTGATTCTTAGCCAACGATATAATATACTAAGCATGGTGCGACGTAACAATTCATATACATGGTGACGTCATAAGCATATTTCATGGTGTTGTATCTGCTTCATTTTTCGAACTATGAAAAAAATAAAAAACATGTGCACTTATTTTTGATGGGCTATCAAAATTAGCAATAAAAATTTTAATGAAACTTCCTCATTGCGGTATTCGCTTGACCACTAATTCCGACACGTTGACAACCACTAGGTACTCGATTATTCGCCAAACAATGAAACCTTGGAATGGCCTCCAGAAAGAGCAGACTATTCTACGCGATTCTCGAATCGCACAGACGTCCCAGGTGACCACTGATAAATTTTAGGGATTTAGCTGGATAAAAAAGTCAAAACTGAAACATGCTTTACCATAAATTAGTTATCCTTCAAGTCCAAATAATGCTAAGAAACCCTCAGTTACTTACGCTATGCTTAGGTAAATCAATCATCAACTTAGTTGACTATGTTTATTTATAAAATTTGGTAAATCCTTTATACATAATACTATTTTACTAGTTTAGTTTTGTATTCTTGCATTATTTTATATACACTATCACATTTCACGTGATGTCTCACGTTTCACTTTATATTTTAGGTATGAACCTTCTGCTTAATATTTATTTATTCCAATAAAAATGTAAGTTGTTTTACAATGCTATCATGTTTTATTTATTTGGCACAACTTTATCTCTCCATGCTTCTCAATTTCAATCTTAACAAACTATAACTTATAAAACATTTTTGCTTTCGAGCGACGGTAAGTGAGAAATAAGTATTGTAGTCAACCAAAAATTCGGCTGCCAGCAAAAACTTAAATAAAAAACAAATTCATATAAGTACATGCCAATTTATCTTATTAGATTTATATTTAGTTTACTTACACGGAATGTTCATTCTAATGGCATAATAATATATTAAATTATTCAGTAAAATATAACATCTTTATAAGTAAATATCGTTAAAATCGTTGGTCTTATCATAATTTTATCGGTCAATGCGAAAACTCCATACGTGCGAAAACTATTTCTTGTGAACATTCGTTGGCCGTTGCCCGAGTATCTCAAAGCGCCACGCGACTGGATCTAATAAATGAATCAAGAATGGTATGAATTCCTTTCGCATTTCCAGGCATATGCCGAGAGGTCGCACCACCAATCAGTGGGTGAGACGTAAGGGTATCGAAAAGGAAGGTGTCACGTTTCTAGGCACGGCATTTGCGCGTCTTCCCCTATTATCAGTCAACGCTCACAGTAAGGAACTGAGAGCTTGGAACTTGGAAGTGTAGTGAAGGGATTTTTAGGTAACACTATAGATGCAAACTTCGAGCAACTAGCTAATGAACTTTTAGACTACTACAAATCGCCGGATGTCATTAAAATTCACTTTCTCCCTTCCCATTTATAATTTTTTCATGTCAGCCATGAGCACTTTGAAAGGTTCTATCAGTATATCAGGACTATGGAAATCTGGTACCGAGGGCGATGAGATCTAGGCATGGTGGGTGATTACTGATGGTATTTAAAGAAAGAATTTGTGACCCCCCATATAAGGAAAAAATAGATTGGTGTATTTCAAATAAATATTTTTGACGTTTACTTTTTTCTTCGATGTTAATTTAATATAAATAATAAATATAGCCGATATGCAGGATTAAAAAACTTTAAAAAAAGTTTTTTTATTAAATAGTAAACTGAGCCATTGTATATGTGGCTTGTTAAATGTAACAATAAAACCTTACGTGTTAAAACTTTTTTTTTGTCATTTTCGTATTTAGATGCGTTCAATCTACTTCAGTATGCTATTCAGCTTAATGTTACAAGAAAAAAAATTGTCGATCAGTATTAATACTGTTCACTAGATCAGACTTAGTCTAACCGATCGAAATGTTATTATTGGAAGCTTAAATAAATATTATAGATAATCATTAAAAAGTTTTATCTATATATTGCAATTTTTTTATTTATGAAATGGAGTTTGCTTAATCTAGCATCTAACATCTGTATTTGTTATGTTAAATAAACATATTTATGCTTAGACTAATTTCCAAGTATAAAAATAAACATATTGTTTATTAATTCAATGTAAGTCTATGAATATTTCTTAATAATAATAATAAGCAAACGCTGGCGAATAAAGTGGCTTATTTGAAAGTCCACACACTGTAGGACAATTTTTTTCAACCGTGATATTTGTTACTCTACTAATTACATACAATGCCAAAAAATAATATAATTTTGCAGTACAGAAACTAATTTTACCCAAATATAGCCACTTTTAAATATTCTAAAATTTTCTTCTAAACACTACGATAATTTTTGTGGTGAGTAATACTACAACATCTGGTAAAAAGAACCTTCATTTCTGTAGTTATTTTCACAATAAATATTGTATAAAAAATTGTTCTATACTTATTTTTTTATTGCTACAATTTTGTAGAACCTTCTAATATAATTAACTATAGCAATTTGATCCACAACTAATTAAGGACGATCCTGTACAAAAACTTGCTTCAAAATGGCACTAAAGCGTCAGGAACAGACATCCGTGATTCAAAAAGATTAAAATTGTAGTCTTTTATTACAATTTTCATCAACACTATTTAAAATTCCAATTTGTCCACACTTCTCAACAAAAATGTTTCAATTTGTTTGCCAGATGTTTCCTACACTCATAATTATCGAACTATCGAAGCATAACGATGCCATTTTTAGCCCAATGCGAACTGGAAATTTGACACGACGCTATCATATAACATGTGAATTACAAGTAAAATTGGATTTCGCGACAGCAAAATGCTGAAGGAGACAGGTCACGTAAATTCACACAAATGAAAATCATATAGAAAAATCCATCTGCTACTACCACATTACCGTTGGGGATAATAATCAAAGTCAGTCCTAGCTGAGTTTGAGTACAATACGTGCAGCAAAGTTGCAAACTGGCACGTAAGCGTACAAACCCAATCATTATTACAAAGGTGGAAAATACAATTTCTAAAAGCAATATTAGCCAAACTTAGTTCGTGGAAATAATTCAAACACACAAGGTCGAAATTATAATATCGAAAACGCAAAAGATCTTAAATACAAAAAGTCAAAAATGTAAATCTAAAAAATCGAAAACAAAAAAGTTGAATAATTTACACATGAGGTCGAAAATACGAATAGCCCAAAATACAAATGGTTTCAAATTAATATATATACTCAAAAGTAAGTCGAAAATCAATTATTCTTATTATTTATTATTTGAAGTTGTTTTTTAAATGGTCTTTCTTTTAAAAGTGAAATTAGTTCGCATTGGTATGTTTTGGTGGTTGGTTCCTTTTAGTTTGAATTGTAAAATATTGCGGCCTGCTGCAACTAGACTCTAGTAATTGTAAAGCACTAACCAAAACACTAACTCAAGCGAACCTTAAACCTTAAAAATATTAAATGTATTTCGCGTCTAAATCTTCAATACATCTGTACTAAAATATTTCAACATTTTTGTTCAGTTCTTCGTTTCTACCGTTGATAATTCTGTTTATATAAAATTTCAACCTTTCGTAATGTTCACATTTTGTACTTTCAATCTCTTGTATTTTCAGTGTTTTGTACTTTCGATTTATTGTGCTTTTGAACTTATTCGACTTTGGGCAAATATATCTTATGTTTTTACATCTTATATAATCACGATTTTTATTTTTTTTTAATTTTATAATTTCTGCCCTTCCTTTTTTTCTCTTTCCATCCGCGTCTCGCGTAGCTTTACATAAAAGATCGAAACTACAAAAGTTGAGTTAAGTTAAGTTAAGTTAAGTTTTATTTCGCTTTTGAATAATACAATCTCACACTACAATATTACAATATTATAAGCACGTCAAGACTAACACACATAATGTCAAAGTAATACTAATACATACGATATGTTTACATTTAATACAACAATAAGAGTATATAACAATCTCATAATAGCCATTATATTACAAACAAACATAAAGGTCCATAATAGAGGAGTGGTGGTTAAAAAAATTCTTCGATATTGTAGAAGCACTTCTTTATAAAAAAAGATTTAATTTTTGTTTTAAACTGTATCATATTGTCGGATTCTTCGAAGCATTTATAATGAGTCAGAGCTGAATTGTATACCTTGATTCCGATGTATCTTGGGTTTTGTTGACCTAATTTAAGTCTGGAAAAGGGAATATCAAGAGAATTCTTTGTTCGGGTATTGTGTCTGTGAATTTCACACCTTTTATTAATTTCCTTCAATATTTCTTTTGGTAAATACCAATAACGAATATAAATACAAAGATGAAAAAGTTAATATTTGTAAATTTTTAAACAAGTTTCTACATGATTCGCGGGCCTTGACTCGGCACATATAGCGTATTGCTCTTTTTTGAGTAATAAAAATTCGATTATTGTCTGTTGCTAATCCCCAGTGAACTATGCCATATGCCATTACCGATTGGAATAACCCGAAGTATAAGAGTTTTAAAACATCCATGGAAACTGTGTCTCTTATATTTAGTATAAGATAAGAGCATGAGCCGAGTTTATGCAAGATAGAGTCTACGTGCTCATTCCAAGTCAATTTCTTATCCATGTAAATACCCAAGAACTTGGTTGCGTCTGTGCTTTCAATGGACTTTCCATCTACTTTCTGTACCAAGAGGTTCGAGTCTGTTGAAGCATTTTTTGTCATAATTTCCATTATAATAGATTTACTTCCATTAAGTTTAATGCCGTTTTTTCTACACCAAGTGCTTACATGTTTGACACCAGAAGCACTATGTTGAGGAAGATCGGATCTACGTTTTGCTGACACTAAAATATTTGTATCGTCTGCATATAGAGTAAAATGAATATTTGGATTACGGTCATCAGGTAAATCATTTATAAGACAATTGAATAATGTCGGAGATAGGCAAGATCCTTGCGGAATACCTCGGGCCACCGTTTGCAGGTCCGATCTTACCCCGTCGATTTCAACCCGCTGTGTCCTCTTAAAGAGATATGATTTTACCCAGTCATTCGCTGTGCCTCTAATACCTAAATGTTCTAGTTTTTTGAGCAGCAGGTTGTGACTTACGGTGTCAAAAGCTCGGCTCATGTCAAAAAATAAACCTAAAATTGAGTGACGATCATTTAATGATTCATAAACGTGGTTTAGGGCATTATCCAAAGCAGAATCGGTGCTGCGATTAGCTCTAAAGCCATTTTGATATTTTGATATTAAAGAATATTTTTCTAGGTATGTGTCTAATCTAGTGTTAAAACATTTCTCATATATTTTAGCAAAATGACTTTGAAGTGCAATAGGCCGGTAATATTCTACTTTTTGCCGATCACCCTTATTTTTATATATAGGAGTAATTTTTGAGTTTTTGAGAGCAGATGGATATTTGCCTTGTGAAAAACTTAAATTAATTAAGTATGATAGAATGGGTGCTATTAAGTTTTTAATAGCTGTACAAACTTTTCCTGGAATATTGTCTAAACCAGAAGAGTTTTTCTGACATACTATGCCTATGATTTTTTCTACTTCTTGTGGGGTTGTGGGATAAATAAAAAATGTGTTTGGAAAATATGGGATATCTGGATTTTCATTTTCGGGTGGATCGGCTGTATTACAGAATGTCGCAAAATGTAAATTAAATACATCCGAAACTTCTTTTGGTTCGGATATAACCCTGTCGTTGCAGTTGATTTTTAACGCCCCGGGATTTTTTTTCATTTTATTTGCATTAGTTTCCTTTATAATTTTCCACCTTTCCTTGCTTGAGATCACATAATATCGAAAATAGGGAAGTCGAAAATAAAAAGGTTGAACAGTTGAACCTGCTACGCATGGCTTAAAAGTAAAAAAGATCGGATATACGAAAGGCCGAAAATACATTTACTAGTATTCATTATTCAAAGATGTTACTTTTGGATTATTTCCTATTTGTCGACATTTTAGCGCCCTTTTCGAAGAAGTCTTAATTGTCTGCTGAAGTAACTCCGTGGTATAGGGTGTCGTCTCGTCGTTTCGAGAACCATCTGCTTCAAATTGTATTTTCATCCAAATGGAGAAAGAGCCTCAGGACTATTTCCTACAATACTGCAGTATGAAGCAAGACTATAATATTTTAATTCAAACAACCAGTCAATATGCATCAAGTCAATCTAACAGTCACTCATCCAAACCTGCACTAACCCAAACTAGACGTTAAAATAAACTAACCCATGCTAAATCTCTTAGCTTAGGTTAGTGTAGTTAGCTTGTGATACTACATTTACTAGAGTCTAGTTGCAGAAGACCGTATTAGTTTACTTTCGAAATCAAAACTAATTAGTTTTAAATCAAACAGGAAGTATAACTAAAAATAAATGACGGCGCTAATGGGCAGGTAAGTACGTCTCGAACTAATCGAGAAGTCAAAAATACAAATATACGGAATTACAAAAGGTCTAAACAAAGAAAAAAAAATCGGAATAATCAATTAGAAACTTACTGAAGTTTGAAATGAAAAATACTTTTAGTAACACAATATTTACAAAACATCTGTTAATAAAACACAAATTAATAAGTTGTAACTCGAACTAACTCAGGCAAATTGTTTCTTTGGATAAGTGCCTCTGCACCAAAAAATACAAGTACAAGTACAAACTGTAGTATAACTTAAGCGGAACTGAGGTTTGTAATATAAGTTGAAGTAAATTTAATATTTCACTGCAATGATATAGGAGAGATTACTATCGTGTTATTAAAAACAATACTACAAGATAATTATACTTGTTCACCAGAGCTACTTCCCATCATCAATGAAAATTTGCTCACTGGGAACTAAATTTGTCATATATTTTGTTTTTGAGATATTCATTTTTAGACCTACGTCAGCACATATTTTTTGTAGTTCTTGTAACATATCTTTAATGTCTTTAAGGTTATCTGAGAGCAAAAGTATAACACCTGCAAAACGTAGATTTGTTAAGTTTCGACCATCTATATTTAGCCCCTTGTTTTCCCAATTGAGTTTTGTAAAAGCACACTCCAAGACTGTGATAAAGAGATTGGGCGGAATCGTGTCTCCCTGTCTGACACCTCTGCCGATTTGAATGCATTTAGTATTTTCATGAAGTTTTACCATTATTGTAGCATTTTTGTAGATATTGGAAATCAGCTTTGAGTATCTGTAATCAACCCGACATTCCTGTAATGCACTGAGGACCGCGTCCAGCTTTACCGTATCAAAGGCCTTTTGAAAGTCTACGAAAACAAGCACTAGTGGTCTATTGTATTCGATGCCTTTTTCAATCACCGTTTTTATGCTTTGCAGATGGTCATTTGTTGCAAATTTAGCACGGAAGCCCGCCTGCTCCAGAGGTTGATAGAAATCCAGTTTTTTCTCAAGTCCCGTTGTTATTATTTGTGTCAACAGTTTATAAAGGTGGCTCAGAAGGCTTATCGGTCTGTAGTTTTCAAGTTCCGCTATATCATCTTTCCTATGGAGTAGTATTACAATAGCATTGTGCCATTTGTCTGGTATTGTACTATTGTATATGCACAAGTTAAATAGCACTGTGATCTTTTCTAGTAAACGCGGGCCACCGATTTTTATTGTATCTGCAGCTACATTGTCTTCTCCGGGAGCTTTGTTCTCCTTAGCGCGAGCTTTATTTCATCTATTGTGATGCATGGTAATTCTTCTGAACCTTGATTTACAATCCCTTTTTTGGTCGTCACTATATCCGTTTCTGTGCTAGAGCTTAAGATTTCTTCGTTTTGGTTTGTGTACAACAGTATCTCGTAAAAGTATTCTACTAATTTTTGGATTTCTTCTCGATTTGTTGTTGTTATACCTTGTTTGGTCTTTAGATTGATTATATGTTTTTCCCGATTCCAAGTTTCCTTCTCATAACTTTCATACTTTTATTATTTTTGATCGTTTGTTGGATGTGATTTGTATTGAATGCTCTAATGCCACGTCTTATGGCTTTCGCCACCTTTTTACTTGCTTCTTTTTGCTCGTTGTTTTTCTTCCTTTTGTGTTTTTGAGCAGTATTTATTTTGGCTTTCTAGCATGGCACTTGTTAATATGTCATTGAGAGTGTTGACATCTTCGTTTGATTTTGCGTTGCAGCTTACCAATCTATCATCTATAGAGCGCTGGAATCCCTCTATACCTGTTGGCCTCGTCCAACGTGTATTTGTTTTCTTCCTGACCATTCTGTGGCGTTCTTTATCAATAACTACTTTAGCCCGTACGAATCTGTGGTCGCTTCCAGCTTCCAGTGGAGAACCTATTCAGTACTGTCACATCTTTCACGATGCGTTTTTTGTCCGCTATAATATAATTTATTTCGTTTCTTGTGTGACCATCTCGGTTTTCCCATGTTCATCTTCTATTTAACTTTTTCTTGTAGAAGCTATTCATCTGAAATAGGTTATTCTGTAACAGATAGCCCAGCATTACTTCACCTCGCTCGTTTCTGCCTGGTAGTCCAAAGTTGCCCATATGGGTTTCAGCAGCGTCCTGCGTCATTCCCATTTTAGCATTGAAATCGCCACATAGAATTGTATACTGCTTGTTGGTCTGTGAGAGCCGTAGTTATATCATCATAGAGACTGTCTACCTCCTCGTCATCATGGCTAGTCCTAGGTGCGTATACTTGTATGATCTTGATATTGTATCTCGAGGTCAGCTTCAGAACAAGACATATTACTCTGGTGGAAATTTTCTTTAAGCAAACTATGTTTGCGTTGTGGCATGGCGCTTATGTATCAGGAATCCCGTTACTCCACTAGACTTGCCATCTTCGCCCGCATAGTAAAGATTATGTCCTGATTTTAGTGTGATAAGTTGTTCACCGCGCCTTCTGACTTCGCTAAAGCCTATGACATCCCACTTAATATTCTCAACTTCGCATTCAAGTTCGGTCAGCCGTTCCTGTGACAATAGGGATCGTGTGTTGAACGTTGCAATGTGTAGTATCCGGTTTGTGTTACAGTGCACCTTTCTCTTCCTCAGATGTTTGACCCCCCAAAATCCATGGGACAGACTGATTGATTATCAATGCGAGATTCCGGAGATATTCTCCTACTCGCCTAGGGTAATTTAGTTTTAGCAACTGATATTTTCCATAGGGGGTATTTAGCTGTAAGACACCTCGCTGGCTAGACGTGTTGGTGAGTTTGTAGTTCAGCCGCCCAATCTGGAACAGAGACGCTGTCGGCAAGCCGCCCATTCTGGGTCAGACGCTGCCTGAAAGATTGCTAGTTTTGGCCTGCTCCGAGTATTTGATTTCCTCGGTACCACCCATATCTGGGAGGCATCCCCCTATCCGCCACATGGGGCGGCGCCCGATAGGGGACTAGCAAACCCCACGGGACTGCCAGCACTACTACCACGAAATGGATTCAACCCCTAAACACCATCGTTTATGAATATTGTTCTAACGAGCATCATTTAGGTGAGTGCCCAAAATTAAACAAAAAATGCAAGAACTTCATCATAGCCAATGAAAAATATAAACAAAATTAAGATACTTTGTATACAACGAGTGATGCAAACTGCCCATCTCACCAATATGTCCTGAATAATCTTTGATCTAAAATAAACTATGGTGCTGAAAATGTCTAATGAAATACCACAGCTGGGAATTTTTCAAGATCTTGAGTTGCCGGAAATGGATATATCTCAGGAAATAATATGGGCTCAGATAAGTATAGCCAATGCATTCAATTAATCCAGAGGAATTGGCAAGTTTTATAAAACTTACAAAAAAATAGTTAGAATGCTAATAAAGTAACTTAAAATTTAAATTACTTCAAATTGAGAATAAGCATTTTATATTTTAGAAGGTACAGGAAACAAAGCAAATAAATCTTGCTATAAAACTATAGTATTCGAATAAATAAAACCAATCCTTAATTGAGCAACAATTTAATTTTGTTTTATCCTGGCTAAAAACAATATGATGTTGTATGCCATATATTTGTGGATTTATGCATTATTGCAAATTATTTGCAACTCTTCAATATTCCGAGGGAATCTTATTACATTATTTAAAATTTCAGGATGGTTTAGTGCATTTGTGGCTTTATTAATGGCACATCTGTTTGAGCTAGTAAATTCCTGACTGCTGTCCGAAGCACAAAATCGCAGGGTAGCAAGTATCATTGTACATTTTTAAGAACATAATACTTATAGCCTCGACTAACTATACGTTCTCACTTACCTTGGTTTGTGTGAATATTGCAAAGGGTCTTTTGAATTGGACTAAAAAAGGGGTCATCCTGTAAATTACGTAGTGACAGAGATTCTTATCTTACATAAAAAAGTAGGCAAATAAATCAAATGAATGAGGCAGAACATCCCTTCCAATAGCCAATGCTGCCACTCCTTTCTCAACATCTTCGTTCCTCCATATCTTGGTTATGAATGCCAATCTATAGCAGTATATTAACATTTTCCATATTTATTTTGGATATTAAACAAACGTTTAAAGTAATTTTACTTAAACAACAAAACACAAGACAATCTTACCCTCATTTAATGGTCTGATAAAGCTCTTATCCCATGAAGCTAGTTTTTTTCTGGTTAAAGATGAGGTGTGTGAAATGTTTAAATAGAATCAATCAACTATTTTCAGTGCTTCCTCAATATTTTAATGGCAAGTTTAATTCGCATTGGCAAAGCTCTTTACAAAAACGGCCTATCAGTAAAAATTGTTATTATTAATTACTTTTAGAATATAAGGCATTCTGGGCCATCTCCTTAAGAGCCTTAACATTTGGTGTATAATCGTCATGTTGATTGCGTAGAACCCCCACATTTTCCTTCAAGTCCGATACTTTCACGTCACGTGAACTCCATTTCTCGATCGAGCAATACATATGGTGTATAGAAGAACCATCTTAGGTAATATGCATTACATTCATAGCAAATACGTCCGTTTTATAGCCATGTGATAACGTACATATTTCAAAGACCGTAATTAGAACATTACTGCAAAAAGCATACAAAGCAGCTTACCTCATGATGGTATAAACAAAGTAGTACCTGCAGATGTGAACACAGGGTATAAACACAAACAGGTGAAGGTTGTAGAAGAACAGTCGTATGTAACATGTCTGATAAATGTATCTTTATTGTATATATTTTATAGAGTAAATAAATTATTGACAATTCAAAACATAAAAAAATCTATAATTTCAAATTTTTGATCGTGTATTGCAATCGCAATTATAGCCTTTTATATTAACAACTTTTTATTATGGATGCTCGCACTACAATGAAAAACAAAACGATGTATTCTAGTAAATTTGCCTCTAATATTTTTATACAGTATACAGAAGAGTATTTATAGAATGTTTTTCAATTGTCACTACTTCGGCATTGTCCAGGATGTTTATTCTCACTGTCTTCTCTTTACTTGAACTAAAAAAAATAATCAGTTTAGTTACCTTAAAAGATTTTTGTACCACAGAGCGTAAAATGAAATTTTATGCCTCCATTTGCAGGAGTAAGATTACACTTTTACGCCCTAGAGCGTGATGATATGCAGAGTCGACAAAAATGCTAAGTAGAATTTTGGACAAATTCCTGAAAAAACGTAAAATAATATATAAAAATATTGTTTGCACCTCTGGTGAAAAACACTCAGTTTTCAGTTGTGGGTGTACCATTTTATGCCCTTGGTACAAAAATAACTATTATATAAACCATCGATCATTGTCACTTTATTTCGTATCTTTCAAAAGTAATATCCTTTCTATGAGAAGAAACGAAACATTCATGAAAATAATCCCTTCATAAAGACGATTACAGATTACATATTATGCAAGTAAAATTTGCATTTCAACACGTTTTAGCGAATATGCAAATATAAATACATAAATGTAAATAAAAGTAACGGTAAAAAGACGATTAAAAGCAATAATTGCTCAAGACGGTACGCAAAACAAGGTAAGGATGATTTGCAAATGCATTATTAACTTTGATGAATCTATATGTCACAGCAATTATAACATCTCGTAGTTCTGAAAAGAAAATACAAAATATTATCAGCGAGCGCAATACTAGGGCAGCTAAATTCCTAAAAATCCGTTTACAAATTACAGTGTACGAACTTGTAAGAGATAGATATAGATGATCATTTAACGGGAATTTGTGATATGAGTTGGTATAGGATGATGATGTATAATGTCTCCTTCTTTTAACTTTTTATTTTACGTATTATAGAAAAGTGGAAAGTATAGATGTGTTGATATTTATAGTTTTTTGAGGCAACTTTGGAAATTAACTGCTATACAACAGGTTGTAAGTTCATTATTACGAAGCTAACGGAGTGTACCAAGTTCGGTATGACTGCGGGGTATTTTCGTTAGAGAAGATAAAGCGTGCCACATAATTCTACTACTTTTTTGAGAAATTTGAGGTAACACAATAATAATCTTAACAACAGCTTGATATCTCGTTTTAGAGATAGTCCCATTTATGACGTATTTATGGGATATCTTCATCTCTATCAAAGATACAGAGATGCGGTTTTTGTGTGAAAAGGTAAATGCCATAAACACAATTTTCATAGAATTCTTTATTTTTGATAAGCAGAATGACATAAAACATCTTCAATTTTCAAACACGTTTCTTATCTGCGTTATCTTGTAAATTTTTGGTTAGATGTTAACTTATTTGAGAAATGAAACGGGCTGTTTTTTTAATGCCTAATTATTAGCTCATTTTGGCTTGTTTTATACTTCATAGGAGTAGTGTTAAGAGAAGTGAGATGGGCTAGAACGTGAAATGACATAATTATTGACTATATCGACGGCCCCGAAGACACCGCGTAGGGGGGGGGGGGGGGGCACCAGGATATTGGGGGGTTCTTAAGTTTCAAAAATATATATCAAGTAAACCAAAAATGCACATACACAAATACACATTAGGGTGAGTCTGTTTCTGTTTGCCATTTGATCTGCAGCCATCCGACAATCCTACCCTAGCCGCGAGTTGATTCTGCTAGATTTTAAAGCTGCTTGACTATCTGATAGGATATAGATCTTTGCACCTCTTAGGCCTACTTTGGCACATTCAGAGATTGCTATATTGATAGCATTTAGTTCTGCTTGAAAGATTGTGAGATTGTTTCCTAAAGGTGCAGGTATTCGACATATAGGTCCGTAGATTCCGGATCTCACTCCTTCTTTCATCTTTGAACCATCTGTGTACCAGACCAGTGATCCTCTCTCTAATTGTTTTATTTTATAGTGACCAGTTAGGATGCCTGACCGCAGTTCTTGTATCTGAGTGACTCTATACGCACTGGCAAAGGCCTCCTTTTCTAGGCATACGTGCAGCGGAGGGAGATCAAGTAGGGTTTCACGAGCTACTGTGGGGCACGTTTTCATAGCCTCTGTGATACCCAGACAAGCGAGCCTTTGTATTTTTGTTAGCGTTCGCTGTGTTGTTATTTCCTATGTTTTTACCCACCACGCTAAGCAGGCGTAGGTTATAATAGGCTGTACAACAGTGTTATAGGACCACCAGTAGATGGAGGGTTTTAGGCTCCATGTTTTACTAAAGAGTCGTCGACAGGCTCAAAGCGCTGCCGTTGCTTTTTTAATAGTGCTTTCCAGGTTGAGGTTCCAGGTTAGTTTCCGGTCAAGAACGATGCCAAGATACTTAACCTCTTTTGACAGCTCTACCGTTGTTCCTCCCAAAGTGAGTGCTTTAGTTCCTGTGTACACCATGTGCTGACAAAGTTGAGTACACTTTGCATACGTTTTGAGTGAGTCTTACTAGTAGATCGTCAACAACCAGAGACCAACGCATGGGCTATAGGACCCCTTCTTGGGGGCATCTCTTTATTACTTTGACTGTGACAACTGTTTCTCCAATAGTCGCAGTGACCTCACGGCTCGTTAGCATGAAATTTATCCATTGTGTAGTGGCTGTTTCCACTCCTCTGCTAGTTGTGGGGCGCCTAATGAATTCATGTGAGGCGTTGTCAAATGCACCCTCTATGTCTAGGAATGCACACAGCGCCACTTCTTTTTCAGCGCCTTCTCTATATCGCGGACGAGATTTTGAAGAGCATGGGTGGTAGATTTCAATGGTTGGTATGCGAATTGTTTAGCATGCAGCGGAGCACTAGAAAGGAACTTGCTTCTGGCATGCCTATTGATAATCCTTTCCATCGTTTTAAAAAGGAAGGAGGTTAAGCTAATGGGACGGTAAGATTTTGGTTCCTCTTGTGATCGACGCCCTGTCTTTCGTATGAACGCTACCAAAACTTTCCTCCAGTTTTTGAGAATGTAGCCCAGGGCAAAGCTGGCTGTGAAGATTGATTGAATGTGTGGTAGTAGGTGCTCTATATCTTGTTGTAATAAGGCTGGAAGGATTCCATCTACTCCCGGAGATTTATATGGTTTAAAGCTATGTATCGCCCATCTGATTGTGTTTTTTGTAAAGATTTTGTTGGCTAGACCTTTTACCCTTTTTGTAGGCTGCTGAGCGGTTTCAATGGGCTCATTTTTTTTGTACCAGCTCTTCTTTGGCAATTATGCTTGACCCGAGAAAGTGTGTTTTTAGCAGAATCCTTAGACTTTTTTCAGGTGTCTCGGCAGACGTGTCTTGAGCTCTATTCCTTAGTAGGCCGATTTCATTTGAGTGCTCCTTGGATAGCACTTTTTGTAGACGAACGGACTGTGCTAATTCATCGATCCCTTGACAAAAGGACCTAAAAGTTCTTCTTTTGGATCTCCGAAGCTCTTTGTTATACACGGATAGAGTTTTATGATAGTTATCCCAATTCCCCAGTTTTTTGGCTTCATTGAAGGCTTTCCTCGACTCAGTCTTTAGCCTGTTTAGTGTCTTGTTCCACCATGGCATATCCCTTTGGGTTTCAGATGACAGCTTTTTTCGTAAGAGGCTATTATAGCACTTTCTAAGTGTATCGAGGCTACATCAACTTCCAAGTGAATAGCGGTTCGCCCTCAAGTTCCGATTTTACATGCTCTTTGTAGACAATCCAATCGGTAAGTTTGGGTACTCGGTTGATAACCATTTTAGTATTTTCAATGAATATGTTGAATGGAATGTGCATGTGATCGGATATTGAGTAAGTGCCTGAGACCCTAACCCATTAAATTTTAATTTATTAGGCTAAACAAAAAATAATAGTCGTCAAAGTGAAATGTTATAAAAATAACAGTCTAAACCATATTATAAATGTTACACTTATGTTGATATAAAACAATTTTACAATATATCATCTATATTGTTTTGGGTTAATTTGATCGTATTTATGTTTAGTTGTAGAAGTGCTTAGCTTAAGCGTCACTATTGCTGCCAGCGACACGGCAAGTGCCATGTTTTCATAAATGGATGGCCACGGGTATCTGCTGCATTTAAAAATACGTTTTTTTTTTATTTTCGTTAAAAAACAAATCTATATTTCACTTTTTAATATTTATTTTTACCATAAAAAAAGATGCAACGGAGACGGCTGAACCTTCCATACCAACAGGTATGGAAGACTATTGGGATCGCCTAAAAGAACTTTTTCTATTTCCACTCAAAATTAGTTATTTGGGTCAAAAAAGAACTAAATATAAAATATTGCGGTGTCTTTCTGTCTGTCGGTCTATCTGCCTGTCTGGGACACGATAACTCAAAACTCGCTGAACTTTGATTAAGTTCGGCACAATAATCTCTTGACGCCAAGCGATAAGGCCATTAGTTTTTGATAGGGGTGAGGGCCACGAAGGGGGTAGGAAAAGAGGTTAAATTTAAAAAAAAATGTAAGGAACCGTAGCAGCTAGCGAGACGCTTTTTTATACTTGGATGGAAAATTAATTATCCAACAAAAATTGTGCCTGTATTATAGAAGCGTAGTTTGTGAGGTATTTAAAAAAAATGTAAAAATCATGTCTCGTGCCGTAGCAGCTAGCGAGATACGGTTTTCACTATTTTATTCATCCCTATATATTATATTATAATAATTTATAATAAATTTAGTTAAAAAATTGGCTCTGTGTGTTTTGACTGTATTGCCAAAATATAAGACATTTATTATATATAAAGTTTGCTGTAAAATAGTATACTATTTTATATGAAGGAAAAGTGATACTTTTCATGGCGCGCTCGTGTTTAACAGCCGAACGGAGTGAGGCTGGTAATAGAGAGCAAGCCATGAAAAGTAACTTTTCCTCCAAATAAAATATGCTGTTTTTTCTTCAAATGTCGACAAATTAATGCAAAAACATATCTTTTTAATAGTAATAATATCGACTTAGTATTAAAGATAAGTGGGTTCGCAAGGCGGCTTAGACCGGTGTCGGTGAAGCGTTATAAGATCCTTTACACAAATAGTGCACTATATAAAAATCGGCCTTTCCTATTGGTCGATCCGCATGGCCCTCCGCTCGCTTCGCTCGCTACGGGCTCAAGAAAAGGAAACTAACCAGGTGCTAACCCAAACTAACCCAATACATACCCAAAATCAAGAAAAAAACTGTTTAGAAACATAATCTTAAAAAAAAAATAGCAACGGGGTTCGAACCTAGGCCGTCCAGGTGAGACCCAGTTGTATAAACCTCTACACCACGAGAGCTCTTGACAGAAATCGATTGCATCACGCAGACATATCGTAATACGAGATGGATCGACCAATAGGAGAGGTCGATTTTTACATAGTGCACTATTTGTGTAAAGGATCTTTAAATGTGTCGGTGAATAGGCACAGGTTGTTGCTATAGTAATGTAACATAAAGCTGTCAGTGGACACTGTCAAGTGTCAACAATAATTATTTTTTTAAGATTGCGTCTCCGATTGCGTTTTAATTCCGTATTGATAAGCAGTTATTGAGTAAGTTCGATTAAATAATAACCAATTTGTTCCTAAATTAGTGATTTTTAGAAATACAGTCACAAATTGAGTGATAAATACAAATTGTAGTTTAATAAATCTTGAGTTGTTGACGCTTATTTTGTTGTCTGTTTGTATTGTATCTATGTTGCTATGACAACACTTTTACCTCCGCCGGCGGAAAAGTGAAAAGTAAAGCTCCGGCGGAGGAAAAACGAAACTTCACGGCCGCCTACGCAATCGAGTAATGACGGATTTACTGACATTTGAAGAAAAAAATTTTTTCGATATATATCATAATGGCTTATTTAAGGGAGTTTTTTCGAGTATGACATAGAGGGCCCTATACGAAAGTTGGCAGAGGGGCCTCAAGAAAAATGTACACGCTTTTGTGTTCAGTGATTGTTAGTATACTGAGGAAATGAAATAAATAAAATGTCGATCAGATATGGTACTTCTTTATGCTATGTATTCCCTAATTTCATTGAATAACATAATATAAGACATTTATATGTTCCAGAAACAATGATTGGCAATGTTTCTCAAGTATCTTATGTATACTTAATGTAAGCATTTATTCAGAAAATTTTGCAAATATATGCTTGTTGATTAATTTATGAATTAATCTTCTCTACAAATAGATAAAAGCAAATAATTTAGTGAAAACATTGTAATTTTCAACAAAACATGTTAATTCATGCAACGTTTTAAGTCATCAAACATAAAAACAAGTAACACTTGGATTCAATAAGTAATATTTATTATCATTGCTCAACATCACCAAATTCATGATTGGAAATTGATATTATCAAACATGAAAATGTCCAATAGTTAAAATCATGAATTAAAATGTTTGTTTATACGAGACTGAAATTGCCATCATAAATTTTAGTGATCAGTTTACTTAAACAGTTGTTGTTCACGCGTTCAATGAACAAAACTGTTAAATTTTAATAAAAGTTAATTTAGAATGTTGGACGAGTTTAAATGTTTGAAAAATTAACATGTCTGACTAAAAATAATTACCAAACGTTTTCACTGGTTCGGAGTCAAATAGAAAACACGCCCCTTTTAAGTACCTGTACTCGGAAGCGCCGAACTAAAATGTTTGGTGAACATTTCTAATCAAGCATTTCAATTCGTCAAACATTTTAATTCATTAAATATTCTTAATCAACTTTTGTTCAAATTTTACATTTTTGTTCTTCATTCTTCCTCAAACATGCAAACAGCAACGTTTAAATAAATTGAATATTAAAATGATGAGAATTGCACTCCCTTACTGACAAACATTTTAATTATTTTATAATTAATTAATTAATTATTATTTAAGAAATATGCCATTTCATGTTTAATGAATTCAAATGTGTGTTATAATCATTGTCTGATGATTTAAAATGTTTGTTGATACTCTCGAATCATCCTTCAATATTGAGTGATTTATAATGTGTGCAGTACATTTTGATTGAAACAGTTTATTTCACAAATCATTATATATACAAAAAATATTCAAGCCATATCATTCTTTATATAATAGATAGTTAGGATATAAGATTTTTTCTAATTTTCTTCTCGTTTATACCTCTTTTTGATTTTGGGCATTCAGTTCAGAAAATTTCATACCAATGTTCTATTTAATGTTACAAAAATTATTTAATTTTTCCTGTATTTTTAATTTTGGTTTATGAATATAATCGTTCAAAAAAATTAGATGATCTCTTAGAAGGATAGTGAATTTTAATTTATAAATCACTCGACACATAATATTATATTTGCAAAATTTGTCAATAATTTTAACATACATAAGTTACTTGAGAAACATTTCAACTGTTTGAAACCCATATTGTCTATATATTATGTTACTTACTGATCCAAGTTAGGAAATAAATAATAAAAAAAATCTAAGGAAAAAATACATGGTAAATTCATACGCGTGTATTGGACAGTATGCAATGCTTCTTTGACCGACATTTTTAGTCCCAGTGGAATTCCAACCGACCTAAATGAAAAATTAAGCCAGATAAAGCAATTTTAGTTTTTCTAAGGGGAGAGCAGATGCTATTTACTGCGCTTAATTTTGGTAGCCCCTCTGGTTATAGAGTATAAGTCAATATTGTATCTCCTCCCATCGATGTTTGTTTCTCTATATTAGCAATATTTTGCATTCCATTTTAGGGAGTAATCATAAGCAAACATAATATAGGTACACAATTTCAAATTTTTAGAAGCTTTACTCGATATACTATTACGTCTTGTCTTACAATCCGTACTTACTGGTCCTCACATCCCAATTTTTTTCCGCGCATAGCAAATAGTATGTGCCCGTAAATATTTATATACCAAGAAGATGCGTTTTAGTTCTTTTTCGTTGTATTAGTTCGAGGATTGTATGTTATCTTATATTATGTGATATTCTTTGTATTCATTACTAATCCGTCATTTGTTTTGTAATAAATGGGTTAATAGGTTTTTCTTTTTTAATTTAAACTCGAGAAAGTTGAACAATACTCATTTGCATGCTGGCAACAAGTTGCGTTCGAATTTCAAGTTTTGATTCGACTCTTTTAAGAAGAGTTTTTTGAGGCAGTATGGATTTGAGGAAAAAAAGAGTAAATGTCTAACCGTTTAACTGCAAATAGGTCCTTTTTATTTGACTAGATAATCATTATTCTTTTTTACCCCTGTCAGACTAGGGACCGCCAGAGGAATGAGTCTGAGCCCTAGGTGGTAGATGCCTAAGCCTACTCGCATCGTCCGGTGAAAGACCACCCCACCAGAATTGGGAAGCGCTAAGTGGTTTTCCCAAATCACGTTCCTCTTCCGCGCTGGTGGTCCCGGGTTCCACAGTAGGAATATATGAACATGATGGTGCTTCCAGGATCAAAATATTTCGGAAGTAAACTCCCCGGCCATTCGGATCTCCGGGCGCTGGGTGGCCCTGGGAGCCCTTCATTCCGCATTTCACAGACAGCAAAGATACCGAACCAATTTAGAATAGATTTCTGCAACATGAGAGGCCTAAATACAAACATAAATTCGGTACTTCAACATCTACAAGCAAATAGACCACACATATTAGCCCTTACAGAAACACAAGTATGTCCTACAACAACAGTGAACTACCTCTATCCTGGTTACGACTTACATACCCGATTTAGATATAAGTTCGGAATATGCCTTTTTGTCCGAAGCGACCTTTCATGTCACCGCGAGGAAACACTCGAACCGAACAACCTTGACGTCATGTGGCTCAAGTTCACCGCCAAGGGATTAACCAAGTTTATATGTTGTCTCTATCGCCCTCCGAGCGATAGAGCCTACCAAAGCTTTTTCACAGCACTAGCTACCACTTTTGACTCAATACAGGTCGATCACCCCAGTTCAGAAATAATCGTTCTGGGAGACTTCAATGCCCACAACACCAACTGGCTCAAATACCACAACAAGACCGACAACGAAGGTAGAGAAGCTGAAGCATTTGCCATCAGCTGCGGGCTTTCTCAACTTGTAGACGAACCAACTCGAATCTCAGAGAGGGGCGAATTCGCCGCCCTCCTGGATCTTTTTCTGACCACCAATCCTGACCAGTACAAGGTTACAGTTGGTCCGCCATTAGGTACCTCCAACCACAAACTTATTACAACGGTTTGTGAATTGCCACCCATAGAGAAGGATCCACCATTGCCTCGCAAAATCTGGCATCACAATTCTGCAAACTGGGACGATCTAAGACAGTTCAACCTAGATTTTCCTTGGCTCGACGTCTGCTTTGCCACTGACGACCCGTCAGACTGCTGCGAAGAGATCATGCAAGTAATCTCCTCAGGAATGGAAGCATAACATCCCAAATTCCATCAAGTTACCATCAAAAGGAAAGCCCTGGTTCGACAAAAGATGCGAAAGAACTGTAGGAAGGAAACAGCAAGCCTATAAGTACTGGCAGCAAAATCAGACCGCTGAAAATCGCAATTATTTTATCGAAGCGAGAAACGAGTGCAAGCGTGTGATCGAAGAAACTAAGGACAAACACAATCAAAGGATCAGGAATAAACTTTTGCAATGCCCCAGTGGTTCCAGGAATTTCTGGTCGGTAGCAAAGGCAGTAAGTAACAACTTTACAAAAACGTCTCTCCCGCCTTTGACGGACGAACGTGGCATCACGGCGACTACAGCCAAGGAAAAAGCAAACATGCTCGCCAAAATGTTTTCATCGCACTCTACCTTAGACGTGCCCCAAGGCAAGACTCTCCCCACCATACCGAACATCAACACTACCATGGCAGAAGTCAAGTTTTCTCACCGTGATATTCGCAAAATCCTTGAAGAACTAGATACGCAAAAGGCATCAGGACCGGACGGAATACCTGCCATCGTGCTAAAGAACTGCGCCAACGAACTAACACCCGTTTTTTTCCAGGCTTTTTTCTCTTTCTTACAGAAAAGGGATTTACCCATCCTCTTGGAAAGTCGCTCGAGTGCAACCTGTCCCCAAAAAAGGCAAGAAAACCACGCCCTCAAACTATCGCCCAATTGCCTTGCTTCCTATAATCTCCAAAGTCATGGAACGTGTAGTCAATCAGCAACTACTCAAATACCTCGAGAACAACAGAATAATCAGCGATAATCAATATGGCTTTCGCAAAGAGAGATCGACAGGAGATATTTTGGCCTATGTCACTCATATATGGAGTAGGGCAATTGAAAACTACGGAGAGTCTCGAGCGATTGCGTTGGATTTTTCAAAGGCATTCGACAGAGTTTGGCATGACGGACTGCTCAACAAACTGCCGTCCTTGGGACTGCCCGCCTCTCTCTGCAGCTGGCTGGCCAGTTTCCTTAAGAACCGATCCCTACATGTTGTAGTCGATGGACACATCTCGGACACATTCACCATCAACGCGGGCGTGCCTCAGGGCGCAATACTTTTACCAACTCTGTTCCTCATCTATATTAATGACCTGCTGGTCGAAACGAATAATCCTGTTTACAGTTTTGCAGATGACAGTACCCTTGTCTCCCACTTCAGATCAGAAAAACCCTTACCAGCGACTGAGACTCATCACCGCAGACAGGAGCAGATTACAGCAATTAATCAAGACCTGGAGAAAGTTCAAACTTGGGGCGACCGAAATTTGGTCCAGTTCAATGCAGCAACGACCCAAGCAGCAACGTTTACTAAGAGGGTCAATACAGCGGGCCCTGAAATCATTATGGCAGGATCGACCATTCCTTCATCCTCGTCAATCGGGCTGCTTGGTGTCTTGGTCAACAGCCATATGTCATGGCATGACCACGTGGCTAACATCGCAAAATCAGCCTCCCAGAAGCTTGGTGCGCTATTTCGTAACAAAAAACTCTATACACCGCAGCAGTTGCCCTTGCTGTACAAAGCGCAAATAAGACCGTGCTTAGAATATTGCTCACATATCTGGGGTGCCGCACCAAAGCATACCCTAAAGCTGCTGGATTCCATTCAGTAGAGGGCTGTGCGTCTCGTCGGGGATCCGGAGTTGACACGGAATCTGGATAGTCTGGAACATCGCAGACATGTGGCCGATATGTCTCTGTTTTACAGATACTTTCACGGCAGATGTTCCCAGGATTTGGCCCGCATCATCCCGTCCCTGGCAACTCCTGTCAGACAGTCCCGACAGACGGCAGGAGCGCACCAGTTCGTCGTGCAACTAGAAACACCTAGAACATCGCTTTACCAGAACTCCTTTGTCTGGCGCATTGCATCACTGTGGAACTCACTTCCAGGACATCTGTTTCCCACTAATTACAACCTACAAATATTCAAGAACCGTGTCAATCAACATCTTCGCACACACACCGCTCGTCGAGCGCCATAGGATCTCCCTTTAGTGTGTGTGCCACTGCCATAAAAAAAAAAAAATCTAAAATTAAAAAAAAACGTGTCGATGGTGTTCATCGAGCGGATTTATAGTCACAAAAATAACATAATCATGTGGTTCCACTGAATCATGAAGGCGATTTTAGATGTTCAAATTTAGTGATTTTTGCTGTATTAAAAAATACTAGCTGGCGAGTCGGCAGCCTTATTTTTAAATTAACTCTCAGTGTAACCTTCGCAATAGCTGAAGTATTTAATCCACTATTTTTTTCTAAATCTGTTCAAGTCACCTCTGCTGTTTGCCAAGTGCGTGACTGGATCATCAGAAGAAATACCCAGTGTAGAATTTCGGATTAGAATTCTTCAGGTAAATAGCAATAACATATGATGCTTTTTATACTATATTAATATCAGCACAGCTCTTAACAAAGTATGAGGTAATTATTCGCCATCGACAAGGACATATGGTTTTAAAAGCTAAGCGATAAAATTAGTAACAGAACTTGAATAAAGAAATTTAATATATATTTCAAATGAAATAATGACATGGTGTGAAAAGCTGCTACATTTAAATGAAGCAAATCTCGGAAATGCCATGAATTAGAATATTATTTATAAGTAGAATTTAATTTATGAAACATGTATCAAAAGAAAGATGACATGATCGTCATTTTATTCAAGAGAATATTCTGAATCAACGACGCTGCATTTTAGTCATCAATTTACATTTGCTGATGCTTCCGCGTTTATTAAAAGTTGATTTGGAATGTTGTAGGAATTAAAATGTTAAAAAAAAAATTAATATGTTTAACTAAAAATACTTACTAAATGTTTTAGTTGGCCCGGAATCAAACCGAGAATACGCCCTCCGAAGCGTCCAATTAAAATATTTGGCGAATATTTCTAATCAAGCATTTCAATTCGTCAAACATTTTATTATAATTGTGTATTAGCTGTATAGGTATTATTCGAAGTATTATTTAAGCGACCTTAGTTCAATTAAATATGTAACAATAGGTAAGGTAAAGAATATTTTTAAATATGCTATTTTTATTACCCTATTCTTCGAAACCTATAACAAAGAAATTTGCCTATTTCCGAACTATATCCCTACAGAAAAATCATACGACCTTCTGAATGCAAACATCTAACTCGGCACACCCAAAAACTACCTCCTAAAGTATTCGAATCGAAAAAGATCATCCACCTACGGAATCTTTTTTTTGAAAAAAAAATCAGTTTTTATCTCGGAAAGGGTTTAAGGAATTCATTTACATGTTACCATTATAAAAATAAAATTTTCAAAATCATATTCAGTGTGGTAAAAAAAATTATATTTATAAAAATGTTCCTCTTTCCCAAATATTTCGATACAGAAAAATCTTACGACTTTTTTGATGCAAAAAACAAATTTCGCGCACCCAAAAATCTCCTTCTAAATGACTCGAAACGAAAAAGGTCATCCACCTACCAAATTATCTATTTCGTGGCCAAATCTGAAGAAAAATGCTCAATTTCGAGAAGAGAATGTTAAAGAAGTGTTTTGATCGATCCTAAGACGGTGCAGATATCTCTTTCCGTTACCGAGAAAATTGAGAATATATAAAATCACCTTTGGTAAAATTTGAAAAAAAAACGAAATGTCCTAGGATCAAACGGAATACAACATGAGACTCATATTTTTGCGGTTTACCGCCTAGTTGTAACTCTTACCGTTTTCGAATTACAGTCGATTTAATGAAAATTTTGTTTGTAAGGTTACCTCATTTTTCGAAATCTTATTGTTCATTTTTATCATGGAAACGGTTAAAGGGATCCATTTACATCTTGCCATCATAAATATAAAATTTTCAAAATCATATACAGATATTTTTTTAAAAAAATCTCCTTTTTCCGAAATATTTCGGTACAGAAAAATCGTACAACTTTCTAGATGCAAAAATCGAACTCGGCCCACCGAAAAACCACTTTCTAAAGTATTCGAATCGAAAAAGATCATCCACCTTTGAAATTCCCTATTTCGTGGCCGAAGCTGAAGGAAAATGCTCAATTTTGAGAAGAAAAATCGAATACCTGCCTTATTTAACGTCCTATCGAAAAAAAAACATTAGAAGCGTTTCGATTAACTCTGAGAGGGCGCCGATACTGGCGTAAACCGATTTACGATATCTCTTTCCGTTACCGAGAAAATTGAGAAAATATAAATTCACGTTTGGTCAATTAAAAAAAAAACGAAACGTCATACGATCGAACAGAATACACCACGCTAAAGTACCCCAAAAAAAAAACATCTTTTTGCCATTTACCGTTTAGTTCTAACTTTTGCGGTTTTTGAATTACAACCGATTTAATGAAAATCTCGACTTTTTTAATAACGTTTTTATCTCGGAAACGGTTAAAGGGGTCCATTTATATGTTACCATCATAAAAATAAAATTTTCAAAAATATATATGTACGGGGAGGCAAAAAAATATTTTAAAAAAGTTACTGCTTTTTTCAAAATATCGCCGTTATTTAACGTTATACCAAAAACTTTATAAGAAATTTTTATTCAAAATTAGGAGTATCATCGACTTTAATACATTTTTTCAAAAATTTCATAATAATTGAGATATTCGCGAAAAATATCCAAAGCGACGTTGGCGAAATATTTTTTTTAACGACGACTCAAGTACAGGTTAAACGAAGTCAAAATACATATTTTTGATAGTAAGTATAAATGAGGCCTTAAAAGCTTTAAAATCAGCAGGCAAAAACGGCTGACTGCTGCAACCTGCAACGGTTTGCGTATTTAGGAAGCATCCGCGTTATAGAACCCCAGTTGAATAACGCCGCCTGATTGGCTCCAACCCCGCCAACCAAGTTTCTTTTTAATTATTTTTTTGGATTAGTTAGTCTTTTGGTATGCCTTGGGTTAGTGTTTGTTGGTTGCGCCCGGCAGCGAGCGGAGGGTATTGCATGAATACAAACGCGTGAAGTGTCAAAAACGTAAACAACATTGACGGGCGGGCTAGTTAACACACGTGCTTATCTAGCCAATCAGGCGGCGATATTTAACTGGGGTTCTGTAACGCGGATGCTTCCTAAATACACTAACAGTTAATCGATGATGTTATTGATGTTAAACTATTGCAAGTTTGCCACTTCTCAGGCAATAGAATTACTCCTATAGGAAAATAATTGCTGATTTTTTAACTGGCACGAATAGGGTCTCAGAAACATAGTTTAGTTAAAGCTTAGTTTAATAGTTTGGTTAAAACAATGCAAATTCGAAGGCACAGCATAATTTTAATATTACATAACTACGACTTGTTACCCCAAAATTTCTTTAAAACACTAAAAGTTACCAAAAATTACCACTAATTTACCACTAGTTGCCACTAATTATCACTAATTTCCACTAATTGCCACTAGTTACCAGTAATTTCCCATAGAATTTCCACTAATTACCACGACTGTGTACACAAAATTACCACAATGAAATCCTCCTCGTCATTTCTTAAACACGCAAGCAGTGAGCATTCAGGACGAATAAATAAGCATTTTGCAGTTGTCAAGAAACATCAATTTGCGTGTTTTTTTTTTTAATGAATCGAACTGTATAGGTTAATTTATCGGATAGTTCGATAGTTTTTGTTCCGAATATTCTATATTTGATATCTCTAACTTTAAACTAACTGAAAAACTGTGCCATAAGATCAGTACATTAGACCAACATATTATTTTTATTTCTAACACATTAATTAGTGGTTTTTCTCATTTTTGTTTTCCAACTTGTTAAATTCGGAATCAGTACCGATCGGACTATTCGATAATTGAAACGTAACGTATTTGGCGATCCATTTGAAAAAAAAACACCGCTTAATATTTTTAGACTGTTTTACGATACCCCTTTACTTCGCATAACAAAAATTCCTCGCAGTACATGAAAAATTCTATAGCTTTAGTATTTTTAAATTTTTTAAAATAATGTCTCAAGGTAGAAGTCTAAATATTTGTGAAGACCTTGAACAGGGTATAATTAAACCCCATAGAGCTTATTTTAGGAGATATTATAAAATCTTAAATATAAAAGTTGCAGGGTGTTTATTAGCCATCAAGATTTTTTTATAAGAGCAAATAAATGAGCAATGCAAAGCTGTCAAAAATATCAACTTTCATTTTTTTATATCGTTCATTCATCTGATAGTGCAATTGCTACGATAGCTGTATCTTTGGAACTACCGGAAAAAAATGAGATAAACCGTTCCATAATAATAATGTGTTAGAAAAAGAACGATAACGATAAGAAGAACGTGTTGGTTTAATGCATTGATTTGATGGCACAGTTATTGTCACTTTCCTCAGTCAGTTTTGAAGTTAAATGTACCAAACCTTGTATATTCGGAATCAGTAAGGAACAAACTATGAGATAAATTAACTAAACACAAAGCGTTATAAAAACACAAATGTTGCAGGTTTGTGATTTCTAGATACATTCTGATAAAAACCCTGGCGGTTCATGAAAAACACTAAAACTTTTACATTTAAAGTATATTAAAATCTCTTAAAATAATCTCCCTAGGCGGGGTCTAAATATACACGAAAACCCTTTACATTGAAATAGATTAATTAAGGTAGAGTTATTATATATCAAATTTCCAACATTACGAAAGGAAATTTTCCATCTAAGTAATAATACCAACCGCCTTATGTATATTAATTTTGTATTTACTATTCGGGCCGGGACCAATTATTATTAATTGGTAATTATGTTTGAATTCACCTCTAGTGTAAACCTTCCTTAACAGTAAAACAAACCTACGTCAACGTGATACTAGTATCAATGATAATGCCTAGACGTCAATCTATTTAGAACGTGACCTAATATTGATATGACTTACATTGAACCTTCATTGAACAAACTAGATGTACTCGCATATCCCACATATGTGATAAAATATATATTATATAATTTTTCATTGTTTATGCGACTATTAGCAATATCTATAGTACACTTCTTGAAATTTATTGTCTGAATTACGAGCTAATAATTTAAGGTACTTTCTGACCGCAGCCGGTTCCTTGTTTAGTGTAACTCTCACATTAAGATTTTATAATTCACATAAAGATTCAGACCAATTTAAAATACTTCCAACGGCTATATATGTAAAACTTACATTAGCTACCGGTTCCTCAGACTAAAAGCCCTAGCGGTTCATGAAAAACACTAGAAATTTTACATTTAAAGTATTTTAAAATCTCTTAAAATAATCTCTCTAGGAAGGGATCTAAATATAGATGAAAACCCTGTACATTGAGACAGCTTCATAAAGGTAAAGTTATTATATATAAAATTTCCAACATCACGAAAGGAAATTTTCTGTCTAAGTAATAAATCCAACCGCCTAATATATATTAATTTTGTATTTACTGTTCGTGCCGAGACCAATTATTATTAATTTCATCTCTAGTGTAAACCTTCCTTAACATTAAAACAAACCTATGTCAAAGTGATACAAGTGTCAATTACAGCGTTCGGTAATGTCATCTTTTGCCTCGATTTGCTCTGAAAATCTGACACTCACGTGATCTGTCTGTTTAAATGGCAAAATCAAATCACGTTCCTGTTAAAACATCAGAGCAAATCGAGGAATAGAATGACATTACCGAACGCTACAAATGATAATGCCTACACGTCAATCTATTTAAAACGTGACATAAAATTGATATGATTTAAAAAATTGCATTATATTGAACCTTCCTTGAACAAACTAGATGTACTCGTATATCCCACTTATGTGATAAAATATAATTTTTTTAATTATTCATTTGTTATGCAACTATTAGCAGTATCTACCAACGACGTTTTGTATAACTCTCACAATAAGATCCTAGAACTCCCATAAATGTGTAGTCCCTTTTAAAATAATTTCAGCGGCTAGATATGTAAAATTTAAATTACCTGTTCCTCAGAATAAAAACCATCGGGGTTCAT
This sequence comes from Pissodes strobi, assembly GCA_016904865.1. NCBI lineage: Eukaryota > Metazoa > Arthropoda > Insecta > Coleoptera > Curculionidae > Pissodes > Pissodes strobi. Next base: position 214,980 of record MU182976.1, on the reverse strand, counting down.
CAACAACACTAGAACTTTTACATTTAAAGTATTGCAAAATCTCTTAAAATAGTCTCTCAAGGTAGGAGTCTAAATATACATGAAAACCCTATACATTGAGATAGTTTAATATAAGGTAAAGTTATTATACATCAAGTTTCCAACGACACGAAAGGAAATTTTCCGTCTAAGTAATATAACCAATCGCCTAATTTATATTAATTTTGTATTTACGGTTCGTGCCGAGACCAATTATTATTAATTGGTGATTATTTTATAATTCAGCTCTAGTGTAAACCGTCCTTAATATGAAAGCAAATCTACGTCAATGTCATACAAGTGTCAATGATAATGCCTGGGTGCCAATATATTTAAAACGTGACGCAATATTGATATGACTTAAAAATTACGTTGCACTAACCTTCATTGAACAAACTAGAAGTACTCGTATATCCCTCCCATTTATGTGAAAAAGTAATTTATTTAAGTTTTAATTTTTATGGGTCTATAAGCAATATCTACCAATTTAAAGTGCAAATCAATTTTATTGTTTGAAGTACGAGCTAATAATTTAAGGAACTTTCTGACCCCAAACAATTTCTTTTTTAGGTATAACTCTCACAATTAAATTCTAGAACGCCCATAAATAGGTATGTAAAATTTACATTACCTGTTCCTCAGAATAACTGCAATTTTTCCGTCGGGTCTTATAAATGCTAAGGAAGTTATTCCACTTCCCGATGTGTCAGTATTTATCCTAACCGAATCGGTAACGATAAATTTTGAAAAGTGGCCAAGCGCATAAAACATTGGCTGTTTATAAAACTCGTCTGCTGTTCCGTTTACTATTATGGGAGAATCCACTTCGTTGTCAACCCAATTTGGCCCTCCAGAGGTATCTAATGCCATGTTCCAGTCCACCCATCCAATAAAGTCATATTTAAGGTCCTAAAATCATGTCGATTAGTGATGCCAATAATAAGATTTTATATATATATATTAGGAATTATTACGAAAATCCTGAAGTATCCTGCTGTAAAACTTTGTACATTCTAGCACCCATCAGCAAGAAAACTTCAAAGAAAAATATTTTGGGATTTAAAAAAGTTATTTGATTTTTAAATAAATTAATTTTTAAATTATGTTTATTTTTTTGCATGGTAACACGCTGTTTAACCATCCGGGGACGCAGGGTTTTCCATTAGCCTTTTACCACGTAACTTCTCCCTTCTCGAATCGGAACATTTCGGTATTTTTCAAGTATCAAATTAGTCGTATTAACTCAGTGCTTGAAGTGTGGGTGTATTTTTGTTTTTATTTTATAAAATATTGCGGAGTAAGAGTCCGCTGCCAGTTCTCAATCCCATTTTTGACCTCACTATTAATATTTGTGCTTTAAACGTTTTTTTTGTTTTAGTGGGTAATGTATTCGTTTTTACGAATCTTGTAGAATAATATTTGGTATAAGATAGATGATTGTGAATTGTAGGAATTAATGTTGGGTATATATTTTGTGGCTTGTGGTCTAATTTGATTTGAAATTGTGGAAATGTGTGGATTTTGGTATTTATGGTCCTGAGCAGGAAAGAATAAATAAACTTATGTTAGGATGTTTGGCCGAGGACGAGGAAGGGGAGTTTTCGAATGACGAGGATGAAAACGATAAAGAATATATATTGGAATGCCAAGAACTGCATTCAGATACGGGGTAGAAAATTTCTGCTGTTGAAACTGAGGAGCAAGTGCCAGTGGCGTCACAGAGGGAGAAGTTTTCGTGGGAAAAGATAAAACATCTAAATTGTCGAAACATGTTCCCCATTCAAGCAGGACTTGGGGAGAACTTGATCACACGACTTCTAGGAGCGGGGCAACTGTAAAAAAATTAAACGCTCGTCTGAAATTTTGGAAACACTTTTTTGATTTGCGAATGATAGAGACCACCGTGGGTATGCAATTCAACATATTCAGAAAAAAATCAGATAATTACTCTCGTGAGCGAAATACAAAGCCAACAGATGTTGTTGGAGTTCAAGCACTTATAAGTTTACTATATTTGGTATTGGTAGGACTGCTAAAACCCCCCGTGAAATTGTAAGTGAATTATGGAACAACGATAGTACCGATGTTGAGATATTCCGACTTATAACGTCTAGATTTCGTTGTTCTGTTTTTGCTTCAGCATTTGCGATCTGTTGAGCTGGATACTCATGAGGAAAGAAGAGAAATAGATAAATTGGCACCGATTAGAAATATGTTTAATTTTGTTTTGAAAGATCTACATACATGCCATTTCAGAATCTTAAAATCGATGGAAAATTGAAGTCTTTCCGCAGTAACTGCACTCTTCGGCAATACATTTCAAGTAAGCTGAACAGGTTTGGTCTGAAAGTGTACGCCCTCGTTGATTCTAAAACATTCTAAATTGTTCCTGTGCTTCTAATAATTCTGCATATGCTTTAGTGCAAAGACTGATGGAGCCAATTAGGGATTCGTAGTAAAACGTAACTTGTGATAACTAGTTCACTAGTATCCTGCTAATACGCACGTTATACAACGATTGAACATATTTGGGTACCATCAGAACAACAAGGCCAATATATTTAAGTATGTTTGCCTATATTGATTACATAACTTATGTATCATATATTCCTAAGAAAAAAAAATGTGCTACTAACTGGTATCAATCCCTCATCACAACGAAAAGATTGACCGACAAACGGGCAAACCTAAAATGATCATGGACTATAACCATACAAAATGAGGAGTAGACATCTTGAACAAAATGTGCGCAACTTATGATTGCGCTAGAAACACAAGAAAATAACCAATGGTTATTTTTATTGCTTCTTAAATATAGCTGTAGTCAATGCTATGGTTTTGTACAGTCTACAAAATGTGGATAAAACTATAACACGCCGAAGGCTTATGCACCTGCTGTCTTTCGAGTTGGCTGAAAATCATATTCTTTTTTGCTCAGCTTTAACTTCTCTAACTATGAGATCGAGAATTAAAGAAATTCTTTAAATTGATAATGCTGTTGCGCCTGGTCCACCAAAGTTACTGCGACAGGAGAATACAGCCACCAAAGCGTTGTAATGATCTGGGGCTCGTGAATAATTCTAATTAATTTATTTAATAAATTAATTCATAGTTTTCAGCAATCGAGCAAAAATAAATTAAGTTTCATTCTAGTTCGCCGATAAATAAAAATTATTTAATTGAGTCTTGAACTAAATGGCAGACCATAACATGAAAAAATAGAAATATCACCCTTGTTGATTCAAACTTAAAATGAAAGCGCAAGTTAAGAAATGCTCGACCCCGGCTAAAGTTAATTTAAATGGCAACTTATGCAGAAACGAAAAGTCGGGAAACGTGCCAAAATAAGACCTAGCAAACGCCATCCTAATATAAAATAATTACTATTGAAAAATTTTATATGCGTAATCGAATGAACCACCTGTAAAACTCTTGAAAAACTAATTGCGCATTTAGACCGAGTTTAGTGTCCTTGCTCCAAACCTTGCAAGGTGGGCAGTTCGAACAGTCGGCCAATAAGAAGCCAATGTTTGGAAAGCGAACATCTGTTCATTTGACCAAACAACTTTAATTATCCTATTTAGGAAGTGCGGTAGCAATAAGAGCTGAACTCGAAATGTTTTAACAGCAATAATCAAATTTTAATGTTCAAGCGCATAAAATCGAGATTCGAATTTACGAATTTACACAAACAAACGTTAACTGCCTATTAAAATCGGCGGCGACTTAAATGTTCTTAGTGAATACAATTGAATAAGCCGGACAAGGTATGAAAAGAAAAATTGCTGGGAAAACAGGGCAGTATAGCAAGATTCTTAAAACACAAATAATAATTGGCGATAATTAGTTTTCACGCGGGTAGTCTGGAAAATAATCTACATATAATATTCGGCTGTCTAGTTATTTAAAGACTAAGGTCGTTGCTATGTCGATACGGGGGTAGAAAAAAGTAGTTACATGTAAACGCTGCAAGTGTAGTCCGTCGCTATGCCAAAACAGATACCGAGAGAAATAAACCGTAACGTTCTCCAGAGGTTGAAGCGCCGATTTCGGTGTATAAATAAGGACTAGAAAGTAAGTTGTAGGTTTAAGTATTTTTAAGTATGGGTAACTAGTGTAAGAAAATATATCGAAAGGTAGAGATGTGCTCTAAAGCGAATTGTAGTTGAATGTAGGAATGTTTTTGCTGATTTTGGGTTGCATTAGACACAATAAGTGTTAGTGGAAATTGAATTTTATTTTCTTGTAGGTTTAATGCATTGCTACTGAATGAAATAGGGCGTCAACACACTCTTACTGCGAACCTGGTGTTAGAAAATGAATCGGAGTTGAAGGAAAGGTCAGTACATAAAAGGGTGAAATCGGGGTTCATTACAGCGTTTGTCTTGCATAACATATGGAAAATTTATATGTCTGGAACATTTGGCATCTATATGTTTGGAATGCCACAGTGAATAGTATTATCTAGTTTTATGATGAGTTTAAATTCTGTTCATATGTAAATACCTAAGTTGATTTTAGGTTTTTAGTTTTAAGAATGTTAACATTTCTTAATATTTCAATAATGCCAAAAATATATGTTGCTATAAGATTTTACGTTGCAAAATCATTGTTAGCCCAGGAGCTTTGAAATGTAATCAATGACATGTAGTAACTTATTTTTGAATAAAAAATCTTTATATCAGAGTATTTTAAAAGTCAAGCTTTTTCGCCAAACTAATCCAAACCTCCTAAAAATGTTTTGCATATCAGTAGCGTAATATAATGTACAAGCTTACGTAAAAATTATATATCTGACTAAATGACTGACAAATTGCATATTAATAGTATTTTTTTAAAAAGATACAATAATAACATAATATAACAAATGTTTCTATTTATTTCCAGGTAAGTATCAGAACGATCCGTGTCAACGTTTGAAGTAAATATAAATAAACATACTATACTATCGCTCTATTGAAATGTATATAGGGTCTCATATAAAGTAAGTTGGTGTGCATTTATTAACTTAGCGACTCATTTTTTTTTTGGCAGATACTCGCGGCTGAGATAAAAACCATAAATTAACGCTTTTGAATATGGTTTTCGTTCTAGATGGAATAAATGAAGACCCTGTGACCCTGTACGGTAAAAATGTTATTTTTTTTCACACACGATGGCAATCTAACTGCATAATTAAAGCGAAATCTGTTTGCTATTGTTATGATAGTGAGCATCGACAGAGCCCATTTTAATAATTTGGTGCATGTCTTGTATTATAATTTATTGTTGTTCAGCTCTACCGATTATTGTGATCGCACTATTGTGTATCATTATGATACAATTTCTGATACTATATTCATATAGCATGCAATATGTTGCTAAATTTTTATGATGTTTTAATGTCGTGGGAAGAATCGGTAGTCAGTACTTACTTTGCACTAGGAGCGAAAGATAAATTGTCACTATAATAGTAATAATAAAAATAAATATCGTTATTGTCAGATGAATAGTTTTGGATTCATTCTTCACTTTTTTCATGAACAATACCTATTCCTTTTAATGTTTCAGAGAAATGGGTTTAGTCTAGAAAATAATATTTTAAGCTTTTATTTTACTTACATCTATTATACTATTTAAGTAACTGTCTGCTCTATCCCAGCTTCCTAATTCTACAGCTTTTTCTAGTCCGTCAGCGGCAAGAGATCCTAAAATTAAAATGAAACATGATATTATTATATATTATATAGGATGCTTTTATATGTCGGGTCAATATGGAATGAAACGAATCTACTAGTGATTTTAGGAAGAAAATTTCACATGAACACAAATCGTTTAAATTTAATTTCATTTATTA
>MU182976.1:168852-204126 GCA_016904865.1 Pissodes strobi | reverse complement strand
TTCTCATTTCAAATATAACATACCATTAATATTATTGGTTTCATAGGAGATCTATTCAAACTCTTTTACTTTAAACCACAGCAAGCCAAGAACCAAAAGCCAATTTCCTATGAACGAAAATTATGCTGAGGTTCCAGTTGTTATTAACATTTTATGTCAACCAATATTTTTAAAATTGTATATGATATACCTTTACGTTGAAAGTTTGAAAAAAAAAGAATTGGTGCAAAATTTATATATTGTTCTGTATCTGGAAAGGCGGTAACCATGACGACGGCTAGAGCATAGTCTAAAAATATAGGGATATTTTTCGAAGCCGCGACCAAAAACCTATAACAACGAAAACAGGGAAAATGCAGGAATATGGGTGTTATTTACTGAGGCCCATAATCCAAGTAGCAAGGCAAGATATATTCTATCCCGTGATAGCTTTGAATAAGCTTTGGTGTAGCTTATGTAGCTTTCAACTTTTATTTTTACTCTAACCAACTTGAAATTTTAGGAAAGATGCTACATCCGTTAGAAATATAGCAAATGAGACAGATGATTCAAAATCTAAAGCGCAAAGAATTTTGGAGTCCAATAAATATTTTCACTATATTGTTAATATTACCCAATATTTGCATCAAGAGTTTTTAGATAAATCTAATGAGGTTCGTTTTGTTCACAAAAAATAATTTGGTAAACTAAATGGTGTTCTTAGTCAACGAAAAAACTTGTTTAAGTTAATGAATAATGCTATGTTTGGGAAAACTATGGAAGTCTTACGAAAACACTCATATTAGCTAATTTAAGAGTAGTAAAATAATAAATATTCTGAAATGAACGTCCGCGATCTGGTTAAATCAACTATTTTTTATTTTCTTGATAGTTATATGCTAAGAAACTTTTCAAACTGCAAAGTGCTTCATACTGATACGAAATAAATAATACAGATGTTTATGATGTTATGCGAAAAGGCTGTCCTCAATATTTTTATACCTCCGACTACTCAAATGACATTATTTACAACATTTCCCAAAAAAAAGGTTCTGGATATGGTGAAAGATTACAATAATGGACGTATTATGACTCATTTCATCGGGTTAAGGTCGAAAGTATATGCTGTTAAAGTTTTATAGAGACTCGAGGAGCTTGCGGCGAACCGCTTAGAGCTATTACAGGCTAATAAAGAACGGGCTGAAGTTGATGCAATTTTGACATATATTGGGGTGATCAAAAAGTTCAAATATGAGTTATAAAAAATAGAATTAGCTCTGACGACTATGTGGAGTGCCTGGAATCGTTCACGGAAAAGTATGTTGCTCAAAAGTTGATAAGATCCCGATATCTTAAACTCTTTAGTTTAAAACAATCTCAAACACCGGCACCGCTCATCTGCCACGATGATAGAAGAAAAATTTTAAATATTTCGGTCGATTCACTTCCTTGGAAACATTATTCGATAGTGAAAGTTGACTAATACTAACAGTTTATGAACGTTAGATACACCATATTATAGCTTATAATACACAAAGAAAGGTATATTTTGAGGTAATAAATAAACGTATATACATAGATGATCAACTTTTTCTGCTTGATTTTTATTTTAAATTTTGTTTCGGTTAAAAAAAACTGAATGAGGTGCGAAAAAAAAGTACATTTCACGTCCTATCAGCCTCGTTAGTTTTGTATAACTCGAGGCCGAAGCTCTACCAGATTTGAGTATCAAAATAATACTCGAACTTATTTATGCTTTAAGGGAACGTTCATTAATTAAATTTTTAGACTTCGCTATGATACAATGTTTTAAACACTTTAACACTGTAGATGGAACTTTTGCCCTTTAGAAATTTATATTGTATATTGGCAAACATGATTAAAACTACTGCAATACAAATTGGAAGCTTTCATTGCCTAACCCAAACTAGGTAATGGAAACATAATTTCTGGTAATAATTATCTTTTTATTTATTTTTTACTTACCCGCGCATGCCTCAGTAGCCAAACGAAATAGTGTTTTATTACTACTTGACGCCAAGTCGAGAAAAACTGCTGGAGTGACGAAGTCGGTATAAAAATGAAGTGCAATTCCATCTGCATATTCAATCACGTCGTTGTCAGAGAGCACATTCTAAAAATATTAAATACTATAAAAATACCGTTGCCAAAACAAAATAAAAAACATTTCTACGTCTCATCGCATTTCATCTACGCGATGCCATCATAAAACATTTTTTAATATACAGGGTGTTCCAAAAACATTTAGCATGACCGAACTATATGTTTTATAATAGAACACCCTATTTATTAGTGGATTTTTGAATTCTGCAAAAAAGTTAAATTGATGTAACATACCCTATACCTAAGTTCAACTTTTTCGAACTTGATATTTTAGATTTGTAGAATGTACAGGGTTATCCAATGAGGACTAGACAAGGCGATTTTTTGACTTTCCCTGTACTTTTATAAAAAAAAAAGATGTAGACGGTCATAATTGAATTATGGGTTATAACAGCCCCCTCTTTCTGTGTGATTTGTGATGTAGTTTTAATTTGATTTTAATTTCAATGTTCAACCTATGTGGTGTCCAAGAGTTCGATTGTTTGACTTGACTGCGTTGGTTCCTGACAAAGTGAGTACACAACTAACATTTTTCAATTTTTTATCAAATTTTTTCTTAGCTTACTTGCAATTTAACAAATGCCTTAACAATCTATCCAATTTGAAAAACAGGATTGTTTCCTTGCTGTCAGGAAGCACTGATGATGGCCCAGGGCCGATAGCGCTCTGCAATTTATGATTATTAAAGATTTTGCACGAAATACAAAGTTTCAATTCAACAACTTTTATAAAAAAAAACTGAAATAGCCATCTTATGTAGTTTTCTCCCGCAAATTCGGATATGTTTAGCAAAAAACAATTGAACATCAAATAAAAGTGCTAGGGGTCACTTTGATATTTTTTTAAATGCGATGTTATATTTTTAATGTGCTTATCCGATTTCTCATATAAATTTTGATCTAAAATGATGGATTTTTAATTCAAAAACGCCTTTTTTCTTCAGTTTTAAATTCGGAAAGTGTTCGTCTACCGTACGATTAATACCTGATAGATGGATACCCGTTTCACCTATTCAACCTTTAACCTGCTTTAAAGCGGCCGTCAGTCAGACCAAATAATCAACTTTCAAATTTCTATACTATATTTTCCACGAATTAGTTGCAAATAACGAAATATTATTTAGAAGAACGACTAAGTGTAATAAAATTATATTACAAAAGTGGGGAGAATGCTCGACAAACACAAAGAACATTTTTGAGAGTTTCCAGAGTCACATTTCAGTAGATACAATTCTCAGAATTAAGACCCTATTTGAAGAAAGCAAGACATTGAAAGATAAGACAAGAAAGATGAAAAGACAGAATAGAAGGAATAGTTCAATATTTTACTATAAATCCGATGAGTTCTATTCCGCAAGCGGTACGAGAAGTAAGGTATGGTCCAGGACTCCGGAAAGTAAGCTAACCGAGTTCACAGAACTTTAAAAAAATGTAGTCTAAAACCATATTGCATCCTTCCCGTTCAATACTTATCACAACATCAAAAAGAAGTTCGATTTCGATTTGTTGCTTCAATGCTGATGAGAGAGCAAAACGAAGATTATAATTTATATAATAAAATTCTATGGACTGACGAAGCGTCATTTACAACATCGGGGGTATACAATCGGAAAAATACAAGACACTGGGCAGCAGTTAACCCTCATAGATATGAAATGATAAAGTTTCAAGGTAGGAGCTCACTTAATGTTTGGTGTGGGATGTTAGAAAATCGAATCATTGGACCACTATTTTATCGTGGCTCTTTAACAGGCCAAAGATACCGCCAGTTTCTTCAAAACGATATCGAGGATTTCTTGGAAAGATTGCCATTGCAAGTCTACAACAATATCATTTGGCAGCAGGATGGTGCTCCGCCTCATGCAGTTCGAGAAGTGGTAACATACTTAAATGAGCATTACAATCAGTGGATTGGCCGTAACGGAACAATTCATTGGCTACCAAATAGCCCCGATATCACGCCAATGGATACATTTTTATGGGGTCATTTTAAAAATGTAGTTTATCAACGACCGAACAGAAGTCTCGAGGATATTCAGCAAAAAATTATAAATGAAATTAATAGACTTAACCAGGACCAAAATATTGTAAGAGATTCCTTGGAGAGACTGAAAAGGGGGCATCGGTCGTGTTTTGAAAATAATGGAGGACACATCGAACAATTATATTATTGAGATTAAAGTTATTAAGTTAGTTTATAGTTTTTTCTAATACGTCATACTGTTTTTATACGTCAACAATAATAGATTTGCAAAAAACTACCATTATTTGTAACTAATTCGTAAAAAATATAGTATAGAAATTTGAAAGTTGAATATTTGGTCTGACTGACGGCCGCTTTAAAGCAGGTTAAAGGTTGAACAGGTGAAAAGGGTATCCATCTATCAGGTATTAATCGTACGGTAGACGAACATTTTCCGAATTTAAAAGTGAAGAAAAAAGGCGTTTTTTAATTAAAAATCCATCTTTATAGATCAAAATTTATATGAGAAATCGAATAAGCACATTGAAAATATGGCATCCCATTTAAAAAATATCAAAGTAACCCCTAGCACTTTTATTTGATGTTCAATTGTTTTTTGCTGAACATATCCGAATTTGCGGGAGAAAATTACATGAGATGGCTATTTCGGTTTTTTTTTATAAAAGTACAGGGAAAGTCAAAAAATCGCCTTGTCTAGTCCTCGTTGAATAACCCTGTACACGGCTTAGCTTAGAGCGGAACGGTTTGACTTTCTCATCTGAGTATTTCATAATCTACAGCCGTTATTCATTTTGCGATTTTCGTATACTTCCTGTTAAAACGGAACTATAGAAGCCGAACATAGTATTGCAAGACCCTGTATGCCTAGTTATAACTTAGTGTCGGCTAAAACCTAATTTTTTGGGTCAGTTGCTGTTGCCTCCACGTAACATGCGGATATGCCGCATCTATCAGCCACATGGCAAAAATATGAAAGCAAACTCCAGATTTTTATATATTTTACAATTCATGTAACAGATATTTATATTAGGTAGATCTAATGGTACAATGATTCTAGGGGAATTTAAAGTAACAAATATGTCACTTTTCAAATGACAATATTTGGAAATGAGTTGAATTTAGGTGTATGGTATGAAACGACTCCAATCACAAGCCAAGAAAATGTAAATCCGGCAACTCTGCCAGTCAGTCTATTTGGCATTATGTCGTTTACCGGTGTGATCTTTCCTAAAATGTGTATAAATATATTTCTTTACATTTGTGCAAATCGCATTCTCGAATAAACTAAATTGAAGTGATTAATTGTTTAGTCGTTTTACCGTATGGTGACAAAAGAAGATATAAATGAAAAAATACTAAATAAAAATATAATTTTTTAATACATAGTGCTTTATTTTTGAATAGTGAAACTGCAAACAGATTATATAATATTTATATTACCTAGATTCAATAATAGATCGAAACGAGGTTTGCGTTTGAACTTTGTGCGTTGGCTTCTAGTATTTTACTTAAGCAAATAGTTATTGTTTAGTTGTTTTACCGGCTTCTCACGGTCTCTCGCGAAATGGTGGCGTAAGAAGATATAAATGAAAAAATACTTATTTTATTATCGATCTGTTGTATTATAATAATTTTTTAATATGTAATGCTTTATTTTTGAATAATAGTGAAGGGATAAACATATTATAGTATTTATAATATATGGATTCAATAACAGATCGAAGCGAGGTTTGCGTTTGAATTTTATGAGAAACCATCAATGCTTCTAGTATTATTTTGCTTGACAAAGTACCTGCTGCCTTCGTACTGGGTTTGAATATTGATCTAATTAATCTACTAAGATTCATACGTACTATTTATTCTCCGAATCCTAAATAACTAAATAACACTCAGCAGTATTCTTGGATAAGTTATTTTAATGTTTGGTTGGATGATCATTCCTTTCAATTTAATATACCTAGAACGTGCTGTATTCGTAGATGTATATCCAATTATAACAGAACATTAAAACAAAAGCAATTTCCAAAAAAAAATAAGACTGAAATGGATAGATACGAATCACAGATCTAAATTTAACCTTTCAAAGACTGCCACAGTTATTTGTAAACAGTTTCTTAAAAGTGACTATAAATATAAGCTGTTGAAAAAAAATCCGTTAGACCTAAACTTAAATTAAATGCGTGCCCATGGATTTTTTCCAATCTGCTCAAATTATTACTCAAAACAGTTCCAATTCGTGGAAAATCACCTGAATAACGAAAGTGTTGACAAATCGAATGTTCCCATAAATCAAATAAACTATTTAAAGATACCAATTTGATTGAAAGTTTTGAAAATTTAATTTTAAATGTGAATAAAAATATTAACGCTTCTAGTAACTGGTCTGTTAAAACTGCTAATGGAAATTCAGTTAATAATAATAGGGTACTAAAAGTTTTTGGCCAACCAACGAAATTTCACCAATTTAAAATGGATTTTTCTATTTGATTTTCCGTCGTTTCCAATGTATAATTTGACAATTGGGAACCCTCTACTAACGAGTATGTAGAAAAACGGTAATATCTAAACAAACCTTAAAATAGACAAAATTTAGAAAATATTCTGGAAAGCTCAAAATGCAACTAAGTTAAATCAGATATTTTACGCATTCAAATTGATTAAATTAATTTACTTACTTTAAAAAACAAACAATACTTTCCTTTAACGATAATAATGTATTTTGTGTTGTTTAAAGTGTCTCGTAGTTCATATGATTTAAGCATTTTTGGAGCTACCAATCAGAAGATACCTACAATATATCTCTTCGCAATTAGACATACCTCTATCGTTTAATAACATCGATAATAATAAAAGTACAAACAATTTTATTTTCGTATTGAGAGAAAGTTGCTGTTTTATTAATATATGAAACTTATTTAAGTAGCAGGTTGGATTATAGGGGCAAAAATTTAATTGGTATAGCCTCAAATGCTACTTTCTTTACCATTACTATTCTGGCGTTTAAAATTCCAAAACAAAACATTGAGAAAGCTACTCGCACAAATGATGACAAACTTTCTCATTACCTAAACACTAGATAAACCTATATTCAACAGCCGTTTCGAATGAAATTTTTGATTTCTGATTTGATGGTCACTCTTCATTTTAATATCCCTAGAAAGAGCTGTATTCCTGGATGTAAATTCAATTATTAAAGAAAATTATAACAAGAGTAAGGCAGATAGCTCATACGCAAATTTGAAGTCCATTCTGGCTTAGACTGTGTGCTTCGGCTCCATGTGCTATTGCCATCACTTGTTTAGTTGGCTATGGTATGGAATATGAAAGAGTCTAGAATTTTGCGAGGAATTCGAAAATTTGAAATAGGGGAAAATTCCGTTAAAAACCAAGATTAATTAATGCCTCGATTTTTTGAGAGAACCTATTTATATCTATTTCGACTTTTTTATCACATGGTATACACCGATTTAGACTTTCGAGAAAATCACAAAATCAGAATTTTACTTTTTTGAAGTTAAATAGTTATTGCTTCGTAATCAGCAAAACTATTTTCAATGTTACTTAACGCTTTCTTGTACTTACCAGCTTGAAGAGAGGCAGAAAAAGTCTTTGATCATCATGCAGCATAATTTTCAGGTCACTGTAGCTCGAGTTCCTGATGGCGGGTCCGAAAGCATTTTTAACCCAGTTTCTCTGAAATATGGTCAAAAAAAAGTTTTGTAGAGAAAGTAGGTTTCGCAGTTTTACCTATAGTAACTGAATAATTGTTCAGCTGCTTTATTATAAAACATGTAAATGCATTGAAATTGAACCCGCCTATAGCAAGGATTCAAACATTTTTCGAACTCGGCTGATAATAGCAACAAGTATTTTTTCCTACATTATCGCTGCAGAAGTATATGCAGTCTAACATTGTATCAAATGTATGTCTATACATCTATCTATGACAATATTAGAAAGAAAAATATATCAACGTCGTTAAATTTTGCCCATTTATATAGTGAAACACGTCTTTATTTGAAATTCCCAGATATTGAATTTACTATACAATTCATATGTTACTCGATCTGACGAGATTATGTAGCTTACGCAAAGTGAAAGATTATAGACGAAGAGATATCTACATGATAACCTCGTGCGACTTTGTTCTTGACCGCCGAACATCCTTTTATTTGGATATCAAACGACCCTGGTTAATGACGAAACGATGATTTTCGGACATTGAGGTTTCAGTAGTCTCGAAAACACCTCGTTTATCTTGTCTCTGTCATACAGCCTTGCCAGTTATTGATGATCCTATGATCAATATTAGTCTTAAATATTTGAATTATTAAATTATACAGCCACTGTATTTTTTCTGCTGTACTGGCATAGTTTCGCTGTATACGTCGATAAAGTCCTACCCTCTACTATTAAGTATTATAACAGGCGCATTACAAAATTCAAAAGTTAATCGTTACAGTCTGTGTCCATACTTACCATTTGTAAAGTGGTGAATCCATTGTTTTGAACAATGCTTCCAATAAGTCCATCGATGGGTTCATTTTGCGTAGTTACGCCCCAAAACGTTATGTTATTCTCTTTGTATGCGTCAAAGAATTTTAAGTAGTACTGGGCCCAGAGATCGTAATACTTGTCTTGTACTCTACCAAATCCATTATACCTAAAATTTCATATACATATCAACATATCATACCTTAAGTATGTTTAATTTTGTTCTAATTTTTCGGTTAAAATATATTTTCTATCAGTTCATATTTTAAGTTAATATTCTTTAACAGAAAAGTATCAAAAATAAAACAAGATAAATGATAGTACTTTAGTAACCGAATGAGTAGCTTTTTATAAGTTTTTAATACGTAACACAATAATATTATTATAACATAGTAGTACGGCGGTTAGTCAGCGATATTGGGACCAACCTTGCATTTTTGAGTAGAGCATTGAGATTTGGCACAGTGGTAGTGTATGCCCATACCTCACTTATAAGAAGTGGAAACAAGTTTGCAACCACGGGAGAGCGGCGGTATGGCGGGTTGCATATCTGCCAAAGGCAAATTTGAGAAAATCGTTAAACGAGCACACCTGACCGTTTCTATGGGTGAATATCACTCACAAATATTACGGGAGGTGTTCTGAAACGTAACTGGACCATGTGCCAGTCGCGTGGTGGCAGGTTGCCTACCCTCTAGGCGCAGAAACCAATAAAATCGATTTTGTAGTGCTAAGCTGAAGTATTGCAAGCTTGGGTTCTTAATAAAACTCCACCAATTCTTGTTTCAGTACCCTTTTTAATATCAACAGATACAACTGACAATGACTGACTTCTCGAATGCCGCTTTGACTTTTCTAACCTTGCTTGTTGTCGTTCTGAGGGCGGGTTGCGCCTTCTCGCATAACTCTCGCTTATCCTGAAATAAGGTCTATTTGCCATAGAATCAATTGTTATAAAAATGATTTTAATTAAAAAGTTAGTTTAGTATAAGCGATAGACACGCAAGGAGGTGCAGTCCGCTCCCAATTTTCTACTATAAGGTAAGTAGGTACCCTTGTCTCCCAATTTAGATCAGAAAAACCTTTACCAGCGACTCAGACTTATCACCGCAGACAGGAGCAGATTACAGCATTTATTACAAGACTTGGAGAAAGTTCAAATTTGGGGCGAGAGAAATTTGGTCCAGTTCAATGCAGCATAGACCCAAGCAGCCATGTTTACCAAGAGGGCCAATACCGGCGGGCCCTGACATCATTATGGCAGAATCGACCATTCCTTCATTCTCGTCAATCGGACTGCTGAGTGTCTCGGTCACCAGCCATATGTCCTTGCATGACCACATTGCTAACATCGCAAAATCAGCCTCCCAGATGCTTGGTGCGCTATTTCGCAACAAAAACTGTATACACCGCAGCAGATGCTCTTGCTTCACAAAGAGCAAATAAGACCGTGCTTAGAATATTACTCACACATCTGAGGTGCTGCACCAAAGCACACCCTAAAGCTGCTTGATTCCATTCAGAAGCGAGCTGTACGTCTCATCGGCGACCCGGAGTTGACCCGGAATCTGGATAGTCTGGAACACCGCAGACATGTGGCCGAGATGTCCCTGTTATACAGACACTTTCACGGCAGGTTTTCCCAGGATTTGGCCCGCCTCATCCCGCCCCTGGCCACGCCTGTCAGACAGTCGCGAAGGACGGCGGGAGCGCACCAGTTCGTCGTACAACTGGAAATACCTAGAACATTGCTTTACAAGATCTCCTTTGTCTGGCACACTGCATCACTGTTGAACTCACTCCCAGGACATCTGTTTCCCCCTAATTACCACCTACAACTATTTAAGAACCGGGTCAATCAACATCTTCGCACACGCACCGCTCGTCGAGCGCCATAGAATATCCCTTTAGTGTGTGCCACTGCCATAAAAAAAATTGGTTATTTCTTTTCTGACAGATTTAGTATCATGAAAGATTTAAATGTTTTTGTTGAAGAGCAGCAGATTAGAAAGCGAAGTAGGGACGTTATTAACTGGTCTCTGTATACTGTATCAGAAATCTTAGCAGGGAGATGACCTCATCGATCCATCACTAGACAAGCCAGTAAAGCTGGATGCAGGGATCGCTACCCTGAGTAGAAATCTAAAAGCTTACGAAACTAGGGAATATTCCTGGTAATGCCAACGCGGATGCGTTAGATGCGGGCCTTCGCATTGAGCATAATTTAAGAACCAATAACCCAAAATGTCACAAGGGCTGCTTCGTACCTTGCGATTCAACCAAGCTCGGTAGAACTTAGAGAGATATGCAGATTGGTTGTCAAGAAAATATCGAGCCATCCGTTAAGTTAGCTACACGGGGAAGTCTCGAAGTGGTGAAATCAGCTAATGACAAGATAGAATGAATTTTCAGTGGCAAGCACGGGCCAAGAGTCAATCCAACTAATAAACTGACTTTCACAGAAACTAGAAATGCGATAGAAGCCGCTGCAACCAAGAAACTAGACAGTAAAATTTTAATCGCACTCCCGGGTTGGCAGGGTAGGCTCGGCGTATGGTACCATAACAACTGTCGGACAAAGTATGTGCGAGACTTAAAAACTAACTCAAGTCTAGGCAAGAAATCGGAGCAGTTAGCTAAAGTACGTGACGTTGCCCTTGAACAAATGATCAAGGAAATAAATACTGAAAAGGAATGCAGTGAAGATGCACCTGCATTTCTGTTGGCTGATCTTGCCCGCAGTCATGCCGACAAACTGCTTAAGGAAAGAGTGAGTAATGGGTTTGTACACTCCAGCGGCTTTAAGGAAATGTTGCTTAATTCTGAGGGCTTCATACGAGGAGCAGAATGCCAGACAAGCGATCTCCCCAATCCGGAACCAGCCATCACCGTCAGTGTGCGGCTGGAAAGTCGGCTCGGAAGGATAGAGGATGCTCTATAGAACTAAGCCGACAGCACAAGAGATTTGTAAAGAAACGCCGGTGTCATGTAAATTTAAAAATAAATGCGCTGGGAAATGCAACTGCGCTAAATCTAAAGTCCTTTGCTATGAGTTTTGTTGTTGCCCATGCTTTAAGTACCTTGATTAATAACAAAAAAAAGGGCCATAGTCTGATATTTATGACTCCAATTTGTGATGTAGGTAATAGATTTAGTATTATTACATTCCGTGATTACATCTAGTACAATGAATAATATTATCCATTAATAACGATATGAAATTAATGCTAAACACTTTAAATGATGCTGTTAAACTGTCTGTTTGTAATAAATATGGATTTTCTTAATCTTTTAGTTTTCTATCCACCTTACAACCGCGGTAACCTAAAGTTAACTATTTTGATATTATTATATTTATGAGCATACCGATTTAAGAACGTGTATGGGTCCATTGGGACCTGATTTATTCATATTTTATTTGTGGAAATGGAGTCACTCAACAAAATCCCTAGCTTAATACTACAAAATCGATTGCATTAGTTCCTGCGCCTGAGGGTAGGCAATCTGCCACTACGCGGCTGGTACATACTCCAGTTACGTTCCAGAACATCTCCTGTAATATTTTTGAGTGGTACTCACCCATAGAATTGGTCGGGTGTGCTCGTTTAGCGATTTTCTCAAAATTGTCCCTGGCAGGTATGCAACCCGCCATACCGCTGCTCTCCCGTAGTTGCAAAGTTGGTTCCACTTCTTAAAAGTGAGGTATGGGTATATACTACCACTGTGCCAAATCTCAATGCTCTACTCAAAAATGCAAGGTTGGTTTGACTAACCGCCGTACTATAGTAAAAATTCAGTCCTTCGCAAAGATACAACCGGGGGACATAAATGATGAATAAAAACACAAAAATGTGATTAGTGTTGAAATTCAAATAGTTTCCAAAATCAGAGTTTAAAAGAGTAAAAATACAAACACGAGTGTTTATAATATATATAATTAAAAAAATTCATCTTTAACAATAATATTAAACATTATCATAATTAAAATAAAAATAAATAAAAAAAGGTGCAGATATGAAGACCTAAAAAAAACCTTCACTTTTAGATAGGAAAATCTATTAATATGTAATTAGCCATAACGTTACTGTAATATTTTTAATCTATTCCGATTCGTTTTAGCCGATTTTGGTTATTTTTAGTTACTTTTGGTTAGTCGTTCAATTAACCTTCCGTTAGTTTCAGTTTGTTCCAATTTATTTTAGTCATTTGAACCAACTCCAATACGTTATAATCAAATTTAATCTTTTTGGTTAGTTTTGATTAGTCGCAAAAATTTGGTTCGTTTTGGTTAGTTTTAACTTAGTTTAATTTTTGCAACCTATGCCGATACGTTTTAGCCCGTTTTGGTGCTTTTGGTTACTTGTGTTTAGTACTTCAATCAGCTTTCAGTTGGCTTTAGTTAGTTTCAAATTATTTTAGTAATTTGAACCGGTTCCGATATATTATAACCAATGTTAATGTTTTTGGCCAATTTTAGTTAGTCGGCAAAATTCGGTTAATTTAAGTTCGTTTCAACTAAACTTAATATTTTTAATCTGTTCTGATATGTGTTAGCCCATTTTGGTGCTTTTGGTTAGTTTTGGTTAGTCGTTCACCCTAGTTTCGGCAAATTTCAGTTAGTTTTAATTTATTTTAGTCATTTGGACCGGTTCCGATACGTTATGACCAACTTTAGTGTTTTTGGATATTTTTGGGTAGTCACCAAAATAAGGTTAATTTGAATTAGTTTTAAGTTACTTTAATATTTTAATCTATTTCGATACGTTTTAGCTCGTTTTGGTGCTTTTACTTTTGTCTGGTTTTGGTTAGTTATTCAATCAATTTTCGGTTAATTTCAGTAAGTTCCAATTTATTTGAGTCATTTGAACCGGTTCCGATACGTTATAACCAATTTAAATGTTTTTGGTTAATTTTAGTACGTCGCGAGATTGGGATAAATTGAGTTAGTTACTTATTTTAATATTTTTAATCTGTTCCGAAAAGTTTTAGCCTTTTTTGATGTTTTCGGTTACTTTTGATTAGTTTTGGTTAAACATTCTTTAATTAGGTTTAGTTAGTTTTAATATATTTTAGTCATTTGAACCGGATCCGATACGTTATAACCAATTTTAATGTTTTTGCTTAACTTTAGTTAGTCGCCAAAATTCGGTTAATTTAAGTGTGTAGTTCCAATTTATTTTAGTCATTTCATCACCGTATATTCCGATACGTTATAAGCAATTTTAATGTTTTTGGTTAATTTTGGTTAGTCGCCAAAATTCGGTTAATTTGGGTTAGTTTTAACTTACTTCAATATTTTTAATCTATTTCGATACATTTTAGCCCGTTTTGGTGCTTTTGGTTAGTCGTTCAATAAACTTTCGGTTAGTTTCAGTTAGTTCCAGTTTATTTTAGTCATTTGAACCGAGTCCGATACGTTGTAATCAAACTTAATTTTAAATAAACAAACTATCATGATCTCTCACGCGTACGACGTCAGGTGTGGCAAATGTAGCATGCACTTTTTCACGATGTGAGGCCCTACACTAGAATAACAGAAACATTTTCAAGGTTACAATGTCACATACATGGATAAACGCGTCTATGGATGGGTCGGCAGGTGAAAAAGAACGGAAGGTACAGAAGGTACAAACTTTCTGATGCATTTGTCTAGGTTCTCCTGACATACACAGGTCAAGTAGTAGCCAATAATTACTATAGTATATAGTTCGCCCAGCCGTTGTTGACCCTCGAAACGCATGCAATTGCATGCGTTTCGAGGGTCAACAACGGTTGGGCGAACTTTAGTACCACGGCACGTTGTTATAAGTGCCGTGATAGTACTGTCTATCTCCGATAAAGTTAGCAGGTTACGGATAGATGGCGCCGGCTACAACCCACTACTGGTTTGATTTTCATTGGGTTTGTTTAAAGCCTCAAGTACCGTTCTCTCATCTGCTGACCCTATAGCCACGGCACATGTAATATATGTGCCGTGCTATAGCCATCCTGACGAGCCGTTACTCTAGTTATAGCCATCCTGACGAGCCGTTACTCTAGTTATACGGCGAAATGCGTCTATGGATGGGTCGGCAGGTGACGTGAAAAAGAACAGAAGGTACAAACTTTCTGATGCATTTGTCTAGGTTCACCTGACATACACAGGTCAAGTAGTACTATAGTATAGTACTGTCTATCTCCGATAAACTTAGCATGTTACGGATAGATGGCGCCGGCTACAACACACTACTGGTTTGAATTTCACTGGGTTTGTTTAAAGTCTCAAGTACCGTTTTCTCATCTGCTGGCTCTATAGCCATACTGGCGAGCCGTTAAACGCGTCTATGGATGGGTCGGCAGGTGAAAAAGAACGGAAGGTACAGAAGGAACAAACTTTCTGATGCATTTATTTATTCTGACCCAAATAGGAACTTAATATAGATTAGGTCCTGCAAAATAAATTTTCCTAGTATGCAAACTATGTTTAGTCACTCAAAAACGGTTATTAAATATTTAAAAAAAACATCTTCCACATCTTATTAAATTGCTAAATAAAGTGTTCTAATGCCAAATATTAAAATTGCAGGTTTAAAAATAGCTAAGTAACTTAGGAATCAGATCAAAAAATATTTTTAATTCGTTACTGTAGTTTGTGACTTAATTTGCTTCTAGGGTACAGATATTAAATTAAAAAAAAAAACGAGATTTAAACGACCAATTTCGTCATTTAAAATATTTTAATTTTTCACTGTCTACGTAATAAACTGTGACAACTATTACTTTCAAAAGTTTGTAAACTATGCAAAATTATTGCATTTGGTTAACGGGTCTATAATTTAACCGTTTGTTGCAAAATTTTCAAACATTAACATACATTAAGATATTGAAAATTTTATTTAGAAATTATGTTTCCACCTATCGCTTAGATGAAAGATACTTCATTTGCAAAAGCTCTGAAAAGCTTAATTTGGTAGAATTTTTCAAAATGTAATTTTTTTTTTACTATTTTACCCCAGAAAGTTCCAATTTTATTAAAGCGGAATAATAAAAAATGTTTTTGACACTTAAAATTCTTGTGACGAATTATGTCATTAAACCGCTATTTGACGCTGTAAATTTAATAATTTGATGTAGGGCATCCATGAGGAACGAAATTTTCGTATGTTCTTTTTGTCGCTATGGCAATAACAACAAAATCAAAACTTCTTATTGATTGTAACAATTCAGAATCTCTTACATTTACTAGTATTTAAAACCAGTAGCTATATCAGTTTCTTAAAGCCGATGTTTAATAACTTATTTACAAAATATTACTTACGCATTATTAGTTTTCATCCATATAGGTGCCGACCAAGCGGATGCGAAAAGTCTTATATTATCCGCTCCGCGAATTTCTTCCGCTCTTTGTACAAATGGTATCTAAAATAAAATATATAGAAGTAAGTTACTAAAGATGAAATATATTGCGATGGAGTTGCTTAATAAAATCTCAATAAAATGTACCTTAGACTTTATATAGACGGTAATTTATCTATAGAAGAGGCCTTAGAGATTATAATTAAGTTTATTGTTTATTCTTATATAGTGTTAAAAACAAAATCTAGGTCTCAGTTAAAGATAAGTTAGAAGATTACATGATCAGGCCTAAAAGCAACACCTAAATATATACAATAAAACAAAATACAAAATAATAAATTACAGATATCTGAGGATAACATACCGTGATTCCAATGACAGAGAAAAGTGTCTAATAGCAAAAGAAATGAGGATGGGATTCAGTTATTTTGTTTAAGTTTGATATTATCGTATATGACGAATAATAAGGGCAAAACTATTCTAGTAGGACCATTGAAGTCGGTGTTCTTCCTTCAACATCGTACAATCGTTTTGAATATCACGAATTAGAATTCTGATGCCGCTTTCGAATGGGACGCGTGATATTACGTTTCCTAACTATTAAATAATTCGACTATCCATCAAATGGAATCTAGTTTATTGTCACCTGCGGTAGAACGGAAGCGTTAATCCAGTGGCGTTAGGGACGCCAATTGACGCTTCTAGATGCAAAACCAGCTAAAGCCACTTTTTAAAATTTTGTGCGCCAGGTTATGTGCCTTGGCATTTTCAAAGCCAGTTATATTACATTTAAAAGATGCTTAAATTATTGGCGAAATGTAAAAACAGATAACTTTCAAATTAATGTATATCGAATGCTGCACAGAATCAGATATATCCCATCTCATGCAGTAAGGCAGACTGAAGTAAAAGCAAATTATATCCTGCACCAGAGCTTAAAAGACACATTAATCTATTCGAAGTACACGCACGGTTTATTTGTTATTGAAGTGTCAATTTTTTTCCCTAAGTCTCGCTCTAGTCTTAAATGGACAGGAACTAATTGAAGCTCCCACATTTCTCATCTTCGTAGTTCGCTTTTGAAAAGGTAAATATTTTATGAAATGAGGCCGTAATAGTGAAACTAAGGAGAATGGCTGTGTGCATGTTTTTGATAAAACAATGGAATGACTCTATATTTCATGCAAAAAAGAACAAAACAAAAATAGTGCCTCGGATAATTGGAAACATAACATACCATTAAAAGTCTGTGGTGATCTTTACTTTGCAGTTTTCAGAAATATTAGATATATATTTAGATATTTGACTATTTTTTTATATATACGAGATATCCTCAAAGACGTAGTAATAAGAGTCATAGATAATGACGTAAAGAAGTGAATTATATTATATAAAATTTTTACCTTTATCCTCAACCACAGTGTTAAACGAACAGGAAATATTCAAAAGTGCAACATTTCTCATTTTTCACAGCGCTTATCAGATGTGATTACTCTGTGAAATGAAGTTGTGTTAGAGAAAGTCCTTTGTTGCGCAATTGATATACTGTAAGTTGGGAGGTTTTGGGTACAGTATGCAATTCGTGTTAAAAAGGTTAGGTAGCAGGTATAAGGTGCGCAATTCGAGGCCGCCCTCTACGTTTTTAGCTTCGTCAGGGCCACTTAATTTGCATTTGTGCAATATAGGTACACCCTGGGCGCCAGGACCAAAGAAGTTCCATCTCATACAGTTCAATTATTTCCTGTCCATTTAAGACTTGATTAGTGCTAAAGGCAACGACAAAAAATGAAGGCAACCAGAACAATATAGAACATATATAGGACAAAGATATGAGCGTAATATTTGTTATATTTTTTTGAATGTAGAAAGTAAATACAAAAGGTTGAAATTTAGAATGCTTACACAAAGGCATGAACAACAATTGATTTCTAAATGCCTAAAACTTAAAGTACCCTACCACAACCACAAAACATTAAAAGTCTGAAGGAGAGTAAGTGATGCTCTATTACTAGAATGACTGCAATTTCATAGATTCAATAAATATAAACATACACAAAAAATTTATTACAAAATCATATTTATTTTATTAATATCAATCACATTTGCAATTGTCCTAACAACAGTTATTAAATAAATGTTTATAAACAAAAACGTATTTGTTTAATTAAATTTAATAATCTCACTTAAGGAAAAGTAAATAATATATGTATAATGTGTTATCTGATATTGTTAAATTTGTACTTACTTACTAAAAGTTT
Organism: Pissodes strobi; assembly: GCA_016904865.1. NCBI lineage: Eukaryota > Metazoa > Arthropoda > Insecta > Coleoptera > Curculionidae > Pissodes > Pissodes strobi. The sequence continues at coordinate 185,953 of MU182976.1, read as the reverse complement.
AAGTTACTCAGTTACCCTTAAAATTGATAACTAGTTTGATATCATTTCATCGATTGAAGAAACAATATATAACTTACCAGAAGAACATCATGAGGAATTTAGGATTATAACCAAAATTGGACTAGAGAAACCATTTCTAATTGTACGAAACTTAAAATGCACAGAACGAAGAACATTGTAGTCATTAAAAAATATAATACTATTAAGTTATTCCAGCTAAAATAGGTAATTCAACCGTAGTAATGGATTGCATTACTTTGGTCAAAATGTAATGTTTCTGTTAAATGACCGTAATTACTCGATACTGAATAAAGATCTAAAAGTATAAATTAAAAGACAGATATCTGGCGTGTTAAAAGACACAAAAATTAGTTTAACAATATAGATAGACTTAAACTGACACCACACAACATCAAAATGCCTCAGTCTTTGTTTATATAGGGAATAGTTATTCAACCTCGAACTGAAAAAAGGCCTCATCGCTAGATGGCGTCCGCCCTGAAATGTGCCCATTCTTGAATTTCAAAAAATTACTACGCCTCCTACGAGAGACGTTGCAAGGAGGGAGTTCCTACATTTCTATTGGTGCATTCCCAAGGGCTGTTACCTGGCGGCGTGGAGTAGAGCCGCGTGGACGAGTGTTCCTAATAATTCCGAATATCTCATTGTTTATTTTTATATTTTCCGCCATTGTTCAAGTTGAAGAAGCTTTACTTTGTAAAATGTTTGTGTTTGGGTTGTAATGATTAATTTTGGGCTGAGTAAATTGCGATTATCTATCTACGTTTTTTTTTCTAGGTAAGTACAAAAGTACCCACTTCCTTTGTTTTGTAGTTTTTGTCGGAAATCAGAGTATTGCAACAGCAGTTTCGAAGTTTAATAGCAGAACAGGTTTAATTAAATACGATGAACATTTTTATAATAATCATATATATGTAGATAGGGATAGGGTAAATCTTTACATCTACTTTTTTATATCCATCAGTATGCTTTCTCATAATATTAACGTTTATTTTGTACGTAAGTACATATACACAGATGTTGCACGTCTAGGTGTCTATGAACAGTTTTGAATAGTTAATTAATTGATTGATAGGCATGTATAAGGAAGGATGACAAATGTATGGAATGAATATTGAATTTAATTAATAGCATATTATGATATAAGTGTATAAGAGCACTTTTAAAGCACGCGCGTTTAGATTTCTTTAAATTTACTTTTTTGGGTTGTTCCACATTTGTATTTTTTTAATTGTTTCAGTTTTTGATAAACAAATTCTTTACAAACTAAGTCAAAATTACATTAGATTTTAATTTGTTTCAGATAACGTCTATTTTGAGAGCATCAATTTGTAAAGGAACATCCCCTGGGCGAGAAAGCTTTCTTTGATCGCTGTGCCTACAAAGTATGTCTTCGTCATTGGTGCCAAATATTTTCCCATTAAATGTGGTTCAAGAAATCTGAGCAGTTAAATTTTTAAAGACTGCTTTTTGTGTACTTGGGTACTCTTTACTTCACCTGATCAATACATCCCGTACAATAGGAAGAGTTCCAAAGGAAATTAAAGTGTTATTGTGCCTATCCCGAAAGTGCCTAGACGAAATAAACCAGAAGAATATATTGACCCATTAATTTATCGGTAATAGACAAAATTCTGGAAATTGTGGTATGCACAACTGCGACAGTTTCTAGAGGTAAACAAATTGTTATTTAAAGGTCAGTCGGGTTTTTGGGAAAAACATTCGTGCGAGTCAGCATTACAGTATGTGTGTTCGAAATGGTGTTCATATGTTCATGATGGAAATGTTGTCCTGAGCGTTTTCATTGACCTTCAGCGTGCGTTTGAGACCATCAATAGGAGAAGAGTTATCCACAAACTACAGGCCTACGGAATTACAAACACTGATCACTGATCACCTGGAGGATCACTCCCATGTGACTAGAGTGAATAATGTGTCCTCAAATCCGTTTGATAGTGAGATAGAGGTGCCGCAGGGCAGTGTTCTGAGCCCCCTTTTGTTTGTGCTATATGTCAATGACCTAGACCGAGTTTTAAATGATATGTTTCTAAGTTTGTTTTTGGACGATATGTTGATCTGTGTTTGCGGGAAAGATTTTAATCAGGTAGTAGATACTATGAAATCAAAACTTGACATCCTTTATAACTCGTTGTGTGTAAATAGGCTTAGGTTAAAAAAGAGACAAAGTACATGGTTTTTTGGCTCTAAGCAGAATTGTAATAGATTTCTAGAAAATAATTATTGGATTAAGATAGATATCTAATAGCCTATTTGAAAATGCATCTAGTAATATTTAGGGGTAGTCTTGGATTATCAGCTTAATTTTTCGTTACATGTAGATCATATTAGAAAAAAATTGGAAAAGATAGAATTTTTTAGGAGAATAGCTGAGATTCTTAGTCACTGGAGTCGTGTTCTTATATATAATACCATTATATATCCGCATTTCAATTACTGTTTTTCATTGTTGATATCAGGTAAAAAGGCTGATATACAAAGACTCCAGTTGCTACGAAATAAAGCTATGCGCACTATATTGTTCTGTACATGTTATACTCCCATTAATCTAATGCTAAAGACACTTAGATGGCTTTCAATACAGCAATAGCGTAGAGATGTCCAATGTACTATTTATTTTTAAAGCAAAAAATCAATTATTGCCCGAATAAGCTGGTTTGAAGGCGATTCATGTTTATCCCACCGGGAATTCATAATTAATGTTTTATTAAGGACTTTAATATATAAACAATGTAAGTCATATTCAAAATGCGAATTGACGTTATAATTTTTTTATTCACTATCCACTTTTATTCACGGAGTAAAAAACAACATTTTAATATTACTCCAAGAGTTATTTTTAGTTACTTAGTATTCGAAAAAGTTGTTTGCAGTTTTTTTTAACTGGAACATAAAACTTTAAATGTAAATTATATGGTTGTATTTTTCCAATTTACTACAATTAAGGATTTTTTCACAGTGTAAAAAAGTAATATTTTTCTAGCGAGTTTGAATTTTTTAAATTAAAAAGTAACTTTTATGGACCAATATTGTTTGGCAGGAAACATGATTTTGAATATGATTTGACAATTTTAAATATATATACATATATAAATTTTTAAATACTAATAAATGAGATCTGTGAATCATCTTATATTTAAATAAAGATAAAACATTAATCGACGGATTACAATTAATTTATTAGTTGATTCTTATTAAATGGTGATGCTTTTAGGTTGTATCTATGTTAATGTAGTCCAATTACTTTTCGATATTTAAGTAATATTTATAAGTACTTATTTATGGAGTTGTAGTCGATCTAATCTCTTGATACATCAGTTTATCACAATAGCTATATTAGCAACTTCTGATTGAAAAATAGCAAAAATAATTATGGTTTCAAATTTCCTTAACTGGTGATTAATTGTAACTTATAATATACAAGAAAGTTATTTTAATAACATGTATAACTTTACAAGTTTGATAGGCAATAACACAAAACTTTGATATGAAAAAATTTGGCATCTAAGATAAAATAAATGAATTATTTCAAAGGGAAATAATACAAGAGAACATAAAATGATCAGTTGAAAATAAGGGATGAATCAAACCAGAAGTTGCCCGAAACAGCACACTACTCTCGATGCTGATTTTTTATCTTATATACTTGTTCTTTAGTTTTAAGAGTTGTATAGGTTGATGTGTTTTATCAATTGAATTGTTTATTTTTCGAGTAAATATAGTTTTACTCGGATGTTGTTTATTTCACTATCCTAAATCCGAATTTTTTCAAAAATTATTTACTTGATTATAGCGAATAAACTACAGTATTTTGAAGAGTACATTTATATTAATTTAATTTGATTGTCAATTATGTAATAATGATAATAATGGCTATAAGCGATTGAAAGTTTTGAACATTGGCTGTTGGCCTGGAGCAATATTATATGTACCGATACATAAATTAGTATTATATGCCGAACTCATATTAAATAAAGACTTATCCAAAGTGGTAAGAGTTTTGATTTCAGTTTTTAAACACCTTATTTCTTATCTCCCCCTCTTTTGCAAAAATAATGAAATTTAATAAAATAAAAATATTAAATTTTATTATTAATCTCCAAATAACAAGACATTTTAATCAATAATTTGATAAATACATGTTTCTGGTGCATTAAAGCATAAAATTGCAGAAAATGTTTAATTGTCTTCTTTCTATAAAAAGAAAAAGTACATAAAATAACTATACCTACCTACTATTGGAACTAAATTTAATTTTTATCTATATTTCTCTATAAACATTGTAAGTTTAAAAATTGTAATACCTTACTTTTTGACTAATAATAGGAAACGAATAATCAATTTTTATAAATATAATTTTTTTTATAGTTTAATAATATGTTTTTAGTGTTCCTAATTTTGAATGCGTTAAAATATCCAGTTTATATAATATATTGTAAAATTTTACTTATATCAAGTCAAAGCGTTTTACATTTAGCAAATAGGATTTTATTATTGTTTATTATTTTCCCATTTTTTAATGGCATATGCAAATCTATTTTCTTCGACTACTGCACCAATTCAATTAATAATAGAAACTAGTAAAGAAATTGACACAAAAATCAATGTGTTAAAAATGCTAAAAACCATTTTCCCATACAATAAAATAAATTCAATTGAAAAGTCAAGATTGGGGAAGCAGGTATTGGAAATTTCATTCTGTGTGTAAAAATTAAACTGATAAAACCGGTTGTAGCCACTTAGCCTTGACTGAAGATCATTTCTTGGAAATCTACGGCTCCGCGAATATAATTTTGTATTCCCCTTTCTACCCCTTCCTTTTCGTATGTAGGGTAAACATTGCACGTGTTTTCATTCAGAAATACTGTTTTTGGTGCCAGCCACTGGGGGCAGCACCTCTCCACAGGCCCCGTTGAACGACTATTTTTTTATAAAGACAATGTCTCAGTCTACCTTTACGTGCTACAGTAAGTTGAAAAACAAATTCACCATCACACCTTATTGCTATTAATAAAGCTAAATATTTGACAAAAATTCTTTGAACATTTTCTAGCTGAATAATACATTTGTATACCAGGATAAGTGAAACGAGAACTGCACAAACAAAAGTAAAATGTCTAGTTCGAATTTATTAATCTCGTGTTTGCTCCCGCTTATTTAGTAAATAAATTTGGGGATATATTTATCACAATAAAGCCGTGGAGGCCTTGACAGTGGGATAACAAATAACAACATAGAATTCAGTCATCCAACGCACGTGCCTGAAATACAGTATTCTGCCAGCAAGTCCACGAGAACTGCGAAAGATAAAACCGAATATTTTTATAGCAATTGTGCATACTCGTTCCAAATGATAGCGTAGGACCAAAATTGAACAAAAGGTTTTTCAAAAGTATTACATCGTTTTAGTACTTGAACACGATTTTACCGACTGGAGTAGGCCATAGTAAAGCATTTTTCGTCATTCAGCGGTAAATTTTTAAAATCACAATCAGCATTTTCTTTGTGTTCGCCAATGCAATCAAGCAGATCATATTCGGTCACTCAAAATAACTGGTCAACAAAAAGTTCGGCGGAAGATTCTTATATCTTCATTTTTAATTTGTGGAAGTACAAGAATAAAATTAAATACTGTTTTCGATTTCCGAAAACTTTTTTCTCTAGGTTATAATAGAAGTATATAGTAAAAAGTTGAAAAATAGGAAGTGTGGCTTTTGACAATGTTTTTATGTTACCCTATACAACCAACTGCCGCGTCTACGTTATTTCCGTATGAATTATGGCCTACCGAGGACATTCCTGATAGCTCTGTTATTTTCCCGATACGGTGAGGGTCAAGAATAATAGAGAAGGTGCAGTCGCTTCCGGAATATTTCCGATATATTGTTCGACTGAATATAATTAGCTTGCAAAACGCGTGTTGCAGTTAGTTTATCATTTAGCATTGGATTGTACAGATCTATTAGTTGTAAGGTGTGTGTAGTATAGTGTGCTTGATTGTATACAGTGTTGAAGAAATTATTATTTCAAAATAATATAAGTTGTGCTTTTATAGGAACTCAAGGAAGAAACATAACAATATCTTAGGTTCGTAAGTGCCAAACACTTCAAAATGCTCTCACATAAAACATACTGAAGCATTTTAACGCGTTTTTAGATCTTTATAAGCTTTTTTATGTAAATTTGCTATGCTTAAATGCTATTTAATATGTTTCAATATTTTTACTTTATTTCTAAACTAAAAATTAATCGGAAACTTGCTCTAAAACATGGCTATTTTTAAATATTTTCTTAGTAGGCCGATATATCTTTGTTTTGCTTTAAAACTGTGAAATGGGCGGTCTATTGGCGAATTAGTGCTCTCTAAGCTAGATAAACTGCTCACAAAAACTATGGTTCCGTGTTTTCACCTATGATTGAAATTTATAGCTCTTACCCTTACGGAAACTAAAGCTAATATGGTAATTAACTTAAATTTGTATGAAATGATTCATAGAAGTTTTAATAACATGTTATTTGTTTTCAATTGCAAATAAGTTATTTCTTATTCGCAGAATTTTAGAGTATGGAAAGTCTTCGGCTTAGTTTAACCAGATGGGTATTTACAATCATTCATTTTGCAAAAAGTATGGTTACGTATTTTCACCTATGATTTGAATGTAAAGCTCTTACCCTCAGCTAAGCTAAAGCTGCCATGATTATTAACTTGAATTTGTATTACATGATTCATAGAAGTTTTAGATAACATGCTTTTTGCTTTTAAATGCAAATTAGTCATTTCGTATTCCCAGAATTTTTAGAGTTTGGAATGTCTTCGACTTAGTTTATCCGGATATAGTGGATTGGTATTTACAATCGTTAATTTTTTAATAACTGCAAATAATACGAAGTTAAGTAAATTGGTATTTTGATAAATAACGTTTAGGAAATTGGAAAATTCTAGTTTTATCTGAATTATTGACGAAAAAAAACAATTTTGCAAAAAATTTATAATTTTTCAACATGTCTTAGTAGATAAATGGGAAATGGATGCCTCAAAATCACACGTAATAATTCAGTCTCTCCATTGCTGAAGGCAGGTTACGTTCAAATTTTAATAAAATTATTTTTACACCAGGGCACTACTCGCATGTCATATTTAATTAGAATCAATATCTGAATTCGTTTCAAAGTTGTTATGATAATACTTTTATACTAAAAATTCAATTAAAATCTTAAAGCCACTCCAACATTTAAAAAACCATTCTTAAAATTGGCATTGAAAACCTTGTGCGAATATAGGACGCTCTATTTTTGTGAGTAATTTGCCTAGCATAGAGAACACTAATGCACAAACAAACTGCCTATTTTTCAGTTTCAAAGCAAAAAAAAAATATATCGGATTATTGACACAACATTAAAAAAACTCTTTTGTTCTTGGGCTAGTTGACCTTTCATTTTAGGTTTAGTCTTGTATAATGTAAAAATATTGATCCCCGTGTGAAATTAATTAATCATAGCAAATATACTTATATAAAAATGCTCTTTAAATTTGAAAAGCTCATTAAAGTTTTTGAATCTTTTTCAGAGTGACAGCCTTTTATACATTTATTTACCAAGGTTTTGGCATATTTTTCTTTTATTAGTGCATGCGCTCGTAAAAGACAAAACAAAAACTGGCAAAAAAGTCAGAAGATATCGATATTTTTTTACTAATGTGATATATTAATTATAAGGGGAAAAAGAAAGTCTAGTTAAAATGCTACACTGTCAAATTTTAACATTATCTAATTGATCCCACTGTGTGATATGAAAATATGGGTTATTTGTCTCCTATTATTAAATATGAGAGTAAAGAACTTTGCGCCAATCAATGAACTATGTTGGGGTTTGGAACCTTCGGCAGCATGCACTAAAACGGAGTTTAGTACAGTTTTAATCACCTCCTGATGATGCTAACATGGTTAGCGAAACGCGCGTCGAGTGCAATAATTCTGTTTCGGTATTGTGGATAAAACTCCGTTTTAGTTTTTAGCCAATCAATGAAGTAAAACCGCTGTTAAAGAGCTCCACTTGTAGCCCTAAATTTATAAGGATTTTGGCCTCGTATCATAAAATACAGTATCTTATGATGGTAAAAATACTACAACACAGTTTTATCCCCAATGCCGAAACAGACCTTTTGCACTTGACGCGCGTTTCGCTAACCATGTTAGTATCACCAGGAGGTGATTAAAACTGTTTTAATCATCTCCTGATGATGCTAACATGGTTAGTGAAACGCGAGTTGAGTGCCAAAATTCTGTTTCGGTACAGTCGATAAAAAAGTGCCTTTTGCAGGAGGTTTTAAACCCCAATTTAGTGATCAAAATAACATAAAATTTCAACTTAACTATACCACTCTATCTAAAAGATTAACATAACTTCAATGACACTAGGATTTGTCCGAATTCTCCTAAAAATTACAGTCATTACTTGAGTTTATCTGATATACTTTCGTTCTTGATTTTATTTGAAAAAGGCACAAAAGATTATGTAAAGATTTATAATTTCTTCCACATATCTGGTTATAACTTTTTGGCAAAATCCTGAGAAATAGTTTTTTTTATTCATCAGCTCAGTACGTTCGAAAGTACATAGAAAGTATACGGAGTAAGTAAAATTTCAGTCACGAAGAAATACAGAGGAAGGCTACTTAAAATGTATTAAAAAATTTTTCATCACACTGTAGGAAAAAATCATTTTGAATTTAAAAAAATTAATTATGGACATTTTCGAGAAGGTTGACAAATTTGGCAAACATCTATCTAACTTTACTATTACTTGAGATACCCGCAATTGTTTAGAGCCAAAAAATACCAAGGATAAGGCTTTTTGTATTGGTCAAAAGCTACTGCTCCCATTATTTTTGAGGTTGTGAAAAAAATTGCATAGAAGGGTTTGTGGGTCTATCAGTCATCTGATTTTCAGTATGAAGGCTTGATATCATCTTGGATTTTTGTCATCTACTCATTGACAAGTTTTAAAAGCATTTGTGTACGCTATTTTAAAATTGTGGCGATTTTTTAGCATACCCAATTTTAATGTAAATTTGGCTTTGGCTTTGGCTTCCTTTACAATGTTAGTTTGGGTTAGGCAAATTAGTGAGAAAATAGATTTTCAAAATAAAATATCACTTGACTTCATTTATAAATTTATTAAGGAATCTTTCTCTTAATGACCGAAACATCTCATTTTGGAAAATGCTAATAGCAATTTTTAGGGACAAGGCTTCCTTAACAATGTTAGAGTTTAGGTTAGACAAATAAGAGAGAAAATAGATTTTCAAAATAGAATATCCCTTGACTTCATTTATAAATTTATTTAGGAATCTTACTCTTATTGACTGAATCATTTGGAAAATGCCAATAGCATTTTTTGGGGACAAGCGTCATATTTAATTATTTTCTCTCGACTCTATGCATACATAAGTAAATAAAAATGCCTATATGATATGCCTATATCTATTTTTTTAGGATGCCAAATACTTTGTTAAAAATAATGTATAAAAACAAATATACTATTTTTTAGCCCTACTTTTTATTTAAAAAGATCTTATAATACATTTTTTCACTGTTTTTGCATTTTAAAGTTTTTTCAATGTCTTTTGTTAGTTCCCGTCCAGTTGTATAAAAAACAGGAATAAGGCCAATTTATACAAGATTGAGCGCATTTTTTTACAATTAAAACAAACATAAAGTCAAATGATACATCAGTTTTCTTTAATATTACCAATAATAGTAAGGAAAATTTAAATAAGCGTTTTCAAGATGGGGGAAATTATAATAAAAATGCCATTTAAAAGAGCCGCAAATTTAAATCAGCTTATTCAAATGCGTGGTTCAGTAGAGTATAAAAAAATATTATGCGTTTCACCTTTATAACCACACAATTGAAGTGAAACTTCTGAAAGAGATTTTAGGAATTGACTTTCTATTTTTTTAAGCTTTTTTCTCAACATTTGCCTCCGGTTTCGACACTTATTATTTATTTCCTTCTTTTTCAACTTTTTTTGGCCGAACACCGTGTTTCTCTAACTTCTTTTTTTTATTATTTTTTTTCTTTATTTCATTTTATAATACTTTTATTAACTTTCTGAACTATTTTTTTTATTAATTTTTTTTCTTATTTGGTTTTATAATACTTTTATTAACTTTTCGAACAATCATCTGTTTTTTTATTATTTTTTTACTTATTTCATTTTATAATTCTTTTATTAACTTTCCCAATTTTTTTTACAATCTTTTCATTTATTTCCCATTTTTTCAAAAAATTTTGTTTTTTTTCTCATAAAGCATTTTTTTCTTCCCATTTTTGCCAACCCCAACCTCGTAGCTGAATTCCTTCGCCTTTTTTCGCCGGAAACCGCGTTTCTCTAACTTTTTTTTAATATATTTTTTTCTTATTTCGTTTTATAATATTTTTATTCTTTCCGAACAAGTTTTTGTTTTTTCCATTTTTTCCCATTTTTTTTCGAAAATTTCAGAGTATCTGGGGAGGTGGGAGTATAACTCCCCCCCCCCATTCCCCTCCCATAAACGTTATTTTTTTATTCATTTACTAAGTTGCAGCGAGTCTGATAAAACCCAATAACTTTTGTATCTAAAATTTGTTCGTAGCTCCTACAATAAAGAGGATAAAAGTTTTTGACAAAGGCAAAAAGCTCATAACTTCTCATTTATGGCTCTAAACAGATGCATGTATCTCAAGTAATAATAAAGTTAGGGAACTTTTATAACAAAATTTAAAACAATTTTTTCTTCAGTGTTGAAAACTGCCTTAATAAATTTTAGAGGGGCTTCATCTTTAGCTTCTATGGTTACAAATTTTACATACTCCATATACTTTCTATGTACAGGAAGTCCCATTTTCGACACTTTTATAATTGTTGGCTCTATCGAAAAAGTAATATAGGCGCCATGTGAACTCTTCGGGGAAAACATGAAATGGTAAAACTAAAATTCAAAGAGTTTAGCTCGCTTAAGAGATATGGGGGACAATAAAAAAATTACAATGTTGAAATGAATTCTAAAAGTTTCTATATAAAGGTATTGAGATCTTACGTCGTCTTCAAAACAATGTTACTGGGCCAAGTCGAAAATTAATCGGCGCAACTTTTTTTTATATATATTTTAGTCTCTAAAGGCAGCATTATAAATTGTCTCTTCCATATGTAGCACATCACGGATTTTTTTTCATGGCAATGGCACACACACTAAAGGCTGATTTTCACATGTCGATCATGCACCGACTGTGCACCTACCATGTCGCTTTTACATTTACACATATAGGACTGTGCTACGACCGTGTTGCGGTCGCCCAGTCCTTATCTTTAAAAACAAAAAAGTTACAGCGAATCAAAATGTTATCAAGATAAATTGAATACAATACAATACATGTTGTATTGACAAAAAAATTTTATACATATATAAAAAAGTGCCATCCATCTATAGAATAGAAAAAAGTCCTCTTTCCAGACGTTTGAAGAAAAATAAATTTTTTTACTCCTACACTTTAATTGCTATATTAAATATTTACTGCCAGTATCATAATGAGACTCATTATGATATTGACGTGTCATTATGATAACCAATCAAAATGCAACACCAGAGCAATATTCGGTCAATATCAAAGATTGCCATGATCACGACATTTAAAATTTATCAATTTTGACGTTAATTGTTATTATTTGCTTAGGAAATTTTAAAAGATAAATTACTTATTTTTATTACTAAGACTGGCCGTAGAGAAAATAAAGTATGGAACTCACATTAAATGGCTATTAAGACGCTCGCATTTCGTAATTCTCATACTCGTGTATTATGTACACATAACTTTTTTTTTAAGAGACAACCAACGCGATACCAATGTACTTCATTTTGACCTTACATAATAAATTAACGTACACATGCAGAGCATTTAAAAAAATGCCCAGCTTTATTTCCAAATGAAAGAGTTTTCTTGTAACAGTTACACCCTTGATTCTAAAGAGTTTTACAACGCTAGAATACATAGCTTCCGGCGATAAAAATGCTGACAAAAAAATCAAAATGGAACACTGATGCATTCGGCTTCACATTGTTCGACCCTGTTATCAGTCCGGTGTAGGTATAGAACGCTTTCCTGGTTCCCAAGAATGAATCAGATATCACAACTAAATAATAAATATTTAGTTCTTTTTGCAGAAATATGTCATATTTTATTTATAAAAAATATGCGTGCTCTTTCCGCTAAAAAAAAAAAATAAAACATGCCTTACTCTAGGGACATAAAAAATTGCAAGTCCGGTCCCGTTTAATCCTTAGCGGGCCGCCATAGCCTGGCCGCCGGCTGCTGCATTGGAGGGGGTTTCTATGCGCGTAAGAGTTTATTATTTTTACAACATAGGAACGAAGCGAGAGTGGGCTTGCTGTATGTTATATATGCTGTGCTTTTGATATACAGTAAAAACGACACGGTAGGTGCACAGTCGGTGCACGACCGACATGTGAAAATCAGACTTTAAGGGAGATCCTATGGCGCTCGACGAGCGATGTGTGTGCGAAGATGTTTATTGACACGGTTCTTGAATAGTTGTAGGTTGTAATTAGGTGGAACAGAGGTCCTGGGAGTGAGTCCCACAGTGACTCAGTACGCTAGACAAAGGAGTTCTTGTAAAGCGATGTTCTAGGTGTTTCCAGTTGTACTACGATCTGGTGCGCTCTTGTCGTTTGTCGTGACTGCCTGACAGGCGTTGCCAGTGGCAGTATGAGGCGGGCCAAATCCTGGGAACATCTACCGTGAAAGTATCTGTAAAACAGGGACATCTCGGCCACATGTCTGCGGTGTTCCAGACTATCCACATTGCGGTTCAACTCCGGGTCGCCGATGCATAGCTCTCTTCTGAATGGAATCAAGCAGCTTTAGCGTGTGCTTTGGTGCGGCACCCCAGATGTGTTAGCAATATTCTAAGCACGATCTTATTTGCGCTGTGTAGAGCAAGAGCAACTGCTGCGCTGTATACAGTTTTTTGTTGCGAACTAGCGCACCAAGCTTCTGGGAGGTTGATTGTGCGATGTTAGCAACGTGGCCATGCGAGGACATATTGCTGTTGACCGAGACACCCAGTAGAACGACTGACGAAAGTGAAGGAATGGTCGATCCTGCCATAATGATGTCAGGGCCCGCCGTATTGGCCCTCTTGGAAAACGTGGCTGCTTGGATCTTTGCTGCATTGAACTGGACCAAATTTCTGTCGCCCCAAGTTTGAACTTTCTCCAGGTTTGATTAATTGCTGTAATCTGCTCCTGTCTGCGGTGATAAGTCTCAGTCGCTGGTAAAGGTTATGCTGATCTAAATTGAGAGACAAGGGTACTGTCATCTGCGAAACTATAAACAGGATTATTCCTTTCGGTCAGCAGGTCATAATATAGATGGGGAATAGAGTTGGTGAAAGTATTGCGACCTGAGGTACGCCCGCGTTAATGGTGAATGTGCCTGAGATGTGTCCATCAACCGCAACGTGCGGAAATCGGTTCCCAAAGAAACTGACAAGCCAGCTTCAGAGAGAAGCTGGCAGTCCGAGGGACGACAGTCCGACGAACGGCAGTTTGTTGAGCAATCCGTCATGCCAAACTCTGCCGAATGCCTTCGAAATATCCAACGCAATCGCTCGAGATTCTCCGTAGTTCTAAATTGCCCTACTCCATATATGAGTGACATAGGCCAATATATCTATTTATTTATTTATTTAGCCATCGCAATCGCTCGAGACTCTCCGTAGTTCTCAATTGCACTACTCCATATATGAGTGACATAGGCCAAAATATCTCCTGTCGATCTCTCTTTGCGAAAGCCATATTGATTATCGCTGTTTATTCTGTTGTTCTCGAGGTACTTGAGTAGATGCTGATTGACTACACGTTCCATGACTTTGGAGATTATGGGAAGCAAGGCAATTAGGCGATAGTTTGAGGGCGTGGTTTTCTTGCCTTTTTTGGAACAGGTTGCACTCGAGCGACTTTCCAAGAAGATGGGTAAGACAGAGAAAAAAGAGAAAAAAAAACGGGTGTTAGTTCGTCGGCACAGTTCTTTAACACGATGGGAGGTATTTCGTCCGGTATTGATGCCTTTTGCGTATCTTTAAGGAATTTACGAATATCATGAAGCATTCATTATGTATAGCAATTCTATATCTGTAAAGGCCTGGATTTTGTCCAGATATCTACCTGCATCTAAATATTCTTCAAAACAGAGATACACCAGTTTATTTGAAAAAAACGACTTATATTTTCTTCAAATCGACCTTGTTGATGAACAGGTCGTGACGCGTGGGATGCGGTGGCGTCTTATGTCTTTCATTATGTCGGTTAAAAATATCGAAACTGGTAGTCCGACATTCACCTGATTAAATAATGTTTTGAAACAAACGATCCTTGTTAGCTTTATCTAGAACCCAGTGACAAAATTTCAATCTTTTCGCATCATGACCAGGATGCAAATATTGGGCAATACTGGAAACTTATGTAAAATTCTGCGGTTTAGATTTTGAATCTTCAGTTTCATTTTCTTTATTTTTTCCTAAAATTACAAGTTGATTAGAGAAGAAATAAAAATTGAAAGCTATAAGCTGAGCTATTATTCAAAGCTTCCATAGGATCGAATACGTCTTGAAAGTTTACCTGATTGTAAGTCTCAACAAATCCTAAAACGCTTATTTCTTCATTCTCCCTGTTTTCCTTGTGATAAGTTTTTGGTCGCGGTTTCGTAAAACAGCCATATATTTTTATATTATGCTCTACTCGTCGGAATATGTCCTTAAATTGTTGTCGTCTTTCCGAATAGCAAACAAAATATAAATTTTGCGCCACTTCTTGCGTTTTTCCAATTTCATCTTTTAAGGGAGCGAACATAGCATTTCAAGTTTAACCCCAAAAAAGCACAATACCTTTTTCGATAATATGATTAACAATTATTACGGAGATACGCTATAAAAATATCAAAAATGAGACAATCTGTACTTTGGGCATTACTGACTCCGGAACATGCTTAGTCCGTTTCAAGCAAAAGCTTTTTCTCAGGGTGTTGCCAAATAGCGAGATATGTCAAATCGTTTCTTGAAAAAAAAAACAATTTTTTCAAAACAACAATAACTCTTGATTTTTTTTACAAATTTTTACATGGGAATATTTTAATGTATCAATCAAAAAATGTAAATAGTTTTTATAAGTTATCGGAAAAAATGAAAATTTAAAACAATTACAGTGTGTCTGTTTAGTCTTAGTATAAAATGCATCCCTTTCAACCTAAAATTTTGTAACTAAGCCAAACTGTATTATTCCCCAAAAATATTAAAGTAAGTTAAAACTAACAAAAACGAACCGAATTTTGGCGACTAACCAAAACTACCCAAAAACATTAAATTCGATTATAACGTATCGGCCGGCGCCGATTGAAATTAACTCAAATTAACTGAATATTGATTGAACGACTACCCACGACGACTATCTAACCCAACCTAACCCAATCTAACCTAAACTAACCAAAAGCATCAAATATGGCTAAAACGTATCGAAACAGATTAAAAATATTATAGTAAGTTAAAAATAACACAAATTAACCGAATTTTGGCGACTAACCAAAATTAACCAAAAACATTAAAATTGGTTATAACATATCGGAAAGTTGATTGAATGACTAACCAAAACTAATCAAAAGTAACCAAAAGCACCAAAATGGGCTAAAATGTATCGAAATAGGATACAGAAATTAATGTAAGTTAAAACTAACCAAAACGAACCGCATTTTGGCGACTAACGAAATCTAACCTGAAACATTATATTTGACTGTAACGTATAGGGGCCGGTTCAGATGAATACTTTGGTTTCTTGACAGTGAGTTTCCAAGGTCGCATCACGACTTGGAACGTCAAGACACGGTTTATGCATAACTGATTATAACGTATCGGAACCCGCTCAAATAAAGAAAATAAATTGAGACTAAGGGCCGGTTTCTTCAAGCACGGATAACTTTATTCTTCAAATATTTACTGTGACAACGATTGTTAATTCAATTGTAGCCATAGTGATTATTCTACGAATAAAGTTATTCGGACTTGAAGAAACTGGCCCTTAGTGAAAATAACCGAAAGTTGATTAGCCGATTAACCAAAACTAACCAAATCTATTAGAATTGATAAGAACGTATCGGAACCGGTTCAAATGACTAAAATAAGTTGAGAATAAGTGAAACTAACAGAAATATGATTAGACGACTAACCAAATCTATTAAAACTTATTATAACGTATCGGAACCGGCTCAAGTAAGTAAAATAACTTGAGACTAAGTGAAACTAACCGGAAGTTGATTAGACAACTAACCAAAACTAACCAAATTTATTAAACTTGATTATAAGGTATCGGCACCGACTCAAATGACTAAAATAGGTTGAGACTAAGTGAAACTAACCACAGATCCAGGAAGGGGAAACTAACCGCAAGTTGATTAGACGACTAACCGAAATAAACCAAATCTATTAAAATTGATTATAACGTATCAGAACCAGCTCAAATAAGTTAAATAAGTTGAGACTAAGTGAAACTAACCAAAAGTTGATTAGACGACTAAGCCAAACTAACAAAATCTATTAAAATTGATTATAACGTAGGAAACCGACTGAAATGACTAAAATAAGTAGAGACAAAGTGAAACTAACCGGAAGTTGATTACACGGCTAACCAAAAGTAACCAAAATTATTAAACTTAAGTTTAACGTGGCGGAACCGACTCAAATGACTAAAATAAGTTGAGACTTAGTGTAACTAACCGCAAGTTGATTAGACGACTAATCTATTAAAATTGATTATAACGTTTCAGAACCAGCTCAAATAAGTAAAACAAGTTCAGACTAAGAGAAACTAACCGAAAGTTGATTAGACGATTAACCAGAACTAACCAAATTTATTAAAATTGATTATAACGTATCGGAACCCACTCAAATAATTAAAATAAGTTGAGGATAAGTGAAACTAACTGAAAGTTGATCAGACGACTAACCAAAACTAAC
>MU182976.1:134134-168842 GCA_016904865.1 Pissodes strobi | reverse complement strand
ATTAAAATTGATTATAACGTATCGGAACCGGTTCAAATGACTAAAATAAGTTGATATTAAGTGAAATTAACCGAAATATGAACTGAAGGCTAACCAAAACTAACCAAATCTCTTAAAATGTTTTGTAACGTATCGGAAACGGTTCAAATGACTTAAGTAAGTTGAGATTGAGTGAAGCTAACCGAAACTTGATTAGACGACTAGCCAAAATTAACCAAATCTATTAGAATTAATTATAACGCGTCGAAATCGATTCAGATGACTCAAATAAGTTGAGACTAAGTGAAACTAACCGAAAGGTGGTTGGACGATTAACCAAATCCAAACAAATATATTAAAATTGATTATAGTGTATAGGAACCGGCTTAAATAAGTAAAATAAGTTGAGACTATAGTTTGTTCAGAGCAGGTATAATGTTTCGTAATAATGCCGACACTAGCAAATCTCATAAGAATACACTTGGTGTCATTGGTGACGTAACATTGAAGTAGGTTTGAACCAACATGAAGTGAAACTAACCGAAAGTTGATTGGACGACTAACCAAATCTATTGAAATTGGTTACAACATATCGGAACCGGCTCAAATAGGTAATATAATTTGAGACTAAGTGCAACTAACCGGAAGTTGATAGACGACTAACCAAAACTAACCAAATCCATTAAAACTCATTATAACGTATCGGAACCGGTTCAAATGACTTAAATAAGTTAAGACTACGAGAAACTAACCGAAAGTTGATTGGACTAACCAGAACTAATCAAATCTATGAAAATTGATTATAACGTATCGAAACCGGCTCAAATAAGTAAAATAAGTTGAGACTAAGTGGAACTAACCGAAAGTTGATTAGACGACTAACCAAAACTAACCAAATCTATTAAAATTGATTTTAACTTCTTTGAACCGACACAAATATCTTAAATAGTTTGAAACTAAGTGAAACTTACCGAAAGTTGATTCGACGACTAACCAGAAATAACCTAATCCATTAAAATTGATTTTAACGAATAGTAACCGGTCCAAATGAATAAAATAAGTTGATACTAAGTGAAATGAACCGAAAGTTGATTAGACGACTAACCAAAACTAACCAAATCTATTAAAATTGATTATAACGTATCGGAACCGACTCAAATGACTAAAATAATTTGAGACTAAGTGAAACTAACCGAAAGTTAATTGAACGACTAACCAAAACTTGCCAAATTCATTAAAATTGATTATAACGTATCGGAACCGGTTCAAATGACTAAAATAAGTTAAGACTAAGGGAAACTAACCGAAAGTTGATTAGACGACTAACCAAAAATAGTCTAATCTATTAAAATTGATTATAACGTATCGTAAAATAAGCTGATACTAAGTGAAATTAACCGAAAGTTGATTAGACTACTAACCAAAATTAACCAAATCTATTAAAATTGATAATAACGGATCGGAACCGACTCAAATGAATGAAAATAAAATTATTTGAGACTAAGTGAAACTAACCGAGAGCTGATTGAACGACTAAACCAAACTGATTAAATCGATTCAAATTAATTAAAACGTATCGGAACCAGGTCAAATGACTAAAATAGACTAAGGGAAACTATCAGAAAGTTGATTGGACGACTAACCAAAGTATTCAAATCTATTAAAATTAATTATAACGTAACGGCACGGGCTCAAATAAGTAAAAAAAGTTGCGACTAAGAGAAACTAACCGAAAATTGATTAGACGACTAACCGAAACTAACCAAATCTATTAAAATTGATTATAACATGTTGGAACCGACTTAAATGGCTAAAATAAGTTGATACTTACTACTACGCGTTAGATCGGGGATTGAGAGACGAATCGAATGCAGTTTTTACAACCACCACTAATGTTATAGATAGTAAAAACGAACGAAACTTGAAGTAATATGCAATTATGTGGTATATTTTGGTAAACGAAACTTGCATAATCTGCTAAAAGTAATTTTTTACATTAGATTGTGTTAAGGGTGGGTGAGGGTGACATCGAGGAATGTGAGACGAATCGAATGCAAATGGTCTTTTGCTTTTTACAACCACAATTATAACGTTGTAAATTATATAATAATATAATATATATAAAGTAATATATATTTGGTATATTTTGGTAAACTAAACTTACGTAATCTAACCTGATCTCTCCCAAACTTCTATCAACTATATATTTCCACACAATTATTAGTTTTCTCAGATCTGAAATTTAATAAGCGTTGCATTCTGCTTTGGCATTTTCAATGTCCCCCCGGTTGCATCTTTGTGAAGGACTGTGAATTTTTTTTTAAAAGGGATGAGATAAAAATTAGGCATGAAAATATTATTCATACAATTGTAAACTCCATACATTCATTAATCAATCATGTTCTCTTTTCAAACCATTTGGTTTTGTATTAATCATAAAATGTAAGATTAAACTTATAGTTCCCATTCATAGCATAGGGGTGGAACCAATAAAAACGAAAATATTTTATATCTAAATAAACCAAAACAATGCAATTACAAAGGGAAAAACACCATCATCATTTTTCCAAATTTCAATTACGGGTGTTAAGGGAGTAGTGACCATAAAGTGGCCGTTTATTTTTGTAGAAGAGATTGTAGCTCAGGTTATAAAACTATTATGGGCCTGAAAATTGGTAGTTTAGGTATCTAAGTCTAAGACACTGCGTGGCGTGACCGTCAAAATCAATAGGATTGATTCCGGCCTATAAAGAACCGTGTTTTTTTTTATAGTGAAAATATAGTATATTAAGGTACTTGTTTTAAAATACCATATTTTTTCGCACTAGCACGAAATTAGGAAACGACCCGCTTGCGTGGAGTTTTCTAACGTGCGACGTGCGAGTGCGCTAAATGTCTTTTAAAACGTGTATTTTATACTATTTTTTCTATTTCGAAGGTTTTTTAATGAAAACTATTAATTTGATCTAGTTCCGATCAACAGTTGGGCGGCCAAAAATTGTCATTTTTGACGTCTTTATTACTAGAAATCCCATTGAAAGTGGTGTTTGCTAGTGGGCCTTGACATTAAACAATTTTGTTAATATCCTAGCAACCAGTAAACAAAAGCCGTATCGAAAAGAAGTTCTTTTCGACACGCATTTGCGTATCAAAATGGAATCATTTTCAACGCAAAATAGAAATAGTATATTGTCAAAGAATATTATAGTACACATAGTAGTAGAAGTTTCTTTGATATTGTGCAACAAGTGCTGAAAATAAGACTTTTCACACGAATGAGACAGTTTGGTGACACGAGCCGTAGACGTGTGTCATAAAGTCTTTTCAGCACGTGTAGTACATTATACTTTTTCTACAACTGCTATATACAGGGTCTGGGTGCCCTACTGGGAGTGTGGTAGAAAATTACATGTTACCTATATGGGAAACTTTTTTATTATTGATTTATCATAAAATTTTATTCCTAGCGAAAGAAACTACGTGAGTAAGAGATTCTCGCTAAACTATAACTAGGGGCACAGTCCTAAAATAAGGCCATCGGTGTGGGGTCTCTATTTTCTAAATACTTTGAAAAAGAGGCTCTGGGGGCAAAGCCCTAAAATGAGGCCCCAGGGGGGCGAATCCCTAGAATGGAGGCCTATGGCACGAGAGCCATTTTTACAGATTTTGGAATGGAGCCCCGGGGGCGAAGCCCTAAAATTGGGCCCCAAGCCTTAAAAGGGGGCCCCTGGTATGAGAATCCCATTTTCTACAGTTTGGCAAAAAGGGGCTCCTGAGGGGGGGGAAGCCCTAAAATTGGGCCCCCTTTTTTAGAGATCTGGGAATGGGATCTCTGAGGGCGAAGCTCTAAATCGGAGACGAAGCCCTTTAATCTAAATACCCGAATAAGCGTGTGAAAAGTATACTTTGCATACGCCGTGTGCAAAGTATACTTTTCACACGATGTTTGAAATGTCCAGTTTTCAAGAGCAGTTGTTAGTGCGTGTTTGTCTATTTTCAGGGCAGTCGTAGAAAAAAGTTATTAAACAAACTTTGCGTATATTATATTTTGTGTTACTAAATACCTTAGAGTTATATTAGTTTGGGTTTGTACTAAATTTGTCTTCAATTTAGCAGAAATTAATATTTTTATAGTATAAGCTACATTACACAAAACTTGTTATTAAATGCATTGTTTATCGTTTTATTATCATTTTAACTTTCACACATTCTTAAGAACCTGTCGTGAAGCATCTATAACCTAAATATTATTTATATATTAAAATTAGAGTGTCGAATGAAATTATAAAATAATTAAATTGTAAATGACTTATTAGTATAAACTGACTCCATGCGACAATAAAATTTAACACGTCCCCTCGTATAGGACGTGATCCAACGACGGCAAAGTCAGTCAAGCAGGTGCCTGCCGGTGCTCTTTGATCTCAATACTTCAAGGGATTTGAGCTCACTGACGTTACTGTTCCTTGCTTATACTGTGGCAAAACAAACATACTAGGATGCATAAAAAGCAATAAGCGACCAAGCGGTGTTTTTGTTTACAAAACCTAAATATGGAACTAATTTATTTTTGATACTTTTGATGTCCATATAAAATCTGAACTCAATCTGATGGATAGTGTTTTTTTATTAGAAAGCTTAAAACCCAGTCATTTTTCTCAATTCGTTAAAATGGCGCTTGGTCATGTTATGCATAACGCTGTACAATTGTCGGCTGACCAGCAAAATGATCAATATCTTGGCAACAAAATCGATAGTCGAGTAGCAAAATTAGATCAACAAATATTTTTAATGGATCAGCAAAATATTTAATATTTTAATCGCAAGAAGAATAATCGCGCAGCACAATTGAACAATTACTGCTAGGTTTTTCATCATGGAAAAACAGCCGCAAATTGACCCAAACTAACCGAAATTATTTCGCTCGTGCTTGCGCAGTTCTTCCCTCAAGCTCGTACTGGCTTAAACAGAACGACATTAACCCAAGCTAGCCACTCGCGTTTACCTACCGAAAATTTTCGACGTTCGGACCTGCGCATTTGGCAGCAGCCCGGTGTTGTCGTTCTAATATTTCACTTCATGCATGTCCCTCCGCTTGCTTCGCTCGCTCCGGGGGCGCAGCCAAACACATTTAACCTAGACTAATCCAATCTAACCCAAGGCAATGCCCAAAATCAAGAAAAAGGAACTATGAAAAATATATGAATTAAAATTAGCATGTACGCATGCGAAACTAATCAAATTGATTGGCCTTACTTCGCGACTGCTTACATTTCAACTCGGCTGTTATTCTAACTATTTTGCTGCTTGTTCATTCATTTTGCTGGTCTTCCATTAATTTTGCTCCTCATTCATCCATTATGCTTACAAATATATTTTGATTGCCATTCGATTAAACTGCTGACCAATTATTTATCCCTTAATTATCGACTTGACATTTTTATTCAAAATAGTCAGGTCTCTCATCGAATGACTTTTAGACAATTTTTCTAGAAGGAAAAGCAACTTTTGATCGTCTTCATCCATGCTGTTTTTGCGACGCTAAAAGCTCTTTCTTCCATATATCTTATTCAATTAGAATTTAATTAGTGAGGACAGATATGTTTTAGCCTGGTATATTAAATTTTCTTTATGACAAAACTTACAAAATTACTTTAATTTAAATAATTAGTCGTCAGCTTATTGAACCTTGCCAATGAGGGTTATATTAAATTGTTTGGCATTCAGTTTAGGATTGGGATTTAACGTTTTTATTTAATCCAATATACTTTTATTCTCGGGCGCGTTTTTTTTCAGGGAAAAGGTCTTCCAAAAACCGCATTTGGGAGTGTGGGAAATTACGTTAAGCATCTGGGGCTTTAAAAGCTTAAGCATGTGCTTTTATACCTAGAATGGAGTTTCATTTATAAAAATAACAAGATGTGGTAGATACATATATTTTCACTTTGTTGGATAGTTAAGGAGGGATATAAAACTAAGGTATTCGAAACTTAGAAAAAATTACTTTTGCAGGTTTTTTGTCTATTTCGTCCATCCAATGCTGTTCCTGTTTAGTACTGCCTTTTACTGGGATATATCTCGTAAGAATGGTCATTTGCTGGAAGATTAAGTTTTGATAGTCCTATTTGGATACGTCAAAAGTCTTGGACCCTCCTGTTATTTGATGGATATATTTAGTTTCAGAAAAATAGAGCATATCTTAGAAAGTGTTTGTTGTGGAGATTTAAATATGGTTTACACGAGGATCTGAAATGTACAAGAGCAGGTAAAATAACAAATAATGTTAAATACGGTTTATTTCAAAAACTATTTATTAGGTGAGTCTTATGACAAAAAAAATTAAATTTCTGCTAATTAAGTGAGTCACAATGACAAAAAAAATTCTGCTAATTAATAGTCTGTGTTTCCTCCCCTACTTCTTAGCCAATGCGTCTGGGCATAGAAATTTGCAAGATATTAATGGCTTGTTGAAGTATTCGGATCCACTCTTCTACCGCGGCTGCAGCTAATTCATCAGCAGTTCCGAGTGGGTCGTTGCGATTGTTAATGGCTCTGCAAATAAAATCCCACCAATTCTCTATAGAATTCATATCCGGTGAGTTGGTTGGGCATTCTAACCTGGTGATTTCTTCAGTATCAAGTGCTTCCCGAACTATTCTGCATCGATGTGGCCTATCATTATCATCCATAAAGATGGAGTTCAACCCCTAATTCGTTGTGTAGAGGATAAACAATGGGCCTAATAACGTTTTAAATGGATGGTCATATAATGTTGTATGCTAATGTATTGGGTACGGCGGCGGGCGGTTGCCTATTATTCCCGTCCCAAAACATTACTGTTTCCCGTTGCTGGAGAACAACTTCGCGAGGAAGGATAAGTCGCTGCTGACGACCTGGCTCCCTTCATACCCTTTGATGATTGTCATCACTGACCAGGCCATATCTTGTTTCATGAGAAAAAAGGACCCATTTCCATTGACCTAAATGCTATTGCCTATGGTCTCTCGCCCACTGGTGGCGGGCAGCACGGTGTCGAGGCAATAGAAGAGGAAATCTCAAAAATCTCCTGGCTCGTAAATTGGCACTATGCAGTCGTCTGCAAATTGTGGAAGTAGAAATTACGCGATGAAACGCACGTTGAAGCTGAACTCTGATGGCTGGGGCCGTGGCATTTCTATTTCTGCAGATAAATTGCGTCAAATACCTATCCTCCCCTTTAGTAGAAATGCGTGGAAGTCCACTACGAGGCATTCTTTCCACCGTTCCAGTTTCTTCATATCTGTGGATGATTCGAACTACAGTTGCTCTTGGAATATTCAAAGTGTCCGATATATGGTGTCTCGAAAATCCAGCTTCACTAAGAGCAATAATTCTTGCCTTGCTAGGTATCAGTATCAGTAACAGAAGGGGTGGCCCTTAGCGGGCCTTGCACTTAGGCTACCAACTGGGCCCGTTGTGCCCCCAGCCCGCTTTAGAGAACCTCCAGGATGCCGGTCTTCCTTGAGAAAGCCCGCATCTCCTTCAGACTAACACGACGCACTGAATCTGACTCGATTGGGGTCGCGCCAAAGATTTGGAGTCTTGCCCACGCGAAGGCGGGGAATTCCGTAAGTAGATGGTATGGGCTCTCATCGTCTTCCATGCACCATCTACACTTCCCCTCCTCTGCAATTCTCAGCAGAGTCAGGTACCGTCTAAGCCTACAGTGCCCTGTGTAGAATTCTATCATGGCCCTGCACTCCTTCCTAGGTAGGCACAACAACCCCCTGACGAGACTCTTCGGGGGCTTATGTATCATGAGCGTCGCCTGTCTCATCCCCAGAGCCGTCCGCCATACCTCTTCGGCCCGATCCTTCGTCCAGGTCTCCAAAGCTCTTTCGCGAACACACAGAAGCGATCCCCAGACAGAAATCGGGCCCTAAGTATCCGCGAGCGGAGCCTTCTCTGGCTAAGGCGTCAGCGGCCTCGTTTCCCGGTACACCCGAGTGTCCCGGTGCCCAGGCCAGCGTAACTTTTTAAAGCTTTGCAAGTTCAATTAGCTAGCTTCTACACTCTTTTACCAACAAGGGGCGCGTGCGGACCGACTTCAGTGCCATGAGTGCGGCCTTGCTGTCGGAGCAAAAGAAAGAGTCTCCCGCCACTGACATCGAGCCTTAGTGACTCCCAGACACCCATCATGATCGCAAAAATTTCCGCTTGGAAAACCGTAGTATAGTCGCCCAGTGGGGCGGATAATTCCCGTCCTAGGGCCTCACGGTACGCACTAGCTCCGGACAGTGTTGCCATTCTGGACCCGTCTGTGAACCAGACTAGCCCATTACAGGATCCCGTCCTTCTTTTCATCCAATCCTCCTTCGTAGAAAATGGGAAGTTTAGCACCTCATGGAAGCCTATCTCAAGGTCCATCGCGTCATCTGAGTTTTAAGATAATAAGAGTTTTAAGATGGCGCCGAATGATACACAGTCGATCGTGTCAAGGCTTAACAGATTAAACAAAAATGACTTAATAGAAATTATTGTGTACAACAAGTTACCGGATAACATAACGGACAGCTATTTGCTAAAGTTTTTATACGAAAAATCATGTGAAAAGTGTAGTGATGCCAATACAAATACCGATGTGTTTTCGGATGCTGTGGATGCTATGGCGGACTCGGCATGTCACGTGTACACCTGTTTACGCAATAAAGCAGAATTAGAAGCAAAACAAAGTGAGTTTTTGACTTTAAATAAGCTAGTTATGCAGCTTGGAAGTAGAATAAATGACCAGGGAGAAATAGTTAGACTACTAAAATTGGATAACCTCAATAGAAATTTCCCGCCAACCAGTACACAATCCACAAGATCAGTCGGTGTGACAGATAAACAGAAACCTTCACCGCCTGTTTCGATTCAATCAAAAACTGATCCAAAGGAACCCCGAGTTGTAAATGGTCAAGCGCAAACCGAAAACAATGTGTTTACATTATCACAAGTAAACAAGGGTACTCAAAGTGCAATGACCTCCAGAGATAAACCTATAGGTGTAAATATAAACAAACGCCAAAGCAAAAACAAACCTTTAATAGGTACTGAACAAGCTTCTGCAAGCGGATCAAATAACGCTTCTATTAAAGCGATAACTAAATTGGGTTATCTACATGCCTATAGATTCGACCCAGCAACTACACCGGCGGACCTAGAAAAACATCATAAGACATGCAAACCTGATATAGACTTTAAATGCAAACTTTGGAACAAAAGAGAGCACACCGCATCTTTTCAGATCTCTTTTCCTATCAAAGATGTTGGCAAGGTGTATGACGCCGATTTATGGCCTGAGGGTGTTGCAGTGCGCCGATTCAAATTTATGAAAGCAAATTTTCAGAATTCCGACCAGGGTCACCAAGCGTCCTAGATAATATAGCCATAAGTAGTTTTAATCCAAATTTTAAAACTGTTGACTCGTACTCCAATTGTACTTGTATAATGCACCTTAATGTTCAATGTCTAAGTACAAAATTAGACCAATTACTGTTGTTTTTGGAACAAAATGATTACGATATTCTTTGCTTCTCTGAGCATTGGGCCAATGAATTTAATTTAAAATTAGTGAATATTTTTGGTTATAAATTGTCAAACTTTTTTTGTAGGTCTAACACAATCCATGGTGGTACCTCCATATTTGTCAAAAATTCTATACCCTTAAAAAGATTAAACCTATCTTGCTACTGTCACGAAGTAGATGCTGAATTTAGCGGCATACTGTTGCCGATAACGCAAACTTCTGTTGTCTGCCTCTACAGGTCATGTCTTGGCGATTTTAATATATTTTTAAAGAAATTCGAGGAACTTTTAGATTACCTCATATCATCATCTAAAAAAATAGTAATTTTGAGTGACTTTAATATCAACTTTAGAATGGGTAATCCCAACAATAATTTAATAGAGTTAACACACCTTGTTAGTTCCTATGGATTAAAGGTAAGCATCTCTGAATTTACTAGAGTAACTACTACATCACAAACGTGCATTGACAATATTCTTACTAATATCGATGATCCCTACAAAACAGAAATAGTGGATCCTTGCTTGTCGGATCATTATGGTCAGATAATTCATGTAAAGGAAGGTTTACCTTCTGACAGTCCTCCTATATTAATACGTAATTTAAGTGTAAAAAATTTAAATAGGTTCAATGAGTCCTTACAGAGCACCAACTGGGACTGTTTTTTTCAAAATAATACAGATTCAAATTCGCTAACCAATTATTTGTTGGATATTTTTAACGGTCTTGTTACCAAACACTTTCCTGTATTTCTGGTACAATTACAGAATCTTTAACAACGCCTACCAGAAAACATTCTGAATATATAAATTTTTTGCAACGACCAAATTCATAATTTTTTTTATCCCCAGTTGTACAGCACGAAGTCGAGGTTGCCATTAGCAACTTAAAAAACTCTAACTGTTATGATGTTTATGATATTAACACAAAAATGCTTAAGTTTTGCAGTAAAACAATTGCTCCGTATTTTACTATATTAATTAATAAATGCTTTACTGAAGGCAGTTTTCCGGATGCTTTAAAAATTGCAAAAGTGTTGCCCATTTTTAAAAAGGGAGACACGGAGCAGCCTGAAAATTATCGTCCTATTTCAATATTACCTATTATGGGTAAAATCATAGAACCTATTTTAAAAAATAAAGTTGTATCATATTTTGAAAAATTTAAAATATTGGTGAATAATCAATTTGGTTTTAGAAGTAAACATTCTAGCATACAGGGAATTTTAAAGGTGGTCAGCGAGATTGTTGAAGGTCTGGACGGCGGTGAACTGAGAGCCGCAGCTCTATGTGACCTAAGTCGAGCCTTCGACTGTGTCGCGCATCCAATTCTACTTGATAAATTGTATTATTATGGCGTTAATGG
Organism: Pissodes strobi; assembly: GCA_016904865.1. NCBI lineage: Eukaryota > Metazoa > Arthropoda > Insecta > Coleoptera > Curculionidae > Pissodes > Pissodes strobi. The sequence goes on along the minus strand of MU182976.1, from coordinate 157,951 downwards.
GATACCTTACATACTTTTCAAATCTTATCTTACCAATCGACAACAGGCAGTTGTTATAAATACGAAAGTCTCACCTCAAACATTGATTAAGACAGGGGTACCCCAAGGATCAATCTTGGGGCCCTTATTATTTATTATTTATATTAACGACTGCAGCGCAGCAGTTGCCCCTAGTAGTTGCGTTTTATATGCTGATGATGCAACAATAATAACTTCTGGGCAAAGTCGCAGTGTCTTAAACAATAATACTGAACTAGCATTAACAACGGCACAAGATTGGTTTACAAGTAATAATCTCAAACTTAACAATGATAAAACCCAAAAGATTTCTTTTAGTTTTAACAACGCTATCACAGACGGCTCCCACGTTAAATTATTGGGAGTTATCTTGGATGATGGACTTAAGTGGTCGGCTCATATAGATGAACTGTGCTCTAAATTGAGCAATCAAATATATTTACTCAAACAAATAAAAAAATCCTTTGATACCTAAAATGGTTTATTTCGCAAATTTTCATTCAATACTAAGCTACGGAGCGATTCTGTGGGGCAACGCAGTACAGTCTGATAGGGTATTTAAGCTTCAAAAGAGAGCTATTCGCACAATAGAAGGAGTGGGGCCTCTAACCTCATGCAGGTCACTTTTTAAAAAATATAACATGTCCCTTCCGTGTATCTACTTGTATTAGAGTCTTCTAGAGATACACAGAAACAGAAATGCTTACACCAGTTTATCAGACCAACACCCATATCGGACGCGTTTTTCTCACGCTATGGTACCGCCAAGACATCGGCTTGTTAGTGCGGATCGTAATTCGCTATGTAATGTAATGTAATGCTTCACAATAAACTTGGCAACACTGTTAAATGTCTCGACGATACAAAATTTAAGATAAAAATTAAAAAACATCTAACACAGAATACTTTTTATTCTGTAAATGAATATATGGAGGCACTATCCCTGGACTAATTTCTTTTAATTGGTCTTTAATATGTTTTGTTTGTTATTTATTTGTCTGTATACATTTAAAAAAAATGCTTTTTATACTTAGTAGATTTTAGTTTGTATTATCTTATTGTTTAAGTATGTTACATCTGTGGTATAATTTATACTATTTTAGATGCTGTAACTATGTAATGTTTTTGACTTGCAACAAACATAACTTTGTAACGTTGTCAAATAAAAGTTTATCTATCTACCTATCTGGCATACCCAGGATGGTTAGGTCCCCAGAGAAGCCCCGCCATAGACCACAATGGCCATGGCAGGAGCGCCTCCAGGGCTCTTGTGGGCGCCGTCCTCATGGCTCCGGTGTTGCAGAGGCATGCAAGACGCTGTAATTTGTCCAGCACTAGTCTGGACGCTGTTTACATGGATCCTGGCCACCAAACGACCGTTCCGTGCATGAGCATCGGCGCAATCATTGTCTTATAGATCCACAACATAGTTTTCGGCCCAAGTCCCCAGGTTCCCCTCAGCGTCCTACAGCAAACCCACAAAGCTCTGAGCGCCGCCGCGGTCCTGAGCCGAATGTGTTCCTGAAAGGTCAGTTTGGAGTCCTGCCAGACACCCAGATACTTGACGCATTTCTTAGCCACAAGAGGAATCCCTTCCAACGTGATGTTGGGAGAGGCCCCCAGCTTCATTTTCCTGGTGAAGATGATCATCTCTACCTTGTTGGGATTCGTCCTAAGTTCATTATCCCTACACCACTGCGGGGAACTTGTCAGTGCTTCCTCCAGAAGCCTCTGCAATATTCCCACCTCAGTACCTTGTGCCATAATCACAACGTCGCGTCGCCGTCGTGTGCATAGGCCTGTACATGGACCACATACTCTACACTAAGGATGCGTAGGATCTCCACCACTAGACACCAGAGGAAGGTGGACATGACCCCTCTGAGAACATCCCCGCGATGACTCATTCCTAACCACCTCATCTCCCAGCCTAGCCTCGACGCTCCGCCCGGTGAGCATGGAGCGGATAGAGCTTGTTATGACCGGACGCACCCCCGTTCGCTCCACCCATCGGCAAATTGAACCCTCGGCTGTATTATTGAAGGCTCCTTCAATATCCCCAATCACGCACACCGACAGCCGTTCGCCCCCAGCCACTCCTACAGCCTGGATACCAGGTGGTGAAGAGCCGAGTCCACCGACCGGCCCGTTTGATATGCGTGCTGTTCCGGACACAGAGAGACCCTTAGAGCCACACACTCCCTAAGGTATCGGCCACCAGCCTCTCTAGGTCCTCATCATGAAGCTGGTGAGACAAATGAGTCGATACGATTTCGTATCGGTGTAGTCGTTCCTTCCCCCCTTGGGAATGAACACCACTATGCTGTGCCTCGAGGGCATATATCCATGAGCGATGGAGACCCTAAAAAAGGTCCATCAGCAGCATACTAAGGAGTCCACCGTCAACCTGCCGCCTTAAACAGGGCAAAACTCTCTATTGCCCACCTTAGTTTATTGTAGGTGGCCATCTTTTTGGCAGTGCCATAGTCAGCTCTAATGCTGAATAGTCAGCTATAATGCTGAACCCCACCTCCCCGGCCCACGCCTGTTGAGCCAGGGAAGTGTGTGGTCAATAGCTAGTGCAGAGTATCCGCCGGTGATGGCGTATAGCCTCCATCTGGCTTACGGACACTGCCCAATTTTACGAGTGGGTCCCTTGACAGCACCTTGCAGAGCCCAGCAGCGGCCGGGGCTTGGGAAACCCCTCCACAGTAGGCCATCCAGGAACTCCTTCGCGTTTTGTAGTGAAGAAAGTGGGCTCACTTCCTCTATTAGCCACATGTAGCTCCACACAGGCAATGAAATCCACCAATTCTTCCCCTCTCCGATTGGACCCAGCACTGCCTCACACTATGTGGTGCGCGTTGCTATCACATCCCATCAAGAGTGGAAAATTCACCTCCTCGCAGTGGGTAGCCACATTCCTGAGGTCCTCTGGCGGGCAGAGTTGATCGGCTGGGAAGTACGCTGACGCTAGTACCCCCCTCTGCACACCTAAGCTTGAAGGTATCTTAACAAAGATAGGGATCAGGTCTCTGGTAGCCTTATCCCTTAAGAAAAAGCATCCTGCCCCACTGTCAATACACCTGCTCTAGGGTCTCCTAAGGTCGAATCTGGTGTATACAACACAGATCCCGCTATGGACAGCCCCTTTATCCTGGATTTGACAATCCAGGGTTCCTGAATAAGTACAATAATTGTACTAATTGCTGTACCCTCCTCTACTACACATATGCAGGAAGATTCCTGCATAGGTGGGCCGTAGCAGCCCTACTAGGTTTAACATTGGCATCGATTTAATTTCTTGATTTAAATTGAAACAATATGATTTGTCGATTTTTAAGTCAATTAACGACTTTTTATGTTTTGTTAACTAAATTTTGTCATAAAAATATATTATAAGTTCCAAATTATTATAGATACTTTTCTGTATTCTTTCTTCTTTTGGTAATACTAGAATCGATTCTTGGTAATCAGCTAGCTGATTGAAAACTGGTTTGGTGATTATTTGGACTTCTTTACAGGCGGAGGTGTTTTCTTTGGCTTTCAGCAGCTCTATGGCACAGGGACTGCTTGGTCTCACTACATTCAATTCTACCTTGTTGTGCAGATAAGTTTTGGTCTTGGATTTCCTGGTGGGTTATTGGAATAAACAACATTGTTATTGCTTAAAATATTACTTTCTACTTTAATCAGTTTTTCGAATAATAAATTATTTTTTACCAGTACTTCGAAAGGCATATTTTATTTTACATTATACAGTTATTTGTACTTTTGCAATTCTGAACAGAGATCTTTTGTTTTCATTATTCCAAGTTTGGAGGATAGCATTTTCTATATCTTGTAAGAATTCACAAATACTAATTGTGTGATTAAGTCTATTTTGTATAATTTACATTTTCCTTCAAAACAGATTTTTTCATACAATAATTAATCCAATTTGATTTTTTGCACTCCCCTTCATTTTGACTAATTGCTTGAATTGTGGTGTTATATTCCCTAATTTCGTGGATGAAGATGGTATTTTCTTTCATAATAATTAGAGCTAATTTATTTTGGTTGTAATTATCTAATTAAGTGTTCGTAGCATTTTCCAATCTGAAGCGTCATGCGTCGTGCTTAAACCACGTTTAAGTCTTTCCGAATGTAGATTATTTTTTTAAATTTATTTACAACACACAACTACATCTTCGACGAATGGTCGTTTATCTCCTTCAGATTAATTAATAATATACGTGTTATCAGTACAAGATATCCAACTTACCGTGAGAAAACTCTCGGATAATGATAGATTAATGCGGCTGAAGCTAGAAAAAGCCAAATTATAGAAATATACATATACTCTTTTATATTGTTACAACTTAAACCCATTTATTCGAGAAACAAATAAATTGCATTGTATAAGAGGCTGCTTAAAATTTGACAAATAATCTCTTTTCTTAAATTCCGTCTTAGTGTTTATATTTATTATTTTAGGAATCTAGTGAAATTGTCAGGGGCTTTTCGTCGTTTTTTTTTTTGTGTAGACAGATTGTGCTGGTGTAAATATGTTGGGCTCATCTGCCTTGGTGTTACATTTCGAGGTTACTTGCTCTTAGCATTATTATATATAACTTAATGGATCACAATCAAATTCATGATCAAAGTAGTATAAAAGAAATTCGCGAAGAATTAAAAACATTATTCTGCAAACTACCCTGAAAACATTCCAAGTGCGAACATCCTAACGTTTAAAACGTTCTATATCACATGTGGATAATATTGTATTTTTTACATTCAAAAAACTATCTGCAACTATGTTATTTTGAAAATTTATAATTCTCGTGATGCGCATTTTAGGCAATGTTTGAAGGCATTTTAAATTTTGCCTGTCAGTCATGTAAATTTTTATTTGGAAGGACTATCATATTGCGGTAATTGAAATGAAACTCCTTTAGTCGCGCTGCACCTGGAGCGTAAGCTGGTGAGATCAACGTTACAAAATGTGTTATACGACGAGGCGATCGAAAGTAGGGAGGCCCATCCACAATTTTTACCTTTCTCTAAATTACTTACCCTTTACGTCAGGGAATTTTACAAAAAGAGATCTTATTGTGTGTTCTATCGTTCGTAACAGCGAAATTGCATCAAATAAAAGTATTGTTTTGTAGGCTATTCTTCGTTTTAAATTTTATTTAGTTTTTAATTTTACTTTGTGGAAGTTTTCACTTCTGTCGTGTGGTCTTAAGCACATACCACAATTTTTTTATATATATTTTTAATTAATTAATCTATGATTTTTGTGTTTTACTGCATACTGACATGGGTTAATTTGGGTCAATATTTATTTAGCAGGATTAAAACTTGTTCCCTAGGCTAGGACAGAAGACTTGAAAGCTTTTTTTAAGTGTTTCAACAAATCTATTTTAAATTAAAAAGAAAAATGTTGCTTCTGCAGTGTGTTTTTTAATGATGAGGTAAATATAAAAAAAAATGGTATCAAGTTGTAGGTACTGATTTTCAGTGCATTTTTATATCGATTACTCAGACCGACACGCTCCTTGATGGGCAAAAACTTCGCACGCCAAATTTGGTTTGTTATGTTTAAAATATTTCGAATACCTTACGGCAACATTTCCTAAACCCACTTAGCAAATTTACCAATAGATGCGAACGATAGCCAGTAATACAGTGGAGAGCTAGGTTCGTGGATTCTTCGTTACACATTAATAGTTATTAGGCGCCACCTAGTTAACTGACACTCAACTAGGAAAAATCTACAATGTTATTAAACCCTGAAAAGTAATTTTTGGAGGAGCTTTTCAATAAGACATAATATTTCACCAAAATAAATACTTTATTCTTTGCCAACTATGAGTGAGATCCCTTGATAAAAAAACAATTATACAGTACAATTTACATCACATGTATAAACAATAAAGCAATATGAAAAAAAGCGCTTACATAATATTGACTATTATTGACAATAAGGGTTTAAAATTCATGAATTTTAATCTAATAATATGTAGAAAATCTAGACTGTGCCAAGACAGTCTTACAAATAGGTAAATGATATGACTTACAAATCATGAAGTAGGTATTTCTAATCTTAAATTATTCTCCAAATTAGTACCAGTATTAGTATATTTACGGTCCATGCATCTCCAATGCACTTCAGATCATTACCTGACCTTTCCAAACATTGGTGCACAATATCCAGCCGATGATATGCAACAAGGGCATAACACACAAGTGGTGGTTCTAACCTAAAACACGCAAAAATAGACATCGCAATTAAGGCAAGGCGATATGTGTGTTCTAAAGCGGAGGGGACCCTATAGGACAATCTATAGGGTCCTATGGCCTCTTTTCTTCTTGGTATTGGCCAGTGGAACAAATCAAATAGTGTCTATTATAGAGAGGTTTCTTCAAAAGCAATAACAGTCAATTCCAAGCATCTGCCACATGAAAGCAACAGCAACATACATTATTCACATAGAGGTAGGATTCTAATAACAACAAAAACTTTTATAGGAAACCTCCATGGCACTCGGTTCGTCGAATTTCTGCTCTAAACCATATTCGCCAAGCAGTAAGTTAATATGCTCTAAAAATCTGCAGGGAGCCGTTACCTGGGAACGCCGATTCGATTGAACCTGTCTAATTGTCAAAATTATCTGACACTTAATAAATGAAAACATGAAATCTCCTCGAAGGACGAAGAAAACAAAAAGAAATAACATACCGATACACAATTAGATAAATGAATTACAATATACATTATATTACTCTTATGATCTCCAAATTGTTTGATGTAGGTATTGCAACGAATTGGCTCGAAATAATAAACAAACTGAATGTGACATTTGTGTCGAACGAATTGGGAAGTTTTTAATAACTGTTAGATGAAAGAAAAGCTTGTGAGCATTTTCCTCAGTGATTACAAGAGAGCTCAAATATTAAAATTTATGAAGGCAATAGCTAGCAAATTTAACTGCACAACCAGAACCTTTGAAAGATGTTTCCGAAACCTAGTCGAGCACCTATTTCTGACAAGAACAAAAATCAGACCTGATGATATTATCATATCATAAGTACCTAGTACATCATACTGAGACATGAATATAAATATAGAAAGTGTATTCAATAACTTTCAAGGTAAAACAAGGTAATGTACTTTATACACTGTACCTACATGGGAATAATCCAAACTAAATTATGTTTGCAAATGAAAATAAATATAAACTAAGCAAAGCTGTAGCATTTGTTTATGCCAAAATTTGAAAATGCTACAACCTACGCCAGATTTAAATAATGAAACACTTCTAAAATGTTAATTATTCAAATAAAAAATAAAATTAAAATAATAAATAATAATACTCCCCTGAAATTGTATTTCAAACTGCACGATAGGAACTATAATACATCTTGGCTTTTATGTTTTCTGCTTTCACAAGTTTATTTAACTTTATCAACAATAAATTCATCGTTATAGTTATATGAATTATAATTCAGAATACAAAAAAAACAGAGTATGAACTTAAATTTAAAAAAATTATCATCTGTTGCCGCCACTGGTTATATTTTAAGAAAGTAGGTTCAACGGACAATCTTATAAAAAAAAATCGGTCGTTCTGATTTTAAACTTATAACAGGTAAGATAATGCATCAAATCTATAAGATAATAAGGTTAATATTTTGTTATCTATGAGTGCGTGACTTTGCGTGAGATTAGGTATGTAGTACAAGTCATTGCCATCTTTAATTAATATGCTCGATATAATATTTATTGCGTTCGAATTTATGACTAATATTTTTTTGAAATTATCAAGTGAGTGAAGCTTCGTATATTTTGCGAAATATAGCTTTGTCGATGTATGACTTTTTAAATTGTGTTAAATGTTTATTATTGGTTTTTGTATGTTTAAATTGAATATGTCTCGAAAATAAAATTGTTTGGCTGAAAAAATCTTTCGACATACAATAGGATCGAGAAATTATTCGAATAATCAATTGCGAAAAAAAAAAAAAATAAATATTTTAGAACGAACTTAGAATTATTTTTTTTTTATAATATATGAGTATCTCGATCTCGGACCGAATTTAAGCAAAAGGGGAATAGGGTTTCGCGAGACCACGAGACTAGTCTAGCAAGGAGACTGAAACCGAGACCGGAAAGGTATTATTCTTAAAGACCGAGACAGAGACTTGCTTTTCGAACGCGAGACGACTCTCGGTGTCGGAAGGAAAATAAGTAATTTTCCCAATCAATTTATAATAAAAAAGTTATACTGCGTAAACTATATTTTTGTCGGAGTAAAATTTTGTATTAGCGCAGGGAAAAATAAAGCAAATAAACGAAAAAAGTAGTTTGTACGAAGTTTGTTAATTGTTATTTAGGAGAAATATTTGTAAATATTTTTTTATATAGAACTTGAAATGTCAAATGTTTTAAGCTTGGTTATCTTATATCTTTGATGCAATGATGGCACCTGAAGTGGTGTTTAAGTGAAGTGAATATTACACATATTTGCTTAGCTTATTAGATGAACTAAAATGTGATAAAGTATTCAATATATTAGATTCCAGCATAAAATAAAAAGTATCAGTAATTCGAAAAAAAAATGTATCAGAAGAGTTGTAGAGCATATTATCTGGTGTATACTATTTTAACTGCGAGGCTGATTTTGCGATGTTAGCAACGTGGTCATGCCAGGATATAGTGCTGTTGACCGAGACACCCAGTAGTCCGATTTACGAGGATGAAGGGCCTGCCGCATTGGCACTCTTGGTAAACGTGGCTGCTTGTGTTTTTACTGCATTGAACTGGGCCAGGTTCCTGTCCCCCCAAGTTCGACGTTTCTCCAGATCTTGATTAATTGTAGCAATCTGCTCCTGTCTGCGGTGATAAGTCTCAGCCGCTGATAAAGGTTCTTCTAATCTAAATTGAAATACAAGGGTGCTGTCATCTGCAAAACTGTAAATAGGAATATTAGTTTCGATAAGAAGATCATTAATATAGATGAAGAACAGAGTTGGTGAAAGTATTGCGCCCTGAAGCACGCCCGCCTTAATGGTGAATGTGTCTGAGATGTGTCCAACAACTGCGACGTGCAGAGATCGGTTTTTAAGGAAACTGGCAAGCCAGATGCAGAGAGAGGCTAGCAGTCCGAAGAACGGCAGTTTGTTGAGCACTCCATCATGTCGAATGCCTTCGAAATATCTAACGCAATCGCTCGAGATTCTTCGTAGTTCTCAATTGTCTTACTCCAAATATGAGTGACATAGGCCAAAGCGTATTGGTTATCGTTAATTAATCTGTTGGTCTCCAGGTACTTGAGTAGTTGCTGATGCTGACTGCACATTCCATGACTTTGGAGATGATTGGAAGCAAGGCAATTGGGGGGCGTGGTTTTCTTGCCTTTTTTGGAACTGGTTGCACTTGAGCAACTTTCCAAAAAGATGGGCAAATCTCTTTTCGGTAAGACTGAGAATAAAGTCTGGAAAAATGGGTGTTAGTTCGTTGGCACAGTTCTTTAACATGATGGTAGGTATTCCATCTGATCCTGTTGTCTTCTGCCTATCTAATTATTTGAAGATTTTATGAATATCACGATGATGAAACTTAACTTCTGCCATTGTAGTGTTGATGTTCGGTATGCTTACTGATAGTATAAACGTAAACTAACACTTGTATCTAGTTATAATTTGTTTTATACATATTTCTTTAAATACCATATAAAATGTAAAAGTAAAATAAAATCACAAAGACCTACTGTGCAGCGTGACAAACTGAGAGCATGTCACCCAAAATATTTCTCATCGCATTATTTTTTTCCTGTTCATCCTCGCTTATTCCAAAATTCAACTAGGTCTTCCCTTTGTTGACGCCAGTTCTTAAAGATATTTACACCCCCCCCTTCCCCCCTTCCCCCCTTCCCCCCTTCCCCCTTTCAGTGAGAACGCAGGAACTTGCAGACATTCGACGCCTAAAATGGACATGTACAAGGTTTTTAAAAATATTTTGCACCATACCTGAAAAGGCAAACCATATAAGACAAAAGGTGTAGTTAGGGTGTTTTACGTGTTAGCTTCTATAAATACTGCAAAAAACATACAAGCATCATAAGCGTTAAATGTTGACATACGACGATATTTAAACACTTAAACACTTATAGCACGTTAAATAAATATACGGTAGGTTCACTGGAGACAAATTTCGAATTTCACCAACAGCGTTTGGCGTCGTCCCGTCGAAGCGAATCGGGATCAATAATCTGGTTCATGGCCTTCGATGGCTTTGCTACGAGGGACAGTGAGTGTGCAAACGCCCTGAGAATGTGTACTGTCGCGTCGCGTTGTATCATGTATCAAATAATAACCCAGGAAAGCGCATCAAATGTCAAGCATAAGAAAATATACAAAGAATATGTGTAGAAGCTCGCGTAAAATTTAAACATTTAATAATATATTGACTATTCCATTTAAAAAAAATAGCATACATGTTTAAATTGTAGCACCACCTGGAATTAACAATATTTTGCTCATCTATAGTAGCACAGAGATGCCATACGTAAATATTGATTCTTGTTTTGAGCTTAAGGGCATTATACATTTAGGTCTATTTTTTGATACGCACTGTACAATAGCAAAAAGTAACCTTTTCGCCAGTTGCTTCGTTTGCTTTCATGGAGAGCACATCCAAAATTCAGTAAGAACTAGCATAATATAAATCATGGTGATCACATGACGAAGTTGCACCATCGAAATCAATTATTTACAGGGGGAAAGCTACAAACTAACTTGAACTTCGAAATTTTTACATTCAATTGCTAAAGTTTTGCTTATGCTTCTGTACTAAACAAGTAGACAAGTAAATACATCTTTAAACCACTTTTCCTATATGTTTTAACGATTTTAGTGATTTATTAGTTTTTAGTAGAAAATTAAAAATTCAATGTTTCCATCTAGCTTCTGTAACACGTCGTACTCATCACTTTTATTATTATTACCGCCATAAATACTTACCAGAAATCATATGACAATATATCTCATATGCAATGTGTGATACTATAAATATCGAAATTTTCGACATATTAGAAATAAGCAAAAATAGCGAAAACTTTATTTCGATGAAGAAAAAAGAACAACAAAAATGTAGTGAGTTTACAAACTTTTGCAAAAACGCAATCCTTGCAATTATTTCTCATTAGTACATGCAGTCATGCAAGTGGCAGCACTTACCCTGTGAACCGACCAATCGAGCTCTGAAAGCCCCATTTTGATAGCTTGTGTCGTAATTGAAATAGCGATCTTTAAATTTTGATTAAAATATATTAAGCAGGTGAAGAATTTCTTGGAATATCTTTCACATATTCCACCATGCGGGGACAATATTTTGCACGCTATGTGGAAACTGAATATTCTAATGGGTTTTAGACTTAGTTTTTAGATATCTTATAAGATTTTATACAGGGTGTCTCTAAAAGGTCTGGACAGAATCTTACCCCATATTCTTGCGGTCAAAATAAGTAGATTTAAAGCAACTTACCTTAGTCCGGAATTGCTCCTACAGGATACAGTTCTGCATAAATGATGGATGTGCTATTAGTTTTTGGATATTGTAAAGGAAATGGCCGCGAAAGTGTTAGGGTATACAGGGAAATATTTCCAAATCGGCGCATACCAGACCATCAAACATTTGCTGTTATTGAGAGACACCTTCGCGAAACCGGTAGTTTCACTCCTGTAACTGCCAATTATGGACACCAACGATAAGGACTCCTGAGGTTGAGGAACAAATTTTGGAAAGAATCGCTGAAGACCCTAAATTAAGCACCAGACGCTTAGGTTTAGAGGTAGGAGTATCCAAGGATATACATCATAGAACAATAAACAAATAATAGCTTCGTCCGTACCATATCCAAAAGGTACAAGTCCTTTTGCATCCCGGTCTCGATCAACGATTGGCCTTCTGTCGATTCATTACTGAACAATGGCAACAGAATGTGAATTTTGCTAAGCAAATTTTATTTACTGACGAAGAATGTTTTACTAGAAGTGGTGTAACCAACTTACATAGCGAACATATTTATGCTGATGAAAATCCGCATGTCACGAAAGTGACTCATTATCAACATGAGTTTAGGGTTAATGTGTGGGCAGGAATCATTGGTAATTTTATTATCGGTCCTGTCATTTTACCGCCATGACTAAATGGTGTGGATTATACAGAACATTTACGAAATACTCTGCCAGATTTATTAGACGATTTGCCATTACAACTTCGACGAGTTATGTGGTTTATGCATGATAGTGCTCCACCACATTTTACTTTAAATGTCTGCAATTATTTGCATCAACGATATCCAAACAGATGATGGATCGGTAAAAGAAATGACGCTCCTGTAAACTGGCCACCACGCTTACCGGATATGACTGCGTTGGATTATTTTTTATGGGGGTCTTTAAAAACGATAGCATACTCGAGATTGATTAACAATGAAGAGGAATTGTGGGCAAGAATTCAAAATGTAGTCAACATATTAGAAAACGACGCGGAGGCAAAGAATGTATTTAAACTTTTTACGCCGTATTATTATTTGTACCTTTGTTAATGGAGGTCATTTTGAACAATTACTAAAAGTTTATGATAATTTAAGTTACTTTTAATTATTCCTCATTAAATTAAAAAAAAAATCCATTCCCAAATTCTTCCTGCAACACTTACTGTAAGTAAACTCAGTCAAACATTTTTTCCTGCCGAAAATGATTAAATGACAAAAATAAATTAAAATAAATTTTTCTGCCTGCAAATAAAGTTCCAAAATTATTCACCAAACAAGTAAAAAATAGGAGATTTTCTGTATGTGACAATGTTGGATTATTTACCTACACTCCGTCCATTTTGCACGGCTAATCCACTGACCAAATTTCGTCCTCAAAGATAAGAGCCACATTTTTTAATTCAAAATAATTTGAATATCCCGGTGCGGCTTCGAGCAATAAAAACCAAAATATTTTGAAAACGGCTTACTTTAGCGGATTTTCCTTTCCTGCCAAAAAATGTTCAGAAAACTATTTCCTTATTAAAAAAAAGTCAAAAACCTCACTAAGAAAAAAACTATGGACATTTCAAGTCATCAGAAGTGCAGTGTGAAGCGCCTTCTAGCGGCCACAGTGAAAATGTGCCCATATTCGGAGTTTGCATCCCAAAAAACCCCGGGATAGTAATTTTTAAAGTATTACGTTAAAAAATGTTCATACAATTTAAAAAATTCGATTTTTATTTTTTAATTTTACCCCCCTGTATCTCGGCAACGGAGCAATTTCGGACTAAGGCAGGCTTATTTTGACCTCAGGAATATATGGTAAGATTTTGTATAGACCTTTTAGAGACACCTTGTATTACCTGATATTTTATATAACTTTTGTCAATGCTTCTTTGTATCCCTGTATCCAAAACTTTTCTCTAAACTAAAATAGCAGTATTTCAGTTTACTGACATGAAAAAGATTCTAACACTTTTTTGCATCTACTAATACTACTTGTACTGTGCAGCACCAAACAATCTATTTCAATTTAATAGCAAACGTCTTATGTACCTTATATAGTGTATCCTCCTCTTGCAAAGCGAATGAATCCAAAGTCTCATCCTCTACATCGCAGTATGTGTATCCTCTTGTAGAAAAATCAGTTCCGCCGATGGGAATTCTACCAATACTATACTGAACACCATCCTCGCCCCAGTAAGCTTGCAATAAAACCTCTTGAGTGTCATCAGATAATTTAAGGATATTTATTCCTGTAGCGTCAGTAAAGGCTGCTCCAAAACCGAGAATATTCTGGTATGTTGTATCGACGTCTGAGATAGTAACGGTGACATCAGCGGAATCCGAAGAATTTGAAAAGTTGCCAACGATAGACGAAAATCCTAAATTCGCTTTGCTAGTTGAATATAGCTGATATTCCCCGGATTCTAACTCTGCAACCGGAGGAATGGTATCGCAGTAAGTTGAATTGCATACGCAAACGGTACCATAATCCGTTTCACGTACGATGCATGGACTATCGGTTTTCACTAAAGCCACTAAAGTGAAGAGGTACACCAAACCACGATTAGCCTTCATAGCTACCTTGCGACGGGTAACTGGGTACTGAAATTGGTTTTGCGTCAAGGTACCGTTATATAAAATAATTTGCCTAATATACTTATTCGCGAAATATCTAATATTTAAAAACAATAAGTGGCCCGTCTTATCGCAGAGACCTTGCATGTGCGTAGGCATATATTTGCATTTTATGTTATGGTAAAATTAATAATAATTTTATATCTAAGTTATTGGTATTATATCTTAAAACGTGTCAATGGTATCAAATTTATGATTGACGCTGACGAGAAAAAGCTGCAACTGAGTAACTGGGCAAATTTACTACGACGAAATTTTCTTTGGTAATATTTAAATTTTCCTTGAAAACGATCATGTGGAATATATTGACTGAATGTCGTGAATATAGATACATATATCGGTATGAAAGAATATAATCCTATTAAGTATGCGGCAGGGAAGCACCTACATAGGCTGGTACTAACATTTACTTTTAAAAACAATTGCACAACATGCAATTATAATTAATTGCACATGTAAATTAATTTAATTTTTTTTATATATGTGAAATGTAAGTATTAGATTAACGCCCCCAATGCGAGAGGTTCTCTATATTAAGATACAAGTTTCATAAGACATCATTTAATAATGCATCTAATTTAGGAACAAGCTTCGCGGGGAATATGCTAAAAGACAAGTGCTATCTCTGTATCATACTTTTTCTACTTGGGTCCTTAAAGTTTGAAAAGCTTTAAAAAAACCCACATTAGATGCATATACTGCCAAAGAATAATAGAATCGAAAAGAAAATAAAAGATAAGAAAAAAATAAAAAATGCATGATGGCGCCTCGCAGATCAAAATACTCCAGAGGTAAAATAGCCTCCCATTCGGATCTCCGGGTGAAGGCTGTCATGTGGGACCATCATGCCTGAGCGGCTGAACGTCTCCAAGGTAGAAAATAGACTGCGATTGGATTTCTGCAACATAAGATGCATCAATACAAATATTAACTCGGTCCACCAGCACCTAACATCAAATAAGCCTATGTTTTAGCTCTATCAGAAACACAAGTGAAATCAAGTTCTACACATGTTTACTCGAAAATACCCGATTTCGACATGTTTTTATACGAGACGATTTATGTTGTCAGCGAGAAGGAACAAACGAACCTAAGGACTTCGATGTCATGTGGTTCACATTAAGCACAGATCGAGCAACCAAATTCATTTGTTGCTTGTATAAACCCACCTAGCGAATACCAATAGAAATGGCTTTTCTCAAATCTTCTGCAGACCAACTATCCAACGGCAGAAATTGTCATACATAACATAGGCTGGTTGAAAAACGCTAACAAAAACGACGAAGTAGGACGAGAAGCGAAGAATTTTGTTATAAGTTACGGACTTACTCAGCTGGTTGACGAACCTACCAGGATCCCTGAGCGTCAAAAAGACTTTGCTAGCCTCTTGGATCTATTCTTATCAACAAATGCTGACCTCTACACCGTAACTCTCCAACCTCCGTTGAGCTCATCAGATCACAATCTTATCTTCGCAACCTGTGAACTAGGTATCAAAATACACGAGCCACAGGTACCCCGAAAGATTTAGTACTATAAATCTGCAAAGTGGCGTGATCTTTGCGAGTTTTATCATTGCTTTCCTTGGACAGATGTCTGCTCTAGGAATCAAAACGCCCCTGAAACTGCTGATGAGATAACTCAAGATATCCTAGCTGGTATGGAAGCTTTCACCCCCTGAAATGAAATTTTACCTCAGATCATCAAGGAAAGACTCCCCCAAATACCCCGAGAGTGAATTCTTCAATGCTAGGTCTGGTATTTCGCCAACGCGAAGTGAAACGAATACT
This sequence comes from Pissodes strobi, assembly GCA_016904865.1. NCBI lineage: Eukaryota > Metazoa > Arthropoda > Insecta > Coleoptera > Curculionidae > Pissodes > Pissodes strobi. The sequence goes on along the minus strand of MU182976.1, from coordinate 141,975 downwards.
CAAAGCCTAGATACTAGCAAGGCTTCAGGACCGGATGACGTTCTAGCAATGCCGCTTAAGAAATATGCTGCTGAACAAACAGCTCCACTATGCAGGCTTTTCTCCCTATCATACAGAACTGCATGCTTTCCCTCTAGCTGGAAATGCGCTCAAGTGCAACCAATCCCGAAGAAAGGTAAAAAACGATTCCAAATAACTACCGTCCAGTTGCCTTAGTTCCCATCATGTACAAAGTCATGAAGAAACTGATCAATGAACAGCTCTTAAAATATCTCGAATCGGCAGACATCATAAGCGTTCGCCAGTACGGCTTCCGCAAGCACAGATCAACGGGAGATCTCCTGACTTACGTGACATACCTGTGGACCAAAGCCATCGAGAGCTACGACGGATCTCGTGCAGTGGCTCTCGATATGGCAAAAGCATTTGATAAGGTGTGGCATACCGGATTGTTAAGCAAATTGGCAGCAATTGGACTACCACCCGCACTGCTTCTATACTTCCAAGTTCCTCAAGGGCGTATATTATCTCCCACACTATTCCTGCTCTATATCAACGATCTCTTAGACAGGACAAACTCTTAATTACAGCTTTGCAGACGACAGCACTAAGTTCATCCATGCATAAATGTGATGGGTGAAGTCATGCGTAAAATAAGAGCTTATCTAAATATTAAGCTAAGATGACACGTTGTGGTACTTGAAGGTCTCCATACGTTCATAATATCTACATAGAACGTATTAACGCAGTCAGTATTTTGACCTATGACAACTGCTTCTTATTTCTCTAGAATAATTTTTATTTCGACACAGAATATGATGGTCATGTATGTATGCCAGTGGTCCCGCGTTTATCAGGTTTCCCTCCTAGTGCTGTGTTTATACGATATTTGCCACTAATTTCTAGTGTTTTTTTTTATTTTACCAACATAGGATATCCCACACTCGCGGGGGATCTCGTAGAAGCAGTTATTGCTATCATTCTGCTGGTGGGTCTGGTCCTAGTTAAGTGACTTCTTAATATGTGTTGATATTGTAGCAATGTCCTATCCTTCTGATTTACCCGGAATGCTTTTTTGTCTTCTTCTATTGTCTTGCCCTATTCTTGCGCTGCTCAAACACCTAATTCTATGGGATAAACATTGGTCTCTATGTCTGGTGTGGCCTACGAATTATAGAGTTAGTGCTCTGCATATCAGGGCCTTACAATGCCAAGCTTCCTATAGTTTGAACGGTTTGATGAAAAGATGAAAATTTGTCCTGTATATGTGTATTTTCGGTGAACTGATGTGAGAATACGGTTAATAATTCTATGACCTAATACATCTAGAAAGAATAGATGGCAGTTTTTTCTTCTTCTCGTAATAAATTTGATGGAACTTGATGCAAAGCAAAGTTTAGATTTTGTCTTTGCTTTGTCTAAGCCTAAATCTTCGAACCATTTCATGTAAGTGTTGACAATTATTGGAGACAAAAACGTATTGGTATTCCATCATACTGGCGAAAACATCTTTTTTTTCCTGAAGATGGAAGTTGCAAGTACATCATTCAAGGAGGTCCAGTATAGCATCTTTAGGTTGGGTTTTTCGATCCAGTAAGTTGTGGTCCTGATGAATGCAACAGCTTTCTTTAGTGGCACGTTTGTATATAGACTTTTCTGATCTGTGGACTGTAATTCCTCTCTAGTAAATATTAAACAAAGTGCGAATATTGGTTCTAGTTTGGAAAATATAAAGGGCGTCAGGTGAAGAAAAGGAAGTACCCATATGAACAAAGTGAATCCAAGTAACAGCCAACCCATTGCTAATTGTTTTAACTCCCTGGAATCACACAACGATCAAAATTCCTATTTGTGCTCTCTGATATCAGTGTCTACCATAGAAAGGTGAAGGTCAATGGTAACGAAAAATTTAGCAAAATATCACGGCAGTAGCTACAAATATCGGGTAAGGATTACAACAGAATACATTGTTAAAGAAGTAGACGATTGCGCGAGGTTTTTTTAAGGCAGCACATGGACATTCCAAAAGTAGTCAAGTACCTACAGAGTTATTTAAATAAGTTTGGTGTTGCTCCAAAAGATAAGCATGGAGCGAAAAATTACAAACAATGAGCAACGATGATGTAGAACTTATTATGCCGCACTGTTTCATTGAAAACATGGCACACTCATTACAGCCTAAAATGTACTAAAAGCAGGTCATATTTGCCGGAGAATTTAAAATATGTACAGGATGTTCAAAGATCCTTACCCAAACCAAAAAGTAAGTTATCAATCTTATAGAATGATATTTAAGAAAAATTTTAATATAGAATTCGGATATCCTAGATACGATACTTGCACTCTGTGTGACCAATATTCAACAAAAATAAAATTTAATGTCGACGTTGTGAAGCTGAACTTTGAAAAAAAGCTTAACTTACGAAAGGGTTAAACTTTTGATTATCGAAAAAGAGCTGCCCACAAGAGAGCTCGAAAAGAAAAAGAGTCTGAAACCCTAACTATTATATGTATATTTTGCCAAGTTTTTTTGTTAACCAGAGATAAAAGGGGGGTCTTTTGTAGGCGAATTATGCAAACGTGGTCTCAACAGTTTTTTGAAATTCGAGAGTCTCATTGGGATGATGACGATAATAATTTGCCTTTGGCATTATTTACACGAACAGTGAATGAGTCAAACTTCATGGATATTATCACTCAAAAGAGTACAAATGATGTAGAAGTGATTTTAAAAATCGTGACATAATCTGGTAAGAATCAGACAGATCCAATAACGAGACCGAAGTACTAGACCTCTTAGAATATTTAAAAACATATATAAATAACGATGAGTTTAAAGAAATTGCAAATCTTACCAATATATATACATCCATCAAAAAACAATCGTTTCAAGCCAACGAATTCAGACGAACTAAAAAGTTTATTTGTATTGTACATGCACATTGACGTTGGCAGCATAATATTTCCAAAAGTTCGACTGTTTTGGGATGCGGCTTTATACATAAATCTCTTTAGAGATACAATGAGTAGAGACATATTATTAGAGTTAAAACAAAGAGGTGGGGAATCTCGCGATGAATTGACAAATCCTACAGTAGTCCTAGCTTCGAATTTTGTAAGTGTTGGAGAGGAAGACTTGGATTCTAGGTGGCATAAGACCGAGAAGAAGTACATGGATCTTACAAGGCTTGAAATTATAAAATTATATAGTCACTCAATAGGCGGATCAAATTCTCGGAGTGTGTCGAATTTACATCCGTTATAGAAAGTGGATACTCCGTCTAATATTTCATGTAGTGAACTTGGCTGTTGTTAACAGTTGGTTTGAATATAGACAAGATTGAAATCGACTGGAGATTCCAAACAAATCTCAGATGGGTCTTTTAGACTTCCGCTTACCTTACCTCTGGCATAGTGTTTGCTACAAGTTGGTAGACCTGCTCAAGCTTCAGAAAAAAAGGGAAGGCCAACAGGTCTAAAATTCCAAAATGTAATGAAGAGGTCAGACCATGTTTAGAAGTACAATACGATTCCGTAGATCATCTGCCTCATCTTGATGGTAGTAAAGAAGGATAGCGGTGCAAAAACTGCAAATGTAACAAAAATATTGTCATAAGTATTAGGTGCATTTATGTATATATAAAAAAGAAATTGTTTTGTTCCGTATCACAGAAAATGTTTGGTTAAACTATTTACTTTTGTTATTCAGTATTTTTAATGCATATGTAGTATTTTTTTTAGGACCATTAAGACATTTCGTTTTTTTTTTTTCAAAAAACAATAAAAATAATTAAAGTTTGCTAGCTAGTGCCCTTGCAGACACCAAATAAATAATTATTCACAATTTTCTCTGCATTAAAAAAGTCAGGTCTTAAGGGGTTAAGTCTTGACTTTCTACTAGGTGATTTTATATTAGTGGGAATGCTAGTTGGCAATATCATAGATTTCAATTGATAGACAGTGTCCCAAATTTCTCCAATTTATATTACGTTATTTTCAATTAAACCGATTAATAGTACAATTTTCGTATTAAACAAAAAACTTGATCACATTTATATCTAACTTAAAATAAAAGCAAAGTTAGATGCTTCTATTCTATTAAAGTCCTGCATCTAAAACGCTAATATCTTGGCTAAGATGATGTTGTTTGTACAAAGTGTTTTCAACTTGATTTGAAATGTTTTACTTTTTTTCCGTTCTCTTTTCCGTATTTTTTTTTTACTATTCTCTAGCAACCCACAAACCCCTAAGATTTAAATCTGACGGCTGACATCTGGTTCTGTGAGGTCGTACTTGTCCATTGAAATACATTACCTCAGCCGCATTCCTTAACAATTGGCTCACATTTTAAGCATATCACGCTTACACGAAAAACGTCAAATATAATTCACATGAAGTAAAGTACATTATTTGCTTATAATTTAGTTTAAAACCGCAACAATAGTACTAACTATTATTGCTATTATATTCTTTTAGATTTTCTTTATAATGCCTAGCTATAAAATCAACAATAGATACATAGAAAAGTAGATAGTTCTAGATAGGTATCAAGCTAAGTAAATATTACTAGCTTACAAATCTCATTCATAATATGACCGAAAATTTTAATATCTAATTAAATATAAAATCATAATTTTCTTTTACAAATTAGTTTTGTTAGTACCAAATTAGAAAATAATGGTTTATACATTTTACCACCAGAGTTTTTTGAAAATACAAGGTGGTATTATGCAAAAAGTTGCTACAGGCTGTCCGAAATAAGGTTCCATATCATCTTATCTCATCGAAAAAAGTTAAATTTAGATATAGATTTCTTAGTTTTATAAACTAATGATTTATTTAACAAACACACCAAGTCTCAGTAAATATTCAACAAGTTTTAGTATAAAAGAACACGCAAATAGAGTAAACGACAACTTGGTCCAGTGCAAAGTACTTTAATAACAAACGCACCTCTGTCAACAGATTCACACCTTCTCCATTCTCCATCTTCCATTCCAGTGTCAAAATGTATAGGGTATGTCCTCATATATTGAAATGTGATACATACAAAAGTTTTAGGGTTATACGTAAATCTTAAGAATACGTCGGAAGAAAAACAATTAAATGACGGAAATGTCAAATGTGTGTATATTTTTGACTTTTTTAATTGGAACATCCTGTATATTGTTGCATATTTTTAAAAAGCACAATTTTCAGATTCCAAAAATATATAGTTTGCCTATGTTAGGGTAAGCCGTTTTTATTATATTACGTCCTAAACTTCGCTATAATTTTAACGAGTAAATCAAAGTAGCCATGAATTGTATTGATAAGACGTTTCAATTGATAAAAGATTGAAAAAAAAATAATAAATATTAACAAACAATAATAATAATAATAATAAACAAATAAACAATAAATTAAGTAAATATATAAATTTTAACGATTTTTGACTAGTTTTTACAGCTGTTCAATGTGGCTGCCGTTTCTATCAATGCAATTTCTATAATCAGATTCAATGTTATTTTAAAGTATTGATAACGAACTGACTATGATTTTCATTTGTATCGTTAATAACACGTATAACTTTGGCTTGTAATTCCTCAACGGTTGGACATTCATAAACTTTGTTTTTAAGAATCCCCAAAGAAATGAGTGAAGGGGTATCAAGTCTGGGCTATTCGGTTGCCTTCACTATCTGAGCTACGCAACCTGAAAGAGCACAGACCAACAGCAACAAGCAGGCCTGACAATAAATGCTGAGTATTGAATTTTTCCATTGGAAAATCTTTACATTTTTAGATCATGCGTAATCTAACTCAAATTTATTTGTCGTAACCTATCCGTAAAGGTATTAGTTTTGGAAATAGCAGAATGTAAAAACGAGCATACACTGAATTTTGGTACTATCCTTGGTAAGTAATTGGTTTTAGAAGTACAGTGCAAATGTTTTTTTTTTAACTCCAACTTCTGTACTTATCTAAAATATCTAAACGCTTGATTTTGATTTGTTTCTACTTCCTAAACTAATCACTTTGTGGATAAGGTATACACTAGAACTTAGAATTTTAAGTGAAATCTGAAAATATAAAAAAGTTCAGGGCATTCCATTTGAAATGAGAAAAACTGAATACTCTGTATAAGTGACAATGACAAAAATGAAAAAATAAGTTGAATAGAAAATTCAACTTATAAGGAAATGGAAAGCTTATTCCGGACGCCTTGTAAATTTTGAAAAAACTAATCAGGTATTTGAGAAAATTCTAAAAACAATTCAAGTCAGTATTTAAGAAAAAAAAACTTAATTATGATTCAGAAGAAAAGAAACGTAGAATTTTAAAAGTAAGCACACCCATGGGATAGAAAATTAAAAAGTGTTTAAAGAGAGCGTTATTAATATTTTTGTTTGATAAAAAGAAACTACAATTGACTAAAAGCTAGAATGCACAATTTTCATGTTCGAAAGTATACCGAAGTTTACAAATTTCTAAGCTTTGAACAACTTTGGATAATTGAAATTGAAAAATGCTAAATCATTCATAACAGATAAAAAAAGGTGTCAATTATAAAAGATAATATTCGCAGCTGTCCTACTAACTCTTCAGTTATCCACTTAATCCATAAAAAATGTTGGCATTTTCAAACAAAATAATTTACATGCTATTTTTATTCTTTTTTCAAGCGAAGTTTAGTTTCTTAGATGATAATCATTATTTTTGTCGCAAAAAATTGGCTGTACTTGATAAGTTTGAAAATCTGAGGTTCCATTAATTTTTTAAAATAGAAATCCTTCTATCTTTAATCAATATTTTCTTTAGGTTTGCGTTGCTGCGAAACCACTTTCTTAACTTCTCAGACCAAAAGAAAAACAAGGAATTACAACGTTTTATTTTACTTCTCTTAGACGGCTTTGAAAAGTAAAGCATTCGTAAATTAAATTGAAAGTTGGCCATAAATAATAAAAAAGAATGTTGAAATAAATTTGGTTATCTAAGATTCACTAAACAGGTCGCTTTTATTTTTAAATTATATTTTAATAAATTATGATTTTTTCTTTAAACAGCGAGCGATGATTATTCAATGACAACATTTTTAAAGTTGATTACCTATCTATGAGCATTTGGTAGAAATCGGTTATTTTCAATTTAAATTTTGGGTGAAAATTAACATAACTGTACGGAAAAGCGTATTTTTATTGGCTATAAACAAATATGTATAGGGCTTATGGTTATAATTAAAACGCGGGCTAGAGTAAGTATTTATTATTGAAGTTATTGGTACCTACCTGTTATTTGATATAAAAGTTGTAAGATTCTCTCTAAACCGTGAGAAGGTATTAAATAAATAAATACATTATCGCCGGAAATTTAAATATTTTATGTATTAATTATTACTATTAGTAATTAGTTTATGGTCACTTATTCTATTATTGAAACAGTTCTGCAAATACTTTTCTAAGTGAAAGTAGAATTACTGTTTTGGTTTACCATCAAGAGTCCCTCCCGTGTTCCTGCAATCAATTTTGGGACATTTGGATTTCCGGTAGAGTAAATTTTGCCTTGTCATAATTGTTTATATATTAAGAAAAAGGCACCAATTTGTTACGATATATTTTTCAATTTTACCCCCTTTTGTGTTAATTGAAAGTTAATTTACCAAACAAAAACTTTATAAGATACTCAGGGTCTAGAAGTTCGGAGCTAGCATGCTAATATTTATTCCCAATGTAATGGAGCTGCTCTAGGTTGCAGAATAAAAGATTGAACATTTCAACAAGCATAAGGTTTATTTTATTCTCCCTTTGATAAAGTTTAGATAGAAAATTAAATTATGATGGAATATTTTTGGTGAATTCTGTA
>MU182976.1:91549-133734 GCA_016904865.1 Pissodes strobi | reverse complement strand
AGAGTTCACAAAAAATGTCAAATGTTCTGTCTTAATTAGGCGAGCAACATCAGTTAATTTAGTTTACATTTTTGAGAGAGAAATAAATAAACAAAAGGAGTAGAATAGCCCTCCGTAGGTAATAAATGAAAATTGTTTGAATTAATCTAAAAATTAAAAGTGAGGTAAATATAACGATACATTCAGTAGAAATTACGAAAACAAATATTAAAACTGTGATCTTAGCTGCGCCAAGCAAGTCGAAAGGTAGCTAAATAGAAGGTAGAAAATAAATGAAAGCTATCTCAATTGCTCTAAAAAAGACGTGACACAAAGGTAGCGGTAAATTCAGTACAAGTTACTAGGGCAAATACTAAAGATATGACCTAAGATCTGCCATGAATCGACTAACACTAACTACGTGTAGGTTAAAGAATAATTAATTAAGATCATCTCTAACAACATCACATAACACGAACAATAGGTACTATCGGGCACACTTATTATGCTGTTCAATTATTAACTTCTATAAGTTGCTCTCCTAACGAACACCTAAGTCTACCCTATAGACAAAAACAATTGGTTATATAAACTGGATTGCGTAAAATAATCAGAAATTCAATAACTGTAGCTGTTCTGCAGAGATAGGGCCCTTTTCCCCCCCTCACGAAGTCTCACGCCTCAAATAACTATAATTCTATTTACCCGACAGATAAAATATACATTTTTACATACTTGATACTGGTATATGCAAAAGATATTAGGTTCAGGCAATGATTGCCTTTTTAATGCCCTAGGCATCAATTTACCAAATATGATTCACGAAATAAAATAAAATAACCGTACAAGATTACATTGAAAACAACTCCACATGCAAAATAGCCAAAATTTAATTCAAAAGAATATTTCCCGTAATGCCACACGTTAATTGTAAGCTCAACTTAATTATCCTTTCACCACACAATATTATGAATAAATAAAAAACGGGCGGTACCTTCTCAAAACATCTCTTGCTGTCGTGGCCAGAACTAAGATCAAAAGTCCATGTCCTACCTTTCTTAATTATCTCATAAATGTGGAGTAAAATTCATTCGCGCGGAAGTCCGGTAGTTCCACTTTCTGTAACGAAAAAGCGTTTGCTTCATTGAAATCATGCAAACTTGCCCATTGAAATTACCTGATATATTAAAATAAGTTTTTTTGATTCTGTATTTGCATAAAAATTATCTTAATATTTATATTTGTTTTAACATAACTAAATCATTTTAAAATAATATTTAAAAATATATATATTACAAGCGAACCTGATGCGCACTGAGATCTACTATTTCTAAACAAAAACTTAAAAACAGCAGCACGATTGAAATTCGCTAGTGCGACAAATATTGTAATTATGCCGAGCTATCACAGTTTCTCTCTAGTAATGATATTTTTACGTTGTCCATCCTTGAAAATTCGATACTATTGTTTCCGGGTCGGTTAAAATAGTAACTTAAAACTAAGTTTAAGAAAAAAGTTAATATTTACAATATGGAAAACATAAAGAAACTCAGAACAAAAAGCATATAACGGAATAGTTAATATTGACATAACAACCTATAATTTAATTTCTTATTTTCCCAGGTCTACGTCTCCGAATTTAAACCACCTGTTTATGGTGATGATTTACTCGGGACAGATAATATTTGTTTTTCCTTTAAATGTTAAAGCTGTTGAAACTTGAATTTTGGCTTATTTTCTTCATAAGTTTAAGAAAAAAAATCAAATTTTCAGAAAATATTTTGTCTAAGCAGCGAATAAATTCTGTTCTTACTATTTCTGATGACACTCGGTGTAACTTTTTGCCTATTGGTTTTAATGAACGCAGAAGATGTCTTAACGAAATTAAAAATAGCGGAGGCAGAGATTGTTATGGGTTGAATGTAAGCATCATGCTTATAAATAATCTTATAAATGCTAACCAAGCTTATAAAACATTACCATATCAAATGTACTTTTCCGTCATCCCTAAAGATTGCCAGAGCTGTACATGTGTTGCAGAACAAAGGGCCATAGTGGTGCAATAAATTATGGACCCACCATTTATGTTTCTCAAAATGTTTGAAAAAGTCTTGAATATACGAATAAAAAATTATTTTTAAGCAAAAAAATTTGTTGTTTTCCAAAGGCAGTTTAACATCAGAAATTGAGATCTGGATGTCATACTTTCACTTCATTTAAAGTTACGAAAGCATTTGATTTTACCACACTATCCACCTTGAAAAGCTTTTCTTTTACAATTATTTTCAATTAAATAGTATAGCTCTCTTAAAATCGTATTTAGCGAATCACATGAATTATGATACATTCAAGGGTTTATTTCAAGGCTTACACTATTCCTTATATATGTAAGTCAGCTTGGGGGTGAGTTAGAGGATGCAAACTTTATATTATTAGCTGACAATGCAGCGTCAAAAGCTAATAGTAAAAGCAACACTTGGTTCAAGTTAAACAACTCCAAAATCCAAAACATAAAATTCTCACCTCGTAGAAATATTTATAGGCCTGCTACTGATCTGTGATAAATCCTCCATCAAGTTTCTGAGAGCGGTGTTGGATCCCGGACTGACCTGGAAAGAGCCTGTAGCGGAGCTCGGAAAGAGGCTCTCAAAAACACCCACTTTAATCAGAAGCTTATGTAGAAATGTATCTTTTAGAGCTTCACTGCTTGCCATGATTACTTTGCCTTTCTCGCAACGGGAATATATAGATTTCGTCATTATAGCCTAAGTGCATCCAGATCATTTGTAGATTTGGACATCGAAACTCTTGTAGAGAGTTTTTGTAAGGCCCATTATTCTATCAAAGTATTACATTCAAGAAAACATGCATTACTTCCATATCTAGTGCTACAATTATGTTCCATAATTCCATACGCTTTCCAGAACTAGGGATGACATTGTATATTTGGGTCTGAAGTGTATTGCCACCTGATGTTCGTAGCCTTATTGATTCATTACTAAAGCAAAACATTAAGCAATACTTTTTATTCCTTTGAGGAATCCCTCAACAGCAATTTGAGTATGTATTTTTTTTATTTTATCCTTTTGTTTGTTGAGTGCTTTCGTAGTCAATATTTATTTAATACGATATTATATTCCATTTAATTTTAAAAATAAGAATAAAAGTAGTTGTTTAAAGCAAAAAAACTTTATTTTACAAATTAAAACGTGTTTAGTTAGTCTCAGTTAAACAATTTTTATTTTAAGTCAAAATTAAACCGCTTGTTTTTACATTCCAAATTCATCCTTCAGTTTAAAAGAATTTGCTTTTCTTAGCCCCCAAAAAGAAATTATAAGCTCTATATTTCTAAGTTTTCGATCGATTAGACAACTTTAGGAAACAAGTTTTTCAGAATGTCAAGCTTAACTGAATTATTAATTAAAACCCAAGTTTTCCGCTTAAATTAATTAGGACCAAAACACTCCCGGTTCATTATTCAATATTTTGGTCGGTAAATAAGGAAAGGTGCGAAGTTGGAACGATTTTCCCCCCGTTAAAAAGTCTATCAGTTATTTAATATTTTTATCTAATCAACTAGAGCAAACCGAATTGGTTTCTTAATTAAATTGTTATTTTTGCTTCGTCTTCTTCTCTGCCTTATATGATATATTTTCACTGTGTGCAAATTGTTGTATTCAAGATTATTGTGTATAAATTGACGTATTTAGTGTTCGGGGGGTGTAAGGGTTGGTGCAAGTGAAGCTCCACCCAAACAACCTCACCTGCACGCGATGACCCCGCTAGAAAACTAACGAGCCTCTGTCGACCAAGTAACTGCCGGTATAAGCAGTCCCTTCTCACTAGCCAACAGCTTCGGGTGGAAGAGCAAGTGGGAGACAGGGCAGTCCTTTGCCCTTGGGGTGAGAAGTCGCCGCAAAAGGCGGATGAAAGGAACAAGTCAACGGCATAGGAATATGGAAGGTAACGGGAATCCACCATATTAAAGGCCCACATGAACATCCCAAGAAAGACAAGATGGCACAGGTACAGAAAGCAACGGCCCCTAGTCCGCGGCAGGCCTTGAATGACCAAGAGGTGCTAAGAATCCCCGCAAGGAAAAGCAACGCTTGGACCCACCCGAAAGTGGAAATGAACTCAAAACTGAAAATTGGCACTTGGAATGTGAAAAGCCTATACGCGGCGCGTCGCGTCGCCGGCAGAATGGACAACTTGATTAAGGAAATGGTAAGATGTAACATAGACATTATAGGGCTCAGCGAGATCATATGGCCTGGAAATGGTAAATATACTACAGAAGAGGCGACACTGTGGAACTCTGGAAACAACCTTCCACATCATTATAATGGAGTGGGCTTCCTGGTCAAAGGTCAGACCAACAAAGCAGTAAAGAACTTTGTGGCGCGCTCTGATAGAACAGCGCTACTACAAGTTCCAGCAGAACCGGTTGATCTTAACATAATCCAAATCTACGCACCGACCCTGGACAAACCCGATAATGAGGTAAAGCAACTGTATAAAGAAATAAAAGAACTAATGGGATTAGTTAAGAACAACGAAGGACTCATAATCATGGGGGACTTCAACGCCAATGTTGGGCAAGGACGTGTCGAGAGTACAGCGGGTGACTTTGGTCTGGGGATCGCAATGAAAGGGGAGATATGCTAATACAATTCTGTCAGAAAGAAAAACTAGTCATTGCGAGCACATGGTTCAAACTGCCACCAAGAAGACTATACACCTGGCAGTCCCCACAACACACGGAAGAGCACCTCGTAAGAAATCAAATAGACTTTATATTGATCAGCCAAAGACACAGGAATGGACTGGACGGAGTAAGAACCTACCCAGGGACCGACATAGGATCAGATCACAACGCCGTAGTGGGTAAACTTAAAATAAAACTAAAAAAGATAGAGCGAAGACCTAGTAAGAAAATCGATATCAACAACTTAAAGAAACCTGAAGTACGGATGAGAATCAAAGAAAAGGTGAATGAGGCAATCGCCGGAACCATGTCCCGAAATCAGGGCCCATCTAGCGTGGACGACACCTGGAACAGCTTTAAGGACGCCATTGTGACTGTCACAAACAACGTAATTGGTCCACCAAGCAACAAAAAGAAGAAATAGAGGACAGAGGATTTATTGAAACTTATGGATCAGCGTAGGTCCTTCGAGAACAAGGACGAGTTTAAGTACAGGAAGATCAACAAAGAAATTCGGAAAGAGATCCGTAAAGCTAAGGAACATTGGTTACAGGAAAGGTGCACAGAGCTGGAAGAACTGGAAGAGAAACATGATCATTTTAACACACATAAATTAGTGAAAGAAGTTACAGGTCAAACAAACCCTTGCAATCTGAACAACATATTCGAGGACAATAGAATCATCTCTAATCCCAAGGAACTCCTTCATTATAGGAAGAACGCAACAACTGTTTGCGGAGAATACTATAAGATATTTCACAGATGATTATGAAGGTGAACTCTCCCCAAAAATACTGAAATCAGAAGTCCTCAAGGCAATTAAACAAAGCAAGCAAGGAAAAGCAGCAGGTCCAGACGACGAATATGTAGAGATAATAAAACTGCTAAATAATGGGAACACAGACTCACTGGTAGAAATATTCAACAACATATATGAGACGAGCGAGATACCACAGGACTGGCTCCAGTCAATTTTTGTACCGATCCCCAAAACACCAAACGCAGACCACTGTGATAAGTTCCGAATGCTCAGCTTACTGAGTCAAGTCATAAAAATGTTCCTAAAGATAATTCATACGAGAATTTACAATAGATGTGAAAGAGATATTGGCCCTACCCAGTTTGGATTCCGTCAAGGCTTCGGTACACGTGAAGCACTCTTCAGCCTTACCATATTACTCCAGAAATGCAGAGACCAGCGCAAGGACGTTTTCATGTGCTTCATAGATTACCAGAAGGCGTTCGATTGTATCAAACATACCAACCTAATAAAGATGCTCCAAGATAGGATGATAGATAGGAACGATTTACGATTTATAAAGAACCTATCCATAAATCAATCTGCATCGGTGAAGGTGGGAAGTGATACTACACAGAAATTTCCGATAGAAAAGGGAGTAAGATAGGGTTGCGTCTTGTCCCCCCTACTCTTTAATCTGTACTCTGAAGCAATTTTCGAAAGTGCCTTGAAAGATACAGATGGCGGCATCAAAATCAATGGACAGGTGGTCAAGAATCTACGTTACGCTGACGACACAGTCATAATAGCAGATGGCCAGGAAGCATTACAACGTCTTATAGACAGAATATCTACCGAAGGAGAACTACTCGGCCTAAAGATTAACACGCACGAAACGAGGGTAATGATGGTTAGCAGAACACCAAATGTGCTCCTGAATATCACGGTGAATGGTAAGAAAATCCAACAGGTCACGAAGTTTAGATGACTAGGATGCTGGATAACTGAAGACCTAGACCCAGTCGTGGAGATAAGTAGCAGGAGCGAGCAAGCCAGAGTGGCATTTATGAACATGAGAACTCTTCTGAGCAACAACAGCCTTAATTTGAAATCACGATACCGCTTTGCAATGTTACATTTACTCTGTGCTACTGTATGGAGTGGAAGGCCAATGCCATGGACCGACTGGAAGCTTTTGAGAGGTGGGTTTTCAGAAGGATGCTAAAAATTCCATAGACTGATCGCGTGACGAACAATGAAGTCATAGATAGAATGGAAAAGTGAAAAGAAGGAAAACTGCATATATGCAGTTTTACTTAGGGCATATATTCATGAATTCCAAGTATCAATTCCTAAAGCTAATTATGGAAGGAAAGATCGAGGGAAAGAGAGGCATCGGGAGAACGAGATTTTTCTGGCTGAAGAACATAAGAGAATGGACAAACCTCGACGCCCATTCACTTTTCAGAGCCGCACAAAATCAAAAAGAATATGCCAGAATTGTCGCCAACATTCACTGAGTGCATAAGGCACCTCAAGAAGATGTGTTCAGAACTTGCTTTTACGTCCAAAAATAAGAGTGCCGCCACTGATATTCACGCATTGGAAATTAATGATTCATATCGTTACTTATTCAAGATCTAATCTGTCTAATTGGTTAATACTCTTATCATTAAATCAAGAAATATTTTGAAGTATGTAAAAAAATTGATTTGCAATGATGAACAATTTTGTAACAATTTATACAGTTTGTGAAATGTAATTACAATTGCAAGATTTAATCTGTCTAATTGGTTAAAACTCTTATAATTTAATCAAGAAATATTTTGAAGTATTTAAAAAATTTCATTTGCAATGATGAGCAATTTTATAATAATGTAAACAGTTTGTGGAATGTAATTCCAATTGCAAGATTTAATCTGTCTAATTCGTTAAAACTCTTATCATTAAATCAAGAAATATATTGAAGTATTTAAAAAAATTCATTTGCAATGAAGAACAATTTTATAAAAATGTATACACTTTGTGGAATGTAATTCCAATTGCAAGATTTAATCTGTCTAATTGGCTAAAACTCTTATTATTAGTATTTAAAAAATTTCATTTGCAATGATGAGCAATTTTATAATAATGTATATATACAGTTTGTGGAATGTAATTCCAATTGATGAATAAAATTTACTTTAAAAATTGTAAAGCTGGCCATTCATATTAGCAAAAATTAGATATCACGCCTGCGCTGCAGTTTAGTACTCACTATATTGAGCAGAGATTTTACCTGCTTTTGCAAAGATTTCTCTGTAAAAAATTTCTTTTCCGGCGATAAATTTAAACTGTACTTATATCCAAATGAAAGCGGCTGTTCAAACAACTATGTTAGTAATCGAAATTGAAGTGGTTAGAATCAAGAGGATCTAAGTAAGTCTGACACAGTTTTGAGATAATTAAGATTAAAGTTGATTGCTTATTGTTAATTCTCGGTGAATCCATTTGAAATGACCTTTGCATAAAAGAATGTAGTTTATGTAGATATTTTAAATACTGTTTACTAAAGATGAAAAAAAAACGGAATTAATTTTTTGTGTCACTGGATCCTTATGCTTTTGAGCAATTTGGTAAATTGCTGTTAGGAAAAAAAGATATAAGCAAATTTTCTTATAAGAACCTACATTTTATAAATATACAACGCAAACTCTACTAAAATATTTCTAATCATCGTAATCTGGCAAATGACTGTCGTTGGCTTCATATATTTATGTATTTTCCTCTTTAACCATAATCATCTTCTGACTTTATTTCTTAGAAATTTTGATTGATTTTACCTCATGGGACATATTTCAATAAAACCATGATAAATAGGTAGAAGATGTGTTAAATTTGCTCATTTTAAGTATGGAATCTTCAATGGAATTGGATATAGGTACGTAAACACTTCGCCACTTAGCAACAAAGATGGTCTATCTCACGCCACTTTATCGGTATTTTTTCAGCGTCCTTTTTGGATGAATCATTATACTGTTAAGATGTTCCAATGAAACAGAATCAGATTGTTTTATTCCGTAAACAGTGAAATTTGTTGATGTTTTTCTTAAACTTTGGTCCAGTCTCCTGGAACAAAAACGGTTAATAAAGTTTTCTTAGCTTTCTCGATGCGGTCAAAAGAGCGATCGCAATCCATGTATGAATGCCCAATCTTAAAAAACTTGTAATCTAATTTTTCCATGCTAATAGATTGTACCAGATGCATAAACAACTTCGCAATATTTTTGTTCTTGTTCTAGCCTCCACATTGATCACTATAGCATATCAAATCGGTGACACTAGTAGGAAGAGTTTTGACATACTGAAAGAAATGGTTAATAGTAACGACATACTTTTATAATATTTTATAAAACACACCTTAAGTAAGCAAGAACCTATCTACTGTGAACCTCTCTGAGCTATTGTTTCATTCCAAATAAACATCTGTGATATTCCACGAACCAAGTCGTAGATGCAAAAATTGTATGTCAACAACTGTCGTAAATAGTATACTTTGCTCATGGTAATAACTGTAGTGGGTAAGAATTTTTATAAATCAAAGCAAACAACTCGAATATTTTCTGGATTTTGTATCCCATACTCTATATTTAGCATTTTTTGAGTTTATCCTTTCAACTTTCCTCAGATGTAAGTCATGTTCTGTCATATATTGATCCTGAAACTCTGTCCCATTTTTTTGTTAAATTGGTTAAACAGTCACAAGTATAGCATGCATCTGAATGCGGTTTGTGGAACTTTAAGTCGAATTCAGTGCAAGATGTGTCTATAATAAGATTCTTTTACAGGCTCTTTTTCTGATTGTGCACACCACTCGCTATTCAGGATATACATTTTGGACGCATTCAAGTTTTCTGCCAAATAACGTTTTGGAATCTAGAATAATTACTTTTGTAACGGGCAAATATGTTTATGTGTTCTATACATTATTGCATTTATTTTCATAATTTTTTTTCGCTGGCGTATGACTTCCTCGTTTTTCACCCTGCATAAAACCTTCGCCCGAGAATACTAAACTGTTGAG
Source organism: Pissodes strobi (assembly GCA_016904865.1). Taxonomy (NCBI): domain Eukaryota; kingdom Metazoa; phylum Arthropoda; class Insecta; order Coleoptera; family Curculionidae; genus Pissodes; species Pissodes strobi. The sequence goes on along the minus strand of MU182976.1, from coordinate 124,245 downwards.
AAGCGAGAGAATAATTTCGATCTAGTATTGTAGTCCAAGTGGCAGTGTCGCTAATAGTGCATTTTTTAACGATCTGTATTTTCGCTTTATTGTTGGTTTTTTTCGATTATGCCAATCGAAAATAATAATAATAATAATTATAGGCATGTCGAGTTCGGGTAACAATTGTGTCTATAGGGGATGTTCGGTTGTTACTGGGCAAGGATTTAGTTTATTTTCGTTTCCCAGAAATCCAGAACTGTAAGTATTTATTTTTACATAAATTATTTCTTAAAACTATTTAATAAATAGTTATCCTTTTAGGTAACAGTCGAGTTTTAGTATGTTACTGAGTTGTCAAATTCATGTTTTTCTGCCATTAGGTTATTCTGGAATGAAAATATTTAACTTAAAACTAATAAAATAATATTATATTTTTCTAACTGACGTCAGTTAAGAAAAGTTAAACTATTCACAACACGGATGAACACCTATATGAGTTTGGTTGCCCTTCCTGGAGATGCCTTGGGTACAATAGATGCTTTATATTTATTTAATAATCTATTTGACGTGTTAAATTCGTACTCCTTACGACCATCCTATAAGTTTAAGAAAGTATTTGAACGCTCTCAATATCAAAGTAAATTTTTAAAAGATGCTTTATTGTCTTTGTCTGAAATGAAATTTTTTGACAAAATTGGCAAAGACATAACCAACAGGGTATGATTTCCAAAATGTTGGGCTGTAACAATGCATGGGCTTATCAAATTGTGGGAAAAACTTTCAAAAGCCAATTTTAAATACTTAAAAACAAGACGTATAAATACAGATTGCATCGAATAGTATATTATTTTATATGGAGGAAAAGTAACTTTTCCTCCAAATAAAATATGCTGTTTTTTCTTCAAATGTCGACAAATTAATCCAAAAACGTCTCTTTTTAATAGTAATAATAATTATTATTAAAGATAAGTGGGTTCGCAAGACGGCTTAGACCGGTGCGGTGTCGGTGAATAGGCTCAGTTTATTGCTATAGTAATGTCACATAAAGCTGTCAGTGGACACTGTCAACAATAATTATTTTTTTAAAATAGAGTCTTGGATTGCGTTTTAATTCCGTATTGATAAGCAGTTATTGAGTAAGTTCGATAAAATAATAACCAATTTGTTCCTAAATTAGTGATTTTTAGAAATGCAGTCACAAATTGAGTGACAAATACAAATTTTAGTTTAATAACTCTTGAGTTGTTGACGCTTATTTTGATGTTTGTTTGTATTGTATCTATGTTGATATGACAACACTTTTACCTCCGCCGGCGGAAAAGTGAAAAGTAAAGTTCCGGCGAAGGAAAAACGAAACTTCACTGCCGCCTACCCAGTCGAGTAATGATGGATTTACTGACGTTTGAAGAAATAGTTATTTGTGTATTTAGAGCGCAAAGTAGCAGATTGCCGCTTGAGAAAGAATGTTACTGCGCGACGCGTAGCGGAGGAATTTCCCATCAATTATTAAGCCTAATGCAAAAGGTGGAATTATTTCATCCTTGCTCTGAATTTCCCAAATTCTTTATTTTGAAGTTTTTTATTCGGTTAAAAATTTTCTGTACACTAAAATATTCTAATAGAGATTTACAAACATAAAAAAATGACAAAAAATGTAATAGAAAAATCGCATTTATAAATAATACCCTGTTTTATGTTTACCTGTGTTTTAAAAATATGTAAAAAAATATGTATATTATTTAAAGAAAATACTGTTACGGAATTATATATTTTCTCTACTGAGTGTCCAGCGCCGTTCCTGGAGCTTCTGCCGCCCCGTGCAAAAAGAGAAACTCCCCCCCCCACCTGGATGAAATGAAATTATTTTTAAGTTAAAAAAGAGAAGAAGAGACTTAAGATTATTATTAAATTAGAATTTATTTTTGCACATACTGCATTGTGTGGGTACAAAAAGTCGCCTTAAAATAAAAATTTTAGACCAATTCGTTTTCGAGTTATAAGAGCTTAACATGCATTAGAATACCGTTGGACTAAACTAGAACTGTTCGAGATTTCTTAGCTGTAAAATTAGATATTATATTTGATAGGTCTAAGCTTTGGCGCATATCTTGTTCAATTGAAATAGTGGCAAGGCTCGTCAATCTTTCTTGGGACATAGTAGACCTTAAATTTTCTTTAATAAGTTGTAATTTACTAAATCTTTTTTCCCCAGAGGCCACTGTCACCGGTAATGTAAGAAATATTCTTAAGGCTACAGCTAAATTAGGAAAACAGGAGGTAAGATCATTGTCGATAATATAACTTAATATAAAGTAAGGTTTGGACTCTTTAAGTGATAACAATGGCGTTAAAAGATAAAATTTCGTTACATAGTTCATTTCCGTCGATATCTGGTTAGGGGAAGTTACCCTACCCTTGTTGTAAAGATGAATCCAGATCTAAACATGATTTTCGCAAAAAATCAGGTCCATTTCGTGAAACTCGTATAAGCATTTAGATAAATTGTTACATTCCTCTAGTAAAGAAAACCTTTCTTTTAGTGAATTTTTGTTGTATCTAATATACTAAAATAAAAATTTACTCTAAAATTTCGTTTTTGATCAACAGCGAACTCGTCATTTGACTCGTACGAGAAATGACGTGGGACTTTTCGCTGACGAACAAGAGGGAATTCGGACAGTATGTTAATTTCTGCAGCTAGTGATTCAGCCTCTTTGATAAATAGATCAAAGCTTTCATTAGTCCTTTTTTCATCAAGATAGTTAATTAAATTTTTTGAAACAGTTACACATTCGCAAAGATTAATTTTAGGATTTTGAGACGTTAACTTTTGACAGAAGATCATGCCCAATTATCAATGAACAGATAAATTTAAATGAAATAAATTTCTCCGCTAATGTTTGTGCCATATTTCTCGTTTTTATGTCTCTTTTATCGTTATCGACTATTTCATTAGGACTGTTGTAAACTTGTTTGAAATTTGAAATTAAAGGTTAAATTACGTACATTTATTCTACTTTCCCATTGAGTGTCGATTGACGGTTTCAAAGTTAATATAAACTGCTGGTCATTTGCTTTCGAGCAACAAAAATTTCGCCTAAATTTAAAACTAAATATTTTCTTAACCAGACATGATATCGATCTCTGGTTTTTAATGGTTAATAGATTTGTCCCTTAAGAGAAAATTTACAATGTAGGATTTTTTTAAACTGTCAAAACATTTTATATACAGGGTGTCAAAGAAGGCTATGATTTTTGCTCCAATTTCAATAGCATGTAACTTTCATAATAATTTTTTTAAATGTTGTCACTGTACATCAATTGAATCACTGATCCATAGCAAAGAAAGTGGTCTGTCAAATTTTTGATATCTGCTATATTTTAAGAGATACAGATTTTTTTGTAAAACCTTGCTTTTTTCAACTTTTTGGCAGTTAGACCACACTGTGCGTTGTATCGTGCAAACTTTGTAAGTGATTACTATACCTTACGAGAAGCTTGCTTATGTTCAGTAAAAAAACTGTACCTAAATGTTGCGATGTGCAGTGGCGTACTTATAATCACTATATGTCTATGGTTTATGAGTATCTCACAATTTTTCACGATTGTTTTGTATTGGAAAGTACTCGCTCGCAAAATCAAACACATTAAACTAGCGATATTTAATTTTAAGGTTTTTCAAAACAAGTTTAATTTTAGGAATAGTGCTGTATTAGAAATAAATAAATAAAACTTTTCCAAAAATTAAATTAAAAAAATTATAATTTAAAAAAAAAATTTAAACACACTGTAAAATATACATGTGGATACAGTGCAATATTAAAAAATAAAAAATAAGGATAAAATTTGCTTAATCTAGAGGCGAGTACTTTCCAATACAAAACAATCGGGAAATTTGTGAGATACTCATAAACCATAGTATAAGTGATTATAAGTACGCCACTGCACATCACAAGATTTAGGTACAATTTTTTTACTGAACATAAAAAAGCTTTTCGTAAGGTATAATGATAATCATTAATAAAGTTTGCACGATATAACGCACAGTGGGGTCTAGCTACCAAAAAGTTGAAAAAAACCAAGGTTTTACAAAAAAATCAATATTTCTGAAAATATAGCAGATATCAAAAATTTGACAAACTACTTTCTTTGCTATAGACCAGTGAATCAATTGACGTAGAGTAACAACATTTTAAAAAAATATTGTGAAAGTTACATGCTATTGAAGTTGGAGCAAAAATCACCGTCTTCTTTCACACCCTGTATATAATATTTTTTGAATGTTTGAAAAAATCCAACATTGGAAGGTTTTTCCTAAGGGATAAGTCTAATAATCATTAAAAACCGTAGGTCGATATCATGTCTGGTTAAGAAAATATTTAGTTTTAAATTTAGGCAAAATTTTCCTTGCTCGAAAGCAAATGGCCAGCAGTTTAGGTATATTAAGTCTCAAAACCTCCCACCTTACAGCTGATGCTGCAAAAATACATATAATTTTTGAACAATGTCGAAAAATGAAACAATTTACCACTAAATTTAATGAATGAGCAAAATATGGCAAAGACGTAGTTCTTGGGTTTATATTTAATATTCGTTTTTGTAAACCATAGTTTAATTGTATTTCATTAAACCTGAAATGCTACTGTGTTTTATTGTTTCATATTTTTAATAATAGCTGGTTTAGAAACTTTGTTGTAAATAAAATGCCGCCCCCTAATCTCCGCCGCCCCGTGCGAGTGCACATACTGCAGCCCCGTCAGGAACGGCTCTACGAGTATCTGGTTTATTTTTCTATCCTATCCCTAATGTATGATGTAGCCTATACATATTATAAATCTATACATAGATATATCTTATTATAAGTAAACCCCAACATACCTATAAATAATAGGTTCTTTAAATAAATAATTTTGATTTATTTACTGATTCATGAGATAATTTACTTCCCCATGCTCCCGTACTACAAGATATTATCCGAGAAGACAAAACCGTTGTCTTCTCGGATTATGCTGCTTTAATGTCAAACGAGAGTCATCGAAAACAGACCCATCGAGATCAAAGGAAGATCAAAGACGCCGCCGCCACGCCGGCTGTCGCTTCTCAACAGTTTAGTATTCTCGGCCTTCGCTATCCTTTTTCAAGCAGACAGTTCTGTACCTCTTATTCGAAATATCAAATGTCCTTTAAAAAACCCCTTGCAAATTCGAAAGCCCAACAGTTTAAGAATGATAGAAAAGTTCTTGTGACAAGTACCTTGGATATTTTTTCTTTTTGTTTTATTGAAGTGAAACTTCTTTAGCGAGGGTAGTAAGTCCGACGGAGCCACGGATCGAAAATCTGATAAGCGTTGACCCCGTACCGTCAGTGGCGGCGGGAATTAAACTCCCCCCCCCCCCCCCCCCCCCCCGGCTTCCCAAAAATTTTCAAAAAATGGGGAAAGATTGAAATAACGTAAAAAATTGTTTGGAAAGTTAATAAAAGTATTATAAAACGAAATAAAAAAAAAACTAATTGAGAAACGCAGTTTTCGGCGATGAAAAGGCGAAGGAGTTGAGCTACGAGGTCGGGGGTGGCAAAAATGAAAAAAATGCTTTATGAAAAAAAGGTGAAAAAAGCAAAAAAATCATTTTTTTAATGACGAAATCGGGGGCAAAAGTTGAGGAAAAAAAGCTTAAGAAAACAAAAACTCAATTCCTAGTTTCTCTATCAGAAGTTTCACTTCAGTTGTTTGCTTATAAATGTGAAGCCCATTTTTTTTATCAATACACGATACTGTGCTTGTGCATCACAGCTCGGCATGTCATAAAATTTTTGTGAACAGGGTTAATATTTGTTCTTCACAAATATTACAGTAATATCTGCATCTGTGGTATTTGCTTTAAATTTCTTTCCCAGATTTTTTTGCATTTAACTTTAATAAAACAACGTTTTATTTTATTTCTTTTCCATTCATAACATTCATTTCTTTTTTGGAGCAACTAAAAAGTAATGAAATTTCTGTAACAGTCCGATACTTTAGTTTTATATTACTAGATTAAGTCTACTGTGGCGCCCCATAGAAAAAAGCTTCTTTAAAGATTGACAAATTAACAGCAATTTGGCAGTATTAACAATTCCCTGTTAAAGTGTAACATGGCGCCGCGTAGTGGCCAATAATAAAGCTTTATAAGCGATGAGGTACAACTGCCCCTTTAGTGAACTTTAATCGCGAATAGTTATTAAACATATTGTTATGCTTTATTGTAGAAAAGCAAAAGAAGCATGCTAAGAAGCTAAGTTTGTAAGCAAGTATTATACTGCTATATACTTTGAATTAATACCTCTCGTTACGCCACTGCTTGGTTCAATATCAAAGTTTTCTGATTCTATTATTTGTTCTTCATCAGTCGATGAACTACTGCTAGTAGGATAGCGATTTTACTAAATATACTTCACGCTAGCACAAGACACGCCCACCGTAATGCGTCGTCAGCTTTAAAAATGTCCGTAAAAATTTCCGATAACTCGGCGTCAGCACATCGCACTAAATGTACTGTGCTCCAGCACAGGGCTCGGTGTCATCTCGGCTAGCAGTCTCACATGCATTTGTATGAGTTTTTTTGAGGAAAGCCGATGTGTATCGACGCTCGGCCCTTGCAAGTTTTTTTTTTGGGTTAGTTAGTTTTTTGACATGCCTTGGGTTAGCTTCGGTTAGTTTTTGCTGGTTGCGCCCCGCAGCGAGCGAAGCAAGCGGAGGCAAAACCGACTATTGGCAGAGAGCATTGCAAATGTAAAAATTCTTTGCATTTCGAAAATAGGTGAAAAAGACCATAATATACATTATATTAAAGTTTACAGAATAAAATATATATTTTTGTAGACTTTGCCTATATTATGGCGGCTCTGCTAGACGCCAAGTCTTGTGCTGGAGCGCAGTATATTTAGTGCAATGTGCTGACGCCGAGTATATCGAAGATTACGGAGATTTTTTGAAGCTGACGTATTACGGTGGGCGTGTCTTGTGCTAGCGTGAAGTATATTTAGTAAAATCGCGCCTAGGTCACCTATTAACTTTTCGATGCAAAAGCTGCGGAAATGCGTAATGGCCGAATGTATTAGAATTGCCCAAGCCTTTACGGTGTAACGGAATATATGTTAAATATATGTTATCAAATTTTAGTCTATTTAGCTCCATTAATTCTACCTATTTATCAATGGTTTTCAATGTTTAGTATATTGATGGGCAGTGCCATCTGTTCGAAAACGGGCTTATCTCGTGTAATAGGTAATTGAATGCCTGTAATTACAATAGATTGCTACATTTAGCGTATGTTGAATGTTTCCTTAGTTTGACGCCGGGTTTCTTACAACGGTTGTCACGTGTTTTAAATTGCCCAATGAAAAGCCATTGAATTTAAATAGGTAGAACGTACAAATTTTGAAAAGAAGGTCACATCATCTTGTGACTCGGTAAGTGATAATTTTTTTGATCTTAAAATATTCTATTCATCCTGCATATTTTTCAATAGTCTTTGCATATTTTAAATACAGAATTGATAACTGTTTTTGATTCGGTTAATCATATTTCAATAAAGTAAAGAATTTAGCATTTTTATATTGCACTTTCGAGTGTTTGACGATTTCAATAATATGAATTTTTTATGGCGACCTTTAGGTTTCAATACCGTTTTTTGGTCAATAATTGCGTATCTTATCGGTCAAATTCGTGTAATTTGATACTGGTTTAATCCAAATTTATAGAGAACGTAATTATTTCATCGTTTAGTGGTCATACATATGATTTTAGATTTTACATATTTTTATTTAAATTGAACAGTATTACCTGGAAGATTCTCAAAGCGAATTTTATATGGTCCTGTAAAAGGTAGTTAATTGAATTTGAGTAGTATTTCGCTGAATTTTCTTTTGTAGTATTGTTGAGCGTAGTTTTTCAGGCTTATTTCATTTCTTTCAGTTGATTTGTATCATCAAAATATAATTATTATCACTTATCGTGTCACGTTTGACCAATGATGTACCGTCATTGATTTGCATATAAAAGAGGTTTAAGCACATGTGTGTAAATTTACCTGGTTTATTTTTTCTTTATCGTTTATCTAAGTTCCTATCTCAAAGCGAGATAGTAATTATCTTATCTTTATCTTTGATTAATTAAGACGAAATTTACGTCAAATTATTGTTTATGTGCCAAGGGCCATATTTACAGATTAATTAAAGGAATTACTTATCTGGAGTCATGAGACTTGTTTTAAGAGACGTTATACCTCGTTCTTCCTATTTTTTATTAAAATCTAGTTATTTTCTATTTGAAGTTGCCGAGAGCCACTGTTGGACAAGTTTCATAATTTTCCTTTAAATTTTTTATTTTGATCATAATTTCTTTTGAATTTCATATCTTTAAGTAAAGAAAAGAAATATCTTGAGTAACAGTAATTATTCATAGTGTTATTTAATCATAGTTATTTATAATTTTTGCTGAACTAAATTGTAATTTAAGCTCTGATTATATTTGCTGTAACCAGTAAATTTTCAAGCTCTTGGTTAAAACCTTGTATATCAAATTGAGGTCCACAGGATACTCGTCTAGTTAATTAATTAGCGGTACAAATTGGTCTAAAACACCCAATATTTTTTTTATGTAACTCCTGCTACACAGATCTTTGTGGTGACAGTCGGTCCGACAGCAGCCATGCACAACTAACAGGGAACCATTCCGGGAATTGCCGTTAAGCCCTGGATATGCCTATAGCAGGGAAGCTTAGACACAGGCAAAGAGGTTTTCAGTGGAGGTCCCAACTGATCACGTGATTTGCAGATAACAGGACGAGTTAAGTATTTGAATGTGTCAAGGAGTTTTTTAGATTTTAGGTTTCATATCTACATGATCTCGGAAATTGGAATATTAGTGACTTGAAGGCAAATTTTTCTGACAGTGACTCTAAGGAATGTGTTGATGAATGAATTTCTCAAAATTTTAGCAACTTATTGTTGTCGTTTAGATTATCTTATTATTACTATAAATGCCTATATTATTGGTTATTATCTAAAGGTGAAAGATAATTTGAACTTACCTTGAAGTGGTGATAATGCAGTGGCGGTTCTTGGGGTAGAGCCACGGTGCCATGGCCCTACCAATTCAAATTTAAAACTGATAATCTGATCACTTATTTTCAGTGCCAATAAAAAATGTGTATATTTTTTTTGATATAACATTTAGAGCAAACAAAAAATAAAAATGGAACGCAGCCGGTCGCAAGTCGCAATACCCGAAATATTCGATTATGCTCAATCAGAGCAATTGAAATCAGACACGTAGTTGTCGCGCCAGGCCCAGTATCTATGCGCTTACATCGAATAACGATAGGAAATGGCCTTGAAAACAATGTGGTAAAGCTACAGCAAATTAAACAATTTTGGGCCAGGCTCCCAACCAATAAGAATCTCTCATAACAAAACGCACGTGTTATTGTTTTGACTGGCAAAACTGTGGCATTAATTACGTTACGGGTTGACGGGTTATTACAAGAACTTTAAGAATAGTTTATCATTCTTGGGGTTATTATGCGTTTATGGCTATTATCGATATCGGTACGATAAAGTATTAATTTGTTCTTACAATCGTTGGCTGGCGCTTTCGGACTTTTTGATGTTTTATCGGACAAATCGGACTATCTTTTTTTATCTATTAAAACTAATGAATAAAATTAGTTTTTAAATTTTAAATAATGCATTTTCCTTGGCATTTTCCAGTTTAACTTTGGAACAATAATTTGAAATTAAGGAGTTAGGACGACCGTTGCCCAGTTTAAACGTTGAAAAAACTCAAGGTGGACAAAAAGTGCGTTCGCGTAAATTTAAACGAAATATTTATGCAAAAAATATTTGGTTGTGGGGGTGTTAGGAATCTATGCGACTAGTTTGTTTTGTGTGTGTTTTATTTGGAGGAGAGGAAACTTGGTCTCAAAAAGGACCAGATGATCTTTCCATGTCTGGGAAAAATCAAAGGTACACATGAACAATATTTTGAATTTTTCTATGCGTTGGTAAAATTAATATTAAAACTCAGTTAAACTCTGTATATCGTAACCAACTAATTGAACAAAACAAACAAGTTGATAAAAATAGATATGTGTTAAATCAAATTATAAACTGCGTTCGTTTTTGTGGTGCACTTGAAGTAGACCTCAGAGGCCATGATGAAAAAGAGACTTCACAAAATAAAGGCATATTTCGGGAATTAATAAATTTAAGCTCAGAATTATACAAAACCCTTAAAGATCATATCAAAAATTGATTGGAAAAATTGTATTTTGGCCGTGACCTGAAATATTGATATCTCCACACAGTTTTGGTAAGTTTTTAATTCCCCTAGATTTAAAACTTTTTTAACATTTGAAATGATAATATTAGATCAAGGTTTGGCCCTACCTCACTAAACTGTCACGAGCCGCCACTGTGATAATGTCTCTTTGGATTTAGTTAATGCTAAATTATCTTATCGGTGGTATCGTTTTCTTGCACCCTACACCTTTTGCGGTTAATGATACAATGGGTTAGTGGTGGGCTCTTCCTTTTTTTTCTCTCTACCTGTTTTCAATTTTTTGTTTTGATGGTTTACTCCGTGTAATATTTTTTCCAGAAATATCTAACTTAAAAGATCAGAAGTTAAAGATTCAAAGTGTGAGAGATCAGCGCAATTTGTATCTAATAATTTCAAGAATTAAGTACAAAGGTGACTCTCGAAAATTTTCTAATTTTTTTATTTTTATATTTTTGAAAAGTTTGATGACACGTTACCAAACTTTTCTTACCGGGTTAATGGGGAATGTAACGGAATATATGTTAAACATATGTTATCAAATATTAGTCTATTCCGCTCCATTAATTCTACCTATTTTGTTCGAAAACGGGCTTATCTCGTGTAATAGGTAATTGAATGCTTGTAATCTACAATAGATTGCTACATTTAGCGTATGAATGTTTCCTTAGTTTGACGCCGGGTTTCTTACAACGGTTGTCACGTGTTTTAAATGCCCAATGAAAAGCCATTGAATTTAAATAGGTAGAACGTACAAATTTTGAAAAGAAGGTCACATCATCTTGTGACGCGGTAAGTAATAATTTATTTGATCTTAAAATATTCTATTCATCCTGCATAATTTTCAATAGTCTTTGCATATTTTAAATACAGAATTGATAACTGTTTTTGATTCGGTTAATCAGATTTCAATAAAGTAAAGAATTTAGCATTTTTATATTGCACTTTCGAGTGTTTGACGATTTCAATAATCTGAATTTTTTATGATGACCTTTAGGTTTGAATACTGTTTTTTGGTGAATAATTGCGTATCTTATCGGTCAAATTGGTGTAATTTGATACTGGTTTAATCCCATTTTATAGAGAACGTAATTATTTCATCGTTTAGTGGTCATACATATGATTTTAGATTTTGCATATTTTCATTTAAATTGAACAGTATTACCTGAAAGATTCTCAAAGCGAATTTTATATGTTCCTGTAAAAGGTAGTTGATTGAATTTGAGTAGAATTTCGCTGAATTTTCTTTTGTAGTATTATTTATCGTAGTTTTTCAGCCTTATTTCATTAATCTTTCAGTTGATTTGTAACATCAAACTATAATTATTACCACTTATCGTGTCACGTTTGAACACGTACCGGCATTGTACCGTGTGTAAATACCGGCATTACATGTGTGTAAATTTACCTGGTTTATTTTTTCTTTATCGTTTATCTAAGTTCCTATCTCAAAGCGAGATAGTAATTATCTTACTGTGAGGTATATATACTTTTTACGTGCCTTCGCTAGTTACTGATATGAATATTAATAAAAATGTATTGAGAAAATTTAAAAATAAATTTGCCCTGAAGAGATACTTTAAATAGAACAATATTGAGTATTCATTTCAATATTACAGCAAAAGTTTCATAACAATTCTTTTCATAATTGTAAATGCAAAATCAAGATGAAAAATCTAATATTGCATTATTGCTGATAATTGCCGCGCGACTGTTACTCCAATTTGTTTTTTAATAAACATCAATGCTACAAATTTGCTGTCTATAAGGCAGTTCAAAAATAAAAAGGGCGTTTAGTTATCCAGGGAACAAAGGAGTAAATTAATTATCATTTTTCTGATACCGTCATATATTACTCTACACTTAAATAAATATAATATATTCGATTCTAGATAATTATTTCACTTTAAAATAATTATTGAATGTGGCCAAACGATAGAAAAACCTGTTTTTACAGGCATCTTCAAATAATAAAATATTTCGCGTTCAAGGAACTTTTGGACAGGGTTTTCCTTTTGTTAGAGGATGTATTGTATTATAATTTATATGGTTTTGTTATATGTTTTTTATATAAATTTATTTCAAACTGTTTGTTCGTATATAGATAGCATTTTTCATTGTAATCCGATTTTAATTAAATTTGAAACTCAGGTATTAAAAATATATTTGAGCTTACAAGAAAATAATTAGGAGAAAAAGAAAAAGCTAATCCAGAAGCTGGGGGCATATTAAAAAAATGTGGCTATTGACGTCATTGCAAATAGCAACCTGTCAAGATCAAAATTGAAAAAATAGTAGAAACTAGAAAGAAATATCCGGAAAAGATATCCTTAAAAGATTTTTAAAGAGACGTTTAGGTGTGCGTGCAATTTTATTTATAAAACTCAATTACCATAAGCAGATCACAAATTTATGGCACCTTGACTAATAATCTTATTTTTGTTCTCTTAAGTTCTGCCCGATAAGGTTTATACGGTAAAATCAAATTTTTGACGAGTCATAACTCCTAAACCCCTAACCTTTTTACAAGAATCTTTTAAAGAAATGTTTTTCGAATATTTCTTACCCATTTTTACTGTTTTTAAATTATCAGAGTAATTTTTGCAACAACCTCGAAAGCATCATGAGCAATCGGCGTTTGGTGTTTTACGTGAATATAAATAAGATTTATATTTTGACATTAAAACTTTACTGAAAACAAAACACTTTTGCATTTTTTTAGTTGTCTCTAACAGTTATAAGGGGCTAGCTTACATTTATTTTTTATAACATAACTTGTAGGTGGACCCTATTTTTCATCAGAAATACAATCGTATGTATCGTATCGTATACGTATATAAAACGATAATCTTCGTTTTATTTAATAATAATAGCTATCTGTGTCTTCTCGAGAGCGCTCGAATTAAGCATGTTTTTCTCTACAATCATGTATGTTTTCTTAAAAAGCACACATTTTTTAAAGAGGAAAGATCTTACTGGTTATTATGGCTGGGCGAACATTATGCATATTTCGCCGCTCCCCCAGCGTTAAAGTGAAATTCTTGCAAACTTGAGATCTCTTTTAGAAGCGCAAAAATTAAATCAATATGATTTTCAGTATTACCATTCTTATTTAAGAGTATGGTTTAAGAGCAATTCAAGAGAAGCTATAATAATTAATATTTCAGCCTAGAGCCGGCATCTTTACACAACAATAGAATTCTTTTGATATAAAATTACGATCATATGCAGACACAATTAAAAGATATTTAGTTCTTTAAGCAGTGAGATAATATTCAATGGCATCATGTTTTATATCGATAGCCTATTACAGAAGAACACATTCTACGAAAATTCTTGTTTTTAATATGGAAATTGTCCGGAAATTGACAAAATTCCAGTCAAAGGCGATTTTTTATGGCTGTGATCAACTATGAAAATTGTCAAAGGTTCATACTTTGTTCTCAAAGTTTTAAGACAAAATATCAGAATTTTGGACTGGTATGTTAACACGTTCGCGACGACGGGTAGTTACGCTGTACCTTAGTTCAGGACGAAATTTACAATTTTATTTTAATATCTTGAATTTGTAGTTTTATGGTAAATAAAGGTTTATGAACTTTCGTTTTTTAGTTTTTTTTATGTTTTAACCATTTTTTTCGTGTACCACTCGTGGTACATGACGCCCGCAGCGCAAGTTTTTGCCTTGGGGGCGTCGTGTACCACTTGTGGCCACTATAAAGAAGGACACCAGACACTCTATTTTTCCTGTTAGTTTTAGGTAGATCATGAGTTCCAGGGTTAGGAAGATTTTTACTTTGCTGGAAGGGGTGAAAGGGCCTCGTGTCACTGCACTAGAATTTTATTTTGAGTACCTCACTTACGCCGGGACGAGTGCGCCAACGATGGTACACTGGTGCAGATACACCCATCCTACAGGCGTTACTGCAATATAAAGGCCCTACGTTATACGCGCTCGGTATTATCAAAGCATAGATTTATTAAAACTCGTGTACCACGTGTGGCACACGACGCCGATAACTAAGGATTGTCATGTACCATTTATGGTACACGTCGTCGCGAACGTGTTAAGAAAAAAGTCTCAAAGATAAACTGGAACATTTCCAAGGGCAGAATCCAGGAGGATGATGAAGATGAAAGGGCACGGCTAGTGCCTCCAACATAGACACGGGGAACGGTGAGTGCACGTGCGGTGAAGACGACACTGGGAAATACCTGCCTGAGCAGCTCTTCCACTTAAACGATCCCTAGCATGACACCCAATGAAGGCGTAGCTTAATAATCGAAAGGGAATCTCTGGAATGGGGTGTGGACCAATTGGAATTTACGAAAGACCTGCAGATGATATGTGAATAACTGGGGGATGGGAAGGCAGTTATGCAAGACGAGATGTCGAATGATGTAATTAAGAAAATGGTAGGGCCCATGAAAGGGGATGTGGTGCTACGCCTTATGAACCTGTCTCTAGGAAGGATACATCTCGGATGTATGGAAAAAAGCCAGTGTTGTACCCAAGAAGGTCGGGAAGCTTAGACCCCAGGTTTGTGTGGCATCCTGGTTAAATTCCTGAATGGAAGTGTACAACATTGTTGTGAGATAGAATGTGAGATATATTGTGGAGCAGAAGTAGAGCAGCTTATGATACGATATTGGTGGTGAGAAAAGTTGTGCAAACCATAAAGGAGAATAAGAAGAAGAGCCTGGTGGTGACGCTGAACCTGTACAATGCATTTAGCATGGTGTAGGTTGCAGTAATAGAACTAAATATGAAAACAATAGGAACATGAGGGAACTAGAGTGAATCATGTATTAACTTTTTTGAGTAAAAATACGTAATTTCTGCGGGAGGTATCGTCTTCGTGGATAGAAGCTGGCCACAGGGATCAGGCCTAGGGACTACGCTATGGCTATTGGCAGTCTAAGACTGGTTTAAAAATGAATTGAAATATATATGCAATACCTACTTATAAACCACAACGCTATGATATTCTGCGCCTTATGAACATGTGTCTAGGGGGCAATATGCCGGATGTATGGAAAAAAGCCAGTGTTGTATAAATACCCAAGAAGATCTGGAAGCCCAGACCCCAGGCTTGTGTAGGATCATGTTTAAACTATTGAATGGGAGAATAAACACTGTTCGGAGATAGAATGTGGGATCTATGTCGAGCAAAGGCTATTTAGGGTGGCTTATGATGCGATATTGGTGGTGAGAAAAATTGTGCAAACCATAAATGAGAATAAGAAGAACGGAGAACAGAACCTGGTGGTGACGCTGAACCAGTGTAACGAATTATGTAGGTTGCAGAGATGGAACTGAAGATGAAAATAGTAGGAACAGGAGGGAACAAGGGTAAAACATGTATTAACTTTTTGAGTAAAAGAGAGGTAAGTACTGTGGGAGCCATCGTTTCCGTGGATATAAGCTGCACACAGATATCAAGCCTAGGGCCTACGCAATGGCTATTAGCAGTGGAAGAGTGGCTCAAGAATGGATTTAAATATATGTGCAATACTCATAAATTAGAACTCTATAATCTTCATCTTACCATATTCCCAGATAGAAAAGCGATTAGTGGTGCCAATCCCAAACTTATAATTAAGATTGGCTGACTTGCAAGATTCTGGAACGTTTGTGTGCAACTAGACGCTTTTAAAGTCTGAATCAGATATTTAAATTTATTACAAAATCAAAATCGATAGGTACTTAAAACTACATTCTTATTTGTTAGAAATGTTGTATGCAGGGTGATGATTAATTGACATAGGTATTATTTTCTAATTGAATAATATTATCTTTTACCAGATTTATCTATAATAAAGTATCTGTTTCCTGGTGTTCTCTTGACGTATAAGTTTCAATTCCACAACTTAATTCAGCAACCCATAAAAACATGTAGTCTACTTATCCTGTAAATTAGAAAGTTAATTGTCTAAAACCATCTTGTGGAGAACACAAACCCAATTTTATTATAGAAACCTAATGTATATTAGTTTAAATAAGAATGTTTTTGCTTTATTTTCAAATAATAACAGACATTGTTTAATAAGATCAGAATAAAGATTATTTAGCACAATTGTTTTTTGTTATTTGGTTAAATGTGTTTTTGCTTGTTAGTCTTAAATATTTATACATGTCGTAAACAATGTAAAAATAAGATTTCCATTAAGATAGCCACGTTATCTCATGAAAAAATTCCCGTAGCAAGTCATTCGCATCAATAGAACGGAAGATCAATCATCACATTAATTTCAAAACGGGATAATTAGATCAAAACACCGTGATATTTGGACTGGATTATAAGTAGAGGGAGTTGAAACTGTCTAACATAGCTAAGGAAATATAATAAAATTGCTCAAATCTCACATATGGGACAAAATTCAATAGTTTTCGCTAAAAAAATTTGAAATATTATAATAAATACATATTTGTTACTTATGTTTTCGAAATATGCTACTTAATCTGGCAACAGCATTACATCTTCAATTTCCGCTATAGCTGTCCACTTCACCTTTTTGTAACTTTGAGCAATCACGAGTTCCTTTCGGATTTTATGCGTTCCAGTCCAGGAAGTCTCTAATACTTGCAATACGTTTTTGAGGTGGTGTGGAGTGAAAGGCGTTTTTGGGAAATATGCTGAAAATATATTCCTGACATATTTTAACAAAAAATTGAAGGTTTCGGAAACTCCATCTCTGTGATGATTATGATCAAAGCTAGGCTACGTATAAATAGTGGCGTAAATATCGGCAAAATTCTCGGGTTTTTAAAGCATCAAGGAAAGGGTTACCAAAACCAAAAAAATCAAAGATCTTAACTAGAGATCAAATTTAACAGTTTTAAAGTTCGCACCGGATGATGAGTACCTTCCAATGAAAGTAGCTACGATTTTGGGAATATTTGGTTCCTACCGCAAGATGGAGATTTGTAAATTTACTCTAGAGAGCATGAAAGATGTAGGTGTCTCATTAATGATTAAGATGTTAATTATCAAAGATAGGGTTCCACGAAATTTCACCGTCCTTGAAAAATATTATTTGGATTTTTATCGTCCAAGAAATGGCGGCGGCATTTGCTAATATGCACGAAACAGATTTACGAGACATCTGATAGAAATTCCAGATGAAGCGCATCGCTATGGAATCAAGCTTTTTAAATTATGTTCGGTTGGAGGACGTACTTGGTCCGTAAGAATTTACAGTGGAAAATCATCAACGGGTGTAAAAGAAACTTGCATAGCACAGAGTGTTTGTATGAAGCTTTTAGATAGCATTCTAGATCAAGGAAGAATACTTTATGTCGACAACTTTTTTACCAGCTATGTCTTGACAAAACCTTTATTGGCCAGGGAAACACATGTTATCTGAACCCTTAGGGCAAAAAAAAAGATCCCCTAAGGAAGTTCTACAGGCAAATTTAAAAAGAGGAGAAATTATATACCGAGAAGATGGAATGGAGATCGTAGTGTTAAAATGGAAAGACACCAGGGATGTTAGAGTTTTCTCAACGATAGATGCCTCTGTCATGGTTCCACGTTTAATTTCTAAGCCTGCACAAGTATCAAACACAGACACTCCATATAGTGTTTTAGGAACAAAAACCCTATCCGCAGAAATAGGTGCACGTCCCTCTACGAGTAATTCTTCTGTTGTCGAAGAAGAAAATTTAGTGGACTAAAACCCATCAACATCTTCTACTGGTCAGCGCGTAACTTCTGATGATATAGATATAGATCAAGATATCGCACTGTTGTCTTCCAATGTCGAAAGTGAAGTTATAGCGCAAACCAGGGGGCGAAAAGCACGACAACCTATAAAAAGACATCAGCTCTATTAGCTAATAATAAAGAAAAAGCAGGGAGTGACCTATCGGATCAAATGGGATTGTACTTTGCATAAAGGTGTAAGATGGTTCATAAAACTAGGCCTATAACTTTTATTGGGAATGGTTGTAATCAACTCCTGGATAGTATACAAACATACCTATATCAAAATAGACAATATCTATCATTAATCGCCGAGAAAATATGGTGGATGAACTTCTGCAATTAGAAGAACATGACAGACCAAGCACATCTAAAACTGGACAACACCATATAGAGCAAAGAAGAGATGATAATGGAAAAAAGATTAGGAGAAAATGCAGTGTCTGCTATGCGAGGGTTTAAAAAGAAGCCAGTCATAAAGAAGCAAGAAAAAAATCAAAAACGTTCAGTAGTCCATGTCCAGGTAGTCCTCAGATTTGTTTAGAAAGCTTCAATTTGAAACATAAATAAGTATAATATGCTTTTTAAACGCCACTACTTTGGTTTTTAGCAAAACAATATCTTATGTTCGTAGCTTTTTAGGATTTTAGGTATTAAAGTTTGCATATTTTTTAATTTTTATAGCTACAACTTTTCAGTATTGATTTTTTGCGAAAATAAAATATACCGGTAAGCTTTTCTGTTTTAAATAAGTCCCTACATGTCTTGTAAACATTAGTACTTTTACTTTGAGTTCTAGCAAAATAATGTCTTCTTTTCGTAGTTTTTACTATTTTATTACTTAAAGTTTGCATATTTTTCGATTTTTATAACTACAACTGTTTCAGTGTTGATTTTTGCGAAACAAAATATGAATGGATTTTAAGAGTTTTGTTTGTTTTCAGCTTTTATATTGTAAACAGAACTAGTAATCCTATTCATAAAAAAAGAACATTCAGTCTAAGGTTTGAACTTGATACTTGATCTTGAAAGATAATTATTATACTTATTATCTAAACATGCGTTAAAAACAATCAGTAAGCTTTTATCAAATTTTAGTATAAAAGAACGTGCAAACCGAGCAAACGACAGCTTGGTCCAGTTCGTAGTACCTCAACGGCAAACGCTTACTGGCAACAAGTTCAAACCCTCTAGTCTTGGTCCAGTTCGTAGTACCCCAATGGCAAACGCTTACTGGCATCAAGTTCACACCTCCCTAAGTTACATCGGTAAAAAAGTAAACAAGTTTAGTCAAAGTAAAGTGAACCTACATTAAAGTGAAACCGAATTAAGCATACCAATATAAAGTAAACGAATTAGATCTTTTAAATTCATCATAAACTAAAAGTATTTTCACGGAACCTCAAATTGCCTCAAGTGAATCAAATAGGTCGCGTCCAATCAGTCCTCAACGAATGGTCATGCGCTTCACGCTCTGCTGGTAAATTATATTTGAGCCTGGTTATCAACAAAGTGCAATACGTACATTTCTTTCGATTTCAGCGAGTTATTATTCTATTCATCACTCTCTGAGCTACGCAACCTGAAAGAGCAAAGAGAATCACCACAAGCAAATATAATCCGCAACACGTGATGGGAAGCGTCCCAACAATCCTCTTTGACAATATATAAACCCATATTATCAACAAAGCTGTTTTTCTTGTGTGTGATAACTTACAGCTATTTGCTCGGACTAAATATACAAAATCGTTCCCCGTAGGCCACGCTTTAAGATCCCTATTTATATTGCATTAGGTGTCATTGGTATTTGAATAACGCGGCTTTATCGCTGACTGTCATACACATTTGAATGACGCATCGCTGAAACATTAGTGGTCATTCATATGTGTATGGCGTGGCACTCAATGTGTTAAGGGGTACACGGCACTCAATATCAGCAGATTTTGCCTCAATGTCAACTAGGAATGCAGTTGTTTCCGCTCATTCCTCCTCATCGTCGCTGTCGTCTTTCCGAAATACAAGAGTGGCAGAATTGTTGAAGGAATTAATGCTTCAAGTTTTTAAGTTATACCATCACAAGTAATATTAGATAAATTAAGAGCATTTATTCAATAATTTCATTAGGGGGTATTCACGATGATCAGAGCTATACTAGTGCTAGCTGACGTACGTGGCCAGTTACGCTTACAACAATTGTTTTTCTCATGGTTATGCTCATGGTACTAAAACACTTTTCTCACCATGAAATGTTATTGGAAAATTTATTCTTTATATCACCAACACTTTGCATGCTGCTGAAGAAAGTACCGCAGCTTCTGAAGAATTATCGTCAATAATAACATATTTTGACATCTGGGATTAAACATTTCTGGCAGCACAGAGTGTCATATTTTAGTTGCAAATGAAGAAGATTTCTCCATTATTTGTAATGATAAGTCCTAGAGTTTTTCGCGATCCTGTGCCATCTTCTTGTAAAACAAAAAATGCCTTAAAAGGGGATGTTTCTAGCTGTGTCAGCTTATGAGATACTGGGCTATATTGAAAACGTTGCATTTCTTGGTGTCTTTCGTATCTCAGTTTTCTTAACTTACCAAATAGGTAAAAAACGATGCAGAATCTAGTGGCATAGTCTGTTTTTTTCTAATTATTTCGATTTTTGAAATATATATAAATATTTTGTATTTTAAATATGACACCCTTATTCTTCCGGGTTGAGACGCGAAAAGCTATTTTGTCAATTTTCGAGGCGTGATCTCTAACTTGATTTCCAGGTTTGACAAATTTTCCGAAATGGGAAACCACCGTTATTGACCACTAATAGTTATTTTTTTCCAGAAATATACTTCCGAACCTTCTATAGTGTTTAGGAGACGCGTTTTTCGTGTTTGAAGCTTATCAAAAATATGAATCCTCCGGCTTCTTTTTCGAAGTTTTGAGCTATCGAGTCGGGATTCAAATGAGGGGTGAATGGCTGATTTTTCATTCAAATCTAGGAAAAAACGGACTGCCTGCAGAAAAATTTTTTGCCTGCCCTCAATAAAAACTAGAAACATATTCCACGTCTTCAACATGTAGTCTTATAGTTATTATAAATTAATGTTTGATGCAGTAAAAATAATATGTTAAAGAGATTGCACTTTCTCTCTTACCGTTGCACCACCAGCACGCTCAGACTACTGTGCCAACCTGTATTTATTCAACAAGAATTGTCTACTGCAGTCAAGCCGTAATAAAAAGTGGATCTTATTCGCCGTATAAAAAGTGGATCTTATTCGCATAATAATTAATAAAAAGGTATCAGAAGACCTTAATGTGAGTGATGGTGTTGCTAAAGTTATAAATACTTGGGAAAATCAAGGATTCCTAGGCACAAATACCGAATTTGCCGAGAACGTGGATGTGCAAGAAATGAGACTGACATGTCGAAAAGGCTTATTAAAGAGCTGGAACGATCAGTTGAAAATCAGCAGTCTTTGATAGATGTTTTAAAATCTAATAGACAAAATAATAACAAAGGTTACCATGAAAAAGGTAAGCAACAGCATGAGGTTATCAAGAATTCCACAGATAAGGTTGCGCGTAGTCAAATTCCCGATAAGGGAACTGAATGTTGCCAAGACTAGCGGCAAGAATTTCAGTAGTTCCCAAAATCAGAAGGTGACTGCTCAAGAGGGCGACGATCAGGGGCGGAACCGGATTGTGTGGGGTAATGGTGGCTCAGCACAACCGGAGACACGTGATTCATTTGCTGCAGCGACCAGACGGGCCTGGATTTATGTAGGAAAAGCTCGTGAGGGTACGAAGACACAGCAAATAGAAAGTTATTTGCTAAAAAAGTTCCCAAACCATAAATTTGCTGTAGAAGAACTGCCTATACATGCAGATTCTACAAGCGTTTCATTTAAAGTGGAGGCAGACATTGCCCTATTAGATGAACTGTATAAGGAGTCGACATGGCCGGACGGGGTGGCTGTCAAAAAGTTTAGGTTTTTTCGATCAAGAAAAAACAATTTCAACAACAGCAAACAGGGATCGTACTACAAAAAAATTTAAAATTGTATCTGTGAATGTGCAGAGTATTTGTAATAAAATATCCAATATGGAGCTACTTCTGCAACAAGAAAGTGCTGATTTAGTGTGTATTACCGAACATTGGTGCTCTGAGATAGACATTAAGACAGTGTGCCTGAATGGTTATGATTTGTTGAGTTATTATTGCCGTAAGAAGGCTGATCGTGGTGGATGTTCTCTATATTTTAAAAATGGTTTAGAGTGCAAGGGTGAAGGTATCAACTGTGATAAGTTTTCAGAAGAAATGCATATTGAATGCAGTGCTGTGAAATTGTCCTTTGAAGACTGTAAGTACATTCTCATTTGTATATATCGCCCTCCCAGCGGCAATATAAATATTTTTTTCTTCAAACGTCAGTAAATCGATCATTACTCGACTGTGTAGGCGGCCGTGAAGTTTCGTTTTTCCTCCGCCGGAGCTTTACTTTTCACTTTTCCGCCGGCGGAGGTAAAAGTGTTGTCATAACAACATAGCAAATTTGTATTTATCACTCAATTTGTGCACTGCATTTCTAAAAATCACTAATTTAGGACCAAATTGGTTATTATTTAATCGAACTTACCCAATAACTGCTTATCAATACGGAATTAAAACGCAATGGGAGACTCAAATTTAAAAAAATAATTATTGTTGACAGTGTCCACTGACAGCTTTATGTTACATTACTATAGCAACAACCTGTGCCTATTCACCGACACCGGTCTAAGCCCCTTTGCGAACCCACTTATCTTTAATAATAATAATTATTATTACTATTAAAAAGAGATGTTTTTGCATTAATTTGTCGACATTTGAAGAAAAAACAGCATATTTTATTTGGAGGAAAAGTTACTTTTCATGGCTTGCTCTCTATTACCAGCCTCACTCCGTTCGGCTGTTAAACACGAGCGCGCCGTGAAAAGTATCACTTTTCCTCCATATAAAATAATATACTATTCTCTCAAGAGCTTTTGAGCTTCTTTCTTACTGCACTAGCATCTCAAATAATATGCTTCTCTGCGGTGATATCAATATCAATTTTGTAATCAAAAGCACAAACCGTGATCTTTTAATGGATTTATGTGACTCTTTTAACCTAAGAGAGCAATCATTTGAACCAACGAGAATACAGTTTTTTTTAGATGGTTCTATGTCAATAAGCAAAATAGATTATTTTTCTAGTAATAGCATTTGCTGTAATAGTAAAACAACTGTAATTCAGCCCAATTTGGGAGATCATTTGGCAATGGTGCACGAGTTTGAGTACTGTATGTCTAAAGAAACATTTAGCACCGACTTTCCGGTTCAACAGTACAGAAGTACATCTAAATTTAATTTGGATATGCTTAACTCTTGTCTTGAGAATGTTTGTTTTGAAGATGTATATGTGGCTGGCGGCAGTGTGAGCCAAGCGTATGATGGGTTTCTGAACGCTTTGATTTGGTCTATTGAATGCAATTGTCCCCTAAAATCTTTTACTAATAAATCTAAAATCCTAAATAATTGGATTAATCCTAGAATTATTGAAATGAGCAAAAAATTAAAAAACCTTTTTTGGATAGTCAAAAACACGAATAATGTTGTTCTACAAGATAGATACAAAGAAGAAAAGAGGCAATACAAAAAAATAATTAACGAAACTAAAAAATCATATCATAGCAATCTAATTAATAATAGTACAAATAGAGCCAAAACAACCTGGCAGTTACTGAACAGGAGTATAGGTAGGGTAAGGCGTTCGGAAAACATTAGCATACGTCCAACGGACAACTCGAATTTGGTTATTGAGGACCCTCGAGTTGTCTCTAATATTTTTGCCAAGTATTATGCGGAAATAACAGATAAAAGCTTACAGCAGAAATTTGGCAACAATAGATCTGCTGAATGCACTTTGCTGTCCAATCCAGTTAACTGTAGTATGTATCTGTTTTATACCAATAAAGATGAGGTACTGTCTGTAATAAATTGCCTTAAAAATAAAAATTCAGTAGGCATTGATTGCATAAGTGTAAAAATAATTAAACATGTAAAAAATTCTATTTTGGATGTTTTGGTGTATTTAATAAATTAAATGTTTGTTAAGGGGATTTTTCCTAGCAGTCTAAAAAAAGCTGTCGTTATACCGATATATAAAAAAGATGATAAATATTCTGTCAATAATTATCGACCAGTATCTTTACTGTGTGTGTTTTCTAAAATAATTGAGAGAACCCTATATGAAAGAATAGTAACTTTTTTGAATAAATATAACCTAATAAGCCAGCATCAGCATGGCTTTAGGGCGGGACGATCGACTGAGAGTGCGGCGGCGGAGTTCATGGAGAAAGTGTATTATATAGACTTGATAATGGAGACTTTGTCGCCGGGCTCTTTTTTGATCTCTCTCGGGCATTTGACTGCTTGGAGAGGAGCTTTATTTTGGCTAAATTGCAGACAGTGGGTCTTAGGGGCCCCATTCTGGATCTCTTGGCGTCCTATCTAACGGACAGAAATTTTTCTGTTAGGGTTGGAGGAGAGATATCCGAGGAGCGGGCTTTGGAGAGTGGAGTCCCCCAGGGCTCAGTACTGGGACCACTGTTGTTTCTTGTTTTCATAAACGATTTACCAGAGAATTTTAGGGAATTTATTGTTATGTTTGCTGATGATTCGTCCTTGGTGGTGTCAGGGCATTCCCCTGGGGACTTAGCCACTAAAGTAAGAAATGTTGTTAACCATTTTGATAATTGGTGCAAATTAAATAATTTAATAGTGAATCTTGATAAAACTGTGTATATTAATTTCAAGTCAAAGTGGGCTAGGGATACTGTGGATGTGGGCTCACTTGTTCCGGCGGTTTCTACAAAGTTCTTGGGCATTTATGTGGATCAACATTTGTCTTGGAATGTCCACTTGGATTATGTTTGTAAAAAAGTGAATAGTGGAATATTTGCAATATCGCAGCTTAGGCAACACTATAAGCAAAGAACTTTAATAGATGTTTATTATTCCCTAATATACTGTCACCTGTCAAACAATGTTATTCTATGGGGTAACTGTTCCGGGAGCCAACGCATGTTTACAACTCAAAAAAGGGCAATTCGGCTAGTTTTTAATCTTTTTAATAGAGAGAGCTGTAGACAGATCTTTATTAGTAAGGGACTGATGACGTTTTCTTGTATTTATATTTAAAAAACCTTATTATATATTAGAAATAACTTAAATAAGTGTACTCGTAACTGTGATCAACACAATTATAATACACGGAATGCAAGCATGTTCCCAACAGATAAGCATGTATCGGCTCTATATGAATGTTCCCCAATATATCTTGGAAAGAAATTGTATAATAAATTACCTGTCTGTATTAAACAATTGAACTATTATGAGTTTAAGCTAAAAATAAAAAAACTTCTAATCAATAAGTGTTATTATACTGTGAGCGAATACCTTAATGATAGGGATCTTCACAATGCTGCCATGCCACATTGAATTGATGTTTGTTTTGTCCAACAACTGTTTGTTACCTAAATGTTTTTTTTTCAGTTTAAATAATTGTAGTGAGTTAGTTAGATCTATTTTTAAGTGTGTTTTTATTTTTTCTACAACTATGTTGACGTGTACATCCATATTTTTATGGCCTAAGTACTAATAAAATTTTGATTTTTTTTTAATTTTGAATTTATATTAAAATACCATAATTAATTTAAAAAAAACCCAAATCTCTAGTACTCTTTAGTATGATATTCATATTCTTATTAATCTACCTCGTACTGAATAAATTAACCAAAGCGAAAACCAGAAAAGTACGAATACCTGTTGAAACAGTGTTTTACAAAAAACTAAATGCAAATAAATTAGTTGGGATCCCCTAGAAAAAGGTATTACGAATCAGCTATTTTTTTCGAAAATCTTATTTCCACGATAATGCTATTGTATTTTTTTACAACCCCAACGTTGAATAACTTTAAAACTATAAAGTGTTGTTTTTTTATTATTTTAAGAAATATTTAAAAATTAACTATTCAAATTTTTACCTAATAACGTCTTGAGTAACACTTTCATATTAGTTTATATAAGCATTCCTTGATATTATGCATAGGTATTGACGCAGAAAAAATGGAAATAAAAATTAGTAGTACCAAAGTGGTATGGTCAACGTGATGTGCAGATCATTATGATGATGAAATTAAAGTCTATGAAATAAAGAGATGTGGTGATGTTCAAAATTAAACCCATATCTCGAATGGCGTACAATAGTGTAAACCATCAGATCTCAGAATGATTCTGAGTTGCCTCGCAAGAACATAACATAACAATTGAAATAAGTTGTGAGGCTCTTATATCAATTATATATATTTCATAGCCTTTTAAAAACTATAGAAAAAGAACTTGAAGTAGCTGGACCAATCGGGAAAAAAAAACAGAAAATAAGTGAGCAGAAGGAAAAATGCATAAACTTCAAGAACTGACCTAGGGGTATGATAAACAACCATTGACATGAGTGTTCTACAAGATTGGCAAGCTAGCTATCACAAAACCGTTTCTTGCTTTGCAGAAAATTACTACCTACTATCTTTTTTTATTTTCTTAAGATCTTAAAAACTGTAAGGATAGCCCATTAATTGCGACCTCTGCACTAAAATTAGGTCATATTATAGCACGCTTTTACAACCCACATGTAGCGCGTGGGACTCACAGATAAACTGCTTTACGACTCACAATATGAGCCATGTGATACGGGTCGTGCGAGAATTGAAAGCGTTAAATCTGCAGCGCTTCCGGCTTACGGATGGTCCCATGGGGAAAAAAGGATGAGGATGCGAATGGGAAATGCGTGCGAGCGGCGAAAGTGCGCGAATACAAACTATTTACCTTTTTATTTGCTCATAGTCGATAATACTTTATTCAAAAGAAAACACAAAAATCTCAAAGAGTAAGCGTAATCAAAAAGTATGCAAATGCATTTTGCATAATATATTTTAATAAATTATAAAAAAAATTGAAGATAACAAATTAAATTTCCTCCAGCAATTTGACAATGGTCTAAATAAATAATAAAAATCTTGATGATATTCGTAAACCTCTCTATGTCTTCGTTGTTAATTCTTCAAATTTTCTGGGATTTAATTTCTAAAGTGTCCCCAAATAATATAATCTAAAGAGGTTAAATGAGGTAACCTGAATAGTGACTCAATTCTACCCCTTCTGCCAATCCAATTATGAAATACGATATGTAGCACCTGTGTTTTTATGCCAAATTACTTTAATACTTGATTACTGGTATCACTAAACAAAATTTTGGTTTTTGGGATCATAATGGAATCAAATTGATTTTTTTTACCAACTAGGGAAATAATTTCTGTTTAGTGTTGTCTAAATCCGAAGAACCAATATTAGTCGGTCAGTACATATAAATAAATTTTTGTTCTATTTAGATTGATGATTTTTAACCCTAATGTTTTTTGTAATAATAAGGCCAGCTGCTCAGCTATTGATAAGATTTCATGCAGGAGTTTCTGGAGCAATCCACAAAACCACTGCAGACCGAATAACAAAACGTATGACAGATGCAGGATTTTATGGAATTTCAAACGTAGTTAGAACCGTTAACGGTACTCACATTCCTCACTTCCAATGAATTAAGATGTTTGTTATTTGTGAAAAAATAAATAATTATACGTACTAATTATAACATTGCAATTTTAAAATTTATTGTAACTTTGAAAAATTCACAGAACAGTCGAATTTGATCATATAATTCAGAACATATATGTAAAGCAAAATCTTAAATTTTAAAATTAAATATGCGGTAAAAATAAAATAATTGGGCCAATAATTTATTAACTGAAACTAAGGCGTTTCATTTCCCTAAATAAATAGAAATATTCTATAGGTTCAGTGCATTATATATAATATTACTTATTTTATCTTTGTTTCAATGGGCTCTAATACACTAATATTTAAGAAGAGAAAATCTAAAGTTTTAAAATTAAATGTGCGGTAAAAATAAAATAACCGCGCAAATAATTTATTAACCGAAACGTCATAAGTATTCCCTAAAAAAATAGGAATATTCTATAAGTTCAGTGTACTATATATAATATAACTTATTTTATTTGTGTTTCGAGGGGCTCTAATGCAGAAACATTTGAGAATAGAAATTGGTATGTTTCAATATATCAAACATAGCAGCACGTTGACCCGGATGCATTTAAACATTCCTTACAGTCACCAGACGATTAGGCCAAATAAAGCAATTTCATTGGCCGAATCGACTCGATGCATATCGCGCGAAATTTGAACGGTAAAAATGATCGATCGCGCGAAGTTTTGAACCTAATAATTTTGCATTTTCTTTCTTTTTAGATAATATCATCTTATAATCACCTACGGAAAAAAATAGGGTTGGTTTTTATAAAGTTGCGATATTGGGGATTAAATTAAAGCATATTTCGTTTAGCTTAGAAAGAGAAAAGAAATGTTTTCCAGGGGCGGAAAAAAGTGGAGGTATATTTTATAAAATTTAAAATAAACTTTTTCTACAGCCGCACGGAAAAGATTTTTTGCAACGGAAAAAAAATCTGCACTAGTGCGGAAAAACTATTTTTTCGCGCAGATATAGGTGCGGAAAATTGATTTTTCCGCATGACTGTGGAAAAATATCATTTAAACGGAAATTCTTTATTATGACATATTAACCTGCACGTGAGATAAAAGAAAAGAATATATAATTTTTTGGTACATGCAAAAAATTAATAAATAAAACTAAAACACCATACTTGTTGGAATAGTAATTTATTTACCCTGATATAAAGATTATAAAATGCTAATATTCAGGTCGATAACGAATTAAAATAAATAAATTGTTTTCGAATGTTTAATGAGATTTTGCGTTTGCCCTGTTAAGATTTATATTTAAACTTAGATTCCTTGGGCGTTTACTTGCAACTTTCTCGCCAGAGGCTGGCCTTCCAGAAAGCAATCGTTTACTGCCTTTTGTGACCGTGGGTCTTCGCCTGGCTATGGAAGTTGGCTGAACTCTAAAAATGAACAATATTTGGTATCATAAATGAAAAACAATAGATATTATTTCGTACCTAATGGCTGCACCAGGACGCTTCTTCAGGGAAATAGAATTACCAGCTGTATGTAGGAGACTTTCCCATTGACTTTTACTATTAATTTTGCCGAGACGTTTCCTAAGAGAAGCTATTCCAGAAATAGAGGATCCATATTTTTCATGATTTTTCTTCAGCTCCTCACACAAACTGTGAAATTGACCATCGGAGTTATCGTGTTCAAATTTATTGTTTGAGACACCTATTTCTGTGATATTTAAAATCGGTGTGTCAAGTTCAGTGTGCAGATGTTTTACATTTACCTCGAACTTCGTTTCTTGGGTAGATGATGATTGTTTGCATGGCATAAAAAGCTCATAAAATGATCTTGGCGGTGCACATTCTCCCAAAGCTAATTTTGCTATCTCATATTTATCATCCACTGTTACTGGTGGGAAATTTTGAGAACTAACATAAAAAAAATGAAAAATAGCACACTGATGCTTGCAAAATCTTCCATTTTGGCCAATAGGGCACGAGCAAAAACCATCATATACATTCACAAAATACATTTCTTCAACGTCCCTTTGACTTGGTACAAGATATTCATTCAAATATAATTGAGTAATTTCTTCCTTTCTTAAATATACGGTCTTTCCAATAAGATTTTGCAGAAAGAGACGCGCGGAACTACTTCTACCATTTGAAAATTCCCTTAATCTGTTAATATAATATTTTTCAAGTGCAGTGCAGGTTAAATCAACCAAAGAGATTACATTATATGCTTTTACTCTGCACAAAACATTATCTTTGAAAATCCTTACAGTGATTTCTGAATAATTATTAGTATTATGACCTCTGGTTAGATGGTTTCTAAATGCTAAGCACCATTCTTCTTTGAATGTCCAATATTCTTCCACATATTTAGTCCAATTTTCATATTTTGAGTTTTTGAGGGCCTGGATAAATGCTTCCTCAGCATCTCCTTCAGATTTGGAATAAAGTATTTTCTGGAAGTCCTTCATTAAAGTTTGACGGTTAGCTTTTGCAATATTATGTTTTTGGTCCCAAAGGCATCTCCAAACTGCTTGAAGTACGTGAAAAATACATAACAATGTCCTACTGTTAGGCCAAACCTTATGTATTGCATTTATTTCTGCCATACTTTGGTCAGTTAAAAAAATTTGCGGATATCCTTGGCCACTAAAACAGTCTGGAACAGCCTTTTGAATTAATTGAAAGCCTGCACAATAACACTCGTATGATTGACCCTTCGAAATAATTAATGCCAACGGCACGGCACCTGCTGCACAAGTTGTTAGCAAAAAAGTGATTATGTGATTTTCTGAATCGCAGGCAGAGGTACTATCCATAAACACAATATTTTTTGATGAGGAAAGAGAATGTGCTCTTTTCATCAATGGAGTGATTATAACCAAGGCAAATGGATCTTCGGTAAATATTAATGTACTTCCATGTTCTTTATATATTTGTTGTTTTTCTATAAGTTTCTGCAAAAAAATATGTGTGTTAAAATATTTATAAAAGTGCGCACGAGGATCTGCACCTATCGAATACAATGTATAAGAATGCGTTCTACAGGGTTCTTCTAAACCATAAAAGATGCAATGTGGGCTAAATTATGAAAATGTTAAATAATTGGTCTGTTAAAATACTGCTGGATTTTTTTTCAATTTCCGATTTTTTCGCAAATTTTGAGAAAAAACTAGAATGTTGAAAAGCGATATTTTATTTTTATTTTGTAATTTTAAAAGGTATTTCAAAATAAATGCTACATTGTCATTGTCACTTGCTAACCCTACAAGAATGTACTGTTAAAATTTCGATCCGACGTTTCGGTTTTCGACTACCATCATCAAATTTATCTATTTTCATTTATTAAAATTATCCGTTCAGAAGAAACTGCATCAAAGTAAATATTAAAAAAATCGACGTTTTGCGACATTTTGCGTTGGAGCGAATTAAAAAATCACGTTTATACTTTTCAAGAATTTTGTTCACAATTTCTCATTAACAACTTTCACTTAGACCACTTTTCCAATAGATGTATTACGCCTCTAGGAACCACAATCATTATATAACTCAAAAATTAAAAATCCCTGATTATACTACTTTTCCTCTGAACGGCTCAAATTTCACATTTTGCTACAAGCCATGACATAATATGATGAATTGAAGGACATTTTATTTAGGTTACAAAAACAATAATGAGAAGAGGAATATAGATACATAGTTGTTCAATTCGATCTAGTAGTTCCAGAGATTATCCCCTACTATACAAAAAAAAAATGATTTTTTCTTCAAACGTCAGCAAATCCGTCATTACTCGACTGTGTAGGCGGCCGTGAAGTTTCGTTTTTCCTCCGCAGGAGCTTTACTTTTCACTTTTCCGCCGGCGGAGGTAAAAGTGTTGTCATAGCAACATAGATACAATACAAACAGACAACAAAATAAGCGTCAACAACTCAAGATTTATTAAACTACAATTTGTATTTATCACTCAATTTGTGACTGCATTTCTAAAAATCACTAATTTAGGAACAAATTGGTTATTATTTAATCGAATTTCCTCAATAACTACTTATCAATACGGGATTAAAACGCAATCGGAGACGCCATCTTAAAAAAATAATTATTGTTGACAGTGTCCACTGACAGCTTTATGTTACATAATTCACCGACACCGGTCTAAGCAAGGCCACCTACGACCGTGGTCTAAATCGCCTTGCGAACCCATTTATCTTTAATAATAATTAGATATTATTACTATTAAGAGATGTTTTTGCACTAATATGTCGACATTTGAAGAAAAAACAGCATATTTTATTTGGAGGAAAAGTTACTTTTCATGGCTTGCTCTCTATTACCAGCCTCACTCCGTTCAGCTGTTAAACACGAGCGCGCCATGAAAAGTATCACTTTTCCTCCATATAAAATAATATACTATTTTGTCCCTTAACACCTAAGAGCGCCATCAGAAACTTTTTTATGCTTACATATATTTTTTTGAAATTTAAAAGAAATGTCCTTTAAAATGATACCCCCCACAAGCAATGTTTTGTAACAAAACGTTTCTTCAATGAAATGAAATTGTCTTTAAAATATAAATTGTTAAAAATCGTTGAATTGAGAATAAATGCAGCAATTTAAACTACTTACAAAAAAAGTCAATGATGCAGGTAGAAAACTGTAGCGTTGGATCAAAAATTTAATAGAACGAACTTGTAAAGGTTGAAAATTGCCAAGAATAAAGAAAAAATAAAAAAAACTTCCACCATTTCAATCTTATTCAAAAATTATGGAAACAATTCGGATACTTATAAAAAATTCAATCCTTGTATTGAGCAAGCTTTTCTGAATTTAAGAGATCCCTGTAAAATGAATTATATTGGACAGGGTGTATAAATATACCTCAATTAATCCCTCTCCAGTTCTTGGACCTAAATTTAATAACCTCCACTGATCATGCCACCACTGAATTGTCCGTAGTGTTGGATTAAGACTGCCATTTGCTACATCTTTTTCGAAATCGTTGGACAATAATTCTAGTTTGCTTTGGTGATGCTTATGAGATTCAGCAA